>JASUUH010000225.1:0-109581 GCA_030449925.1 Citropsis articulata
TATTACATGGTTGGTCTTTTTACCATAGAATTCTTCCTTGGTATGATGCAGTTGACAATGTGAGAAGATAATCCATTCCGTTGTATGTAAAACAGTATCATGGAGGGACCAATTTTGGACGCTCAGCTGGAGGCCCTTTCATCACAACCAGCTATGATTATGATGCACCAATAGATGAGTATGGTAAGAAATTAGGTTCCAAAGCTTATCTCCAAATTGCTGATGCTTTTAGGTTGCTCTTGCTTAAATGATTAACCTGTGCAAAATAGTAAAAGAAAGAAATAGAAAAGACTGAAGGACTTGCTGGTCAATAAGATTTGAAATTGTGACCAATATAGATCTGTCAAACTGCTCATTTTTGCTAATAAATAGTTTATTATGCAATATTTAATTTTCTTTTTGGACAAGGTGTATTGCAATATCCATACTTTACCACTTGCAAGATAGGCATGGACATTGCTGATATTTATTATCATATTGATATACTGCCCACCTGAAATTTGGAAATGTAGCTAACTGCCTTACTGCAAAACTTGATAGGTCTGATAAGGCAGCCAAAGTATGGTCATCTGAAGGAGCTTCATAGGGCTATTAAAATGTGTGCTTTGGTTTCTGCTGATCCTATTGTTACTTCATTGGGAGGTTTTCAACAGGTCTTCCTTTGTAACTTGAACACCTCATCGCCCTACCCTCTGGTTGCAAGTTGTGTGATTTAATAAATTTACTAAATCCCATCATTTTTTGGCATTTTCCAGGCTTATGTATATTCCTCAGAATCTGGCGATTGCGCAGCTTTTCTCTCAAACTATGATACAAAGTCTGCTGCAAGGGTGTTGTTCAATAACATGCACTATAACTTGCCTCCTTGGTCCATCAGTGTCCTCCCTGATTGCAGAAATGTTGTCTTTAATACCGCTAAGGTATTCAAATTTAAAACTTAGAGAAAAATGGAATCTTTAGTGAAAATTTACAGTAGATGGCAGATGAGCCCACTCAGGACTCATATCTTCTATGTTCTTCCGCTAGCTAAATGATAATCTTCTTGTTCCTCCTTTTCAGGTTGGAGTTCAGACATCACAAATGGAAATGCTGCCAGCAAACGCTGAGATGTTCTCATGGGAGAGTTATTTTGAGGATATCTCTTCACTGGATGACAGCTCAACCTTCACCACTCAGGGTCTTCTGGAGCAAATAAATGTAACTAGGGATGCTAGTGATTATCTTTGGTACATAACTAGGTGAGACTGAACCCCAAGTCACTGTACATGCCTCACTAATGTTAATATTTCAGTGCTCCTTTATTATTTCTTCTTTTTCACTTTTTCACGTTTGATGGTTTTTTTTTTTTACTTCATTCACTTTAACCAAAAAGAATTGTGTGCCTTTCTCATTAAGCATCATTGCTTGTTTCGCTTTTCTTTTCTTTTTCTGCTAACTAGCAAGGCATTCTATATATGCTTCCTGTTCTGGTCTCATGGTACGCCTTTCAGAAAGACCCAACATAATGTACCACATTGTAAGCAAATGAATCAGCTTTGAAAACTGGCAGGAAAATGGATCTTTGAAAAGGATGCATGTTCTTTGTTTGATTTGTGTCATATTTTCAATTGTTTACTCCATGAGTCTTTGAAGTACATTAGAAGACTTCACCGCTACCAAAATGTGTCTTTAAACTACAGCTGAGTTTAATTTTTTCAGTGCTCGAAGATTATTCAGATACTTTGCTGTTACATGCATGTTTAATAAATTCCATTCTCTCTGTGACCAGTGTTGATATTGGCTCATCTGAATCCTTCCTGCACGGAGGGGAACTCCCCACTCTAATTGTTCAGTCGACTGGCCATGCTTTGCATATTTTCATTAATGGGCAGCTTTCAGGTATTTTATTTTAGCTATAACTTTAGAGAGTGCCCTTCCATGTGATTAGAACTGTGGACTAATGTGCATTGCTACAGGTTCTGCCTTTGGAACCAGAGAGGCTAGGAGATTCATGTACACTGGCAAGGTGAATCTGAGAGCAGGAAGAAACAAAATTGCACTGCTGAGCGTTGCTGTTGGATTGCCAGTTAGTTCATCTTACCTTGTTCTTTAAATTAATTTATTCTTCTTTTTTCCTGCAAAATTTGGAAATTTCAGTGATGGAAATAGTAATTTATACGAGGCAATGTTTACAACCATGTATTAAAGACCAAAGGATTGGAGACTCTCGAACCCGTCCCTGTTAGCATATACCATATCTGAACCTATGATAACTTGGCCAGTCCATGCTTTTTTTATTTGGTGGAGTTTAGCTAATTAAAAAGATGATATATAGGAAAATTGGTGAAAGTAAGCTATCATAAATGCAGTGTAATTTTGTGGTATTCAATTTAATAAATTATTCAATCCTTGTATTTCTCATATGGACTTCCCTAACTTTTGATAGTAAAAGGTCCTACTTTGTGTATGAAGGAAGAAAGAAAATTACTACCTCACAAAATGTTCTGTTTTAATCAGAAAAGATGATGACAGTTTTAACCATTTTGATTTTATTGCAATACTAATAATGATTTTTGTCATCATGAAGAATGTGGGGGGACACTATGAGACTTGGAACACAGGAATCCTTGGCCCAGTTGCACTACATGGCCTTGATCAGGGAAAATGGGACTTATCCTGGCAGAAATGGACTTATCAGGTCAATAATTCTTATTTTTCTCCCATTGATTGACAGAGTATTCTAATTATGGCTGTCTCCTTGAACAGGTTGGTCTAAAAGGAGAGGCTATGAATCTTGTCTCTCCAAATGGTATCTCTTCAGTTGAGTGGATGCAGGCATCATTGGCTGTACAAAGGCAGCAGCCATTGATGTGGCACAAGGTATAAAACAGAAAATGACAGTTTGTAATTCTGGTGGATAATTCTTGTTTATTAAATCCGACCATGTTTCTTAATTTTGTAGGCATATTTTAATGCACCTGAAGGTGATGAGCCTTTAGCTTTGGACATGGAGGGTATGGGCAAGGGTCAAATATGGATTAATGGCCAAAGTGTTGGCAGATATTGGACTGCATATGCTAAGGGAGATTGCAATGGTTGCAATTATGTTGGAGGATATAGACCTACAAAGTGTCAACTAGGTTGCGGGCAACCAACCCAAAGATGGTAACTATTCATACAGCAGAATTGCATGACAAAATTTGTACTGTATGTAAAACTCAATATAACGTAATGACTGAGAAGTGATAAATCTCCTTCAAAATAAATTCAGCGCTGACAAGATTTTATTTCCAGGTACCATGTGCCTCGCTCTTGGTTGAAGCCAACACAGAATTTCTTAGTCGTTTTTGAAGAACTAGGAGGTAATCCATCAAGAATTTCTCTTGTCAAGAGATCAGTAACCAGTGTTTGCGCTGAGGTTGCTGAGTACCATCCAACTCTCAAGAACTGGCACATAGAAAGCTATGGAAAACCAGAAGAGTTCCACAGCCCCAAGGTTCACTTGCGATGTAGTCCAGGGCATACCATTTCATCCATCAAATTTGCAAGCTTCGGAACTCCTTTGGGAACTTGTGGTAGTTACCAGCAAGGACCTTGCCATTCTCCCGCTTCTTATGACATCTTAGAGAAGGTATTCGTCACTGCTCTCTTATCTTCCATACAGTGAGTTATGCTTCATACCCATTTCTTACCTTGTAATGGATTTTAAACTTCACAGAAGTGTGTCGGGAAGCAGAGATGTGCAGTCACCATAGCAAACAGTAACTTTGGCTTAGACCCATGTCCAAATGTGTTGAAGCGATTATCAGTTGAAGCTATTTGTTCTCCTACGACGTCAACAACCATGCAACCCAACTGGAGGGGTTAACCATTGCAAGGGTGGAACCGCTTGTTGAGATTGCATCAACTGAATTAACTATAGGCTACCACCTTGAGAAACAATGAAGAAAGAAATAAAAGGAAGAGTACAGGGGAAAAGTTTTCTGTTGTTAGGTAGGTGAAGCGCCATGGCCTTTCAAATGTAGAGAAGCTCTGGCTAAGAAAGTTTGATTGTAGGCAGCTAGTTCTTAATTTAAGTGGTAAGTGGACTTTATTGTAAAATAGTTACGTTGGATAGATAGGTGAGAGTTTGTTGGAGTCACAAGGGGTCCTGCATTTGGGATCCTAAGTGAATTTCTAGTTTCGAAGCCTAGTCCCTGGCCTTTTAACCGGAAATGGGATCTGGGAAAGTGGTGAGTTCCATTGGTGTGACTTGTTTTGCTTTTGGTGTCAATGGGGAAAAATTATGCCCCAATTAGGGTTCATGTTGGGAGCGGATCCTAGTATGAGCATTGTTTCAAGGTTATTTACATGTGCAGTTTCTGATGTAATGAGGAAGAGCCCATTGTCTCGTCTGTTAATTTATAATTCAAAGTGTTTCCCCTCTTATTAATTAGACAAATGGGGTGATTTATTTCAAAAATTAAGATAAGGCAGCGAGTGAATCTGCTACAAGGCAATACTAATACCATCCAAAGCCGAAGTACTGATGGACAGTCCGAAAGAACAAAGAGTAAATTTCTGGACCTTACCGTAATTGGATCATAAGTCAGGACAAGTATAGACATGGATAGTTTTTAAGCACGTTGAAAGATGAATATGGTATTAATTCGCTTTTTTAACTCTTGAAAAACTTCGCCTGCCGTACCATTTGCGCTTTGACATCCAATGTCGTCAAAGTTCTATGGAGATTTTTGCGATGAGGCCACAGAATGACGAACTCTCCAAGTGGAAGACGTTAAAAGACTCCAATGTTGTCAAAGTTCTATGGAGATTTTTGCGATGAGGCCACAGAACGACGAACTCTCCAAGTGGAAGACATGAAAAGACTCCAAGTCATCTCCAGAGCCCACAACTCAATGGTACCGATGCACCTCTCCCCCACTTTTTGACGGAAATTCTAAACAAGGGAACAAATGAGAAAATCCACACTTCTTCCTAGCTCTCTTCGGAGTACCTTACAGCCGTTGCAATTGTAACATAGGTGAACCCCTCTCTCTCAATGATTTGAACATAAGAATCAATTTATCAAGTCAAGAATCATGCTCTGTCGATTGCTCCAATGCTACTTGATAATTGATACTAGGTTTACAAACAAAATACTAATAACTTTCTGAAAACTGGTCAAAGTATAGCTCAATACCAAGTATGGGATGAGAAGCTGTCATGCATGTCTTATCATACCCAAGGAACACCCTCAACAAAATATGAGTCACTCTCAATATCAAACTTACGTTCAATAACAAAGACCGATCTCCCCCAAGTATGAAATTAAATTATTGTAAAGACCACAGTATGAGCTTCATAGATCAGTAAATTACGGAATATTCAAACACAGAAACAAACACAATCCCATAACCACTCCAAAGATTCGAAATATAAAAACAGAGTTACAGACTGATAGCATATATTGAGGTCTATAGCCTCCAAAGCCAAAAGGCAGGAGGATACTTATAACTTATTAGGCAGAAGCAGTTGCCAGATGCTTGGCAATAGTCTGCTGCAGTTCCTCTTTCTTTGCTCCAACCACCTTGTCCACAATCTTCCCCTCTTTCAGGAACATGAAAGTGGGCATGGCCTCCACTGCCCAGTCAGTGGCAACACTCTACAAAACAAGAAAATCAACCAAAAAAATAAAAAGTTTGATTGAAAAGTTATATCCTAAGAAATTGTATACTGGTTTGATTGTATCTTACCTTCAGTTCATCCACATCCACCTTCAGAAACAGGACATTAGGCAGTTTCTTGGCCAGCTCTGCCAAGAAAGGAGCAATGAAACGGCATGGTCCGCACCATGAAGCAGTGAAATCAACAACAACCTGTATCAATGAAGGCGCTCAGACAAGGCCAAACAACTGCTAACAGCAAAACCATCAATCATAATCAAATATCCACTACTACTAACAAAAAGAGGTCCACCGCACCAATAAAAACCGGTGCGACACAATACTACTATGACAATCGACTAAACAGTACTTGGAACAGTCCAAAAAGAATATAGTGTAATTAGCAGACTATGTCAGGTGAGGCAAATACAAGTCGACAGTGCCACAAATATCGTCACTTCAGGCATGGCTAGGGCCTCACCAGGCGACATTTAATACAAAAGCTTTAAAATTCATTTTTTTCTATTCATTTGGAACGTGTACAGCGCAGTTCACAAAGCATATGTTATGCCTAATCACCATTACAGTGCGTAAATCAATGCCATTAAAATGCAATTCATTAGGGGAAGCAAAATCTGAATCCAAACTGCTCATATTATTGCTCAACAAAAGCAGCCAAGCACTTTTCCAAAATCTGAAAAACCAACTTGGACAGAACGGGCAAAAAGCACATAAAGCAAATACCTTTATAAAAAGACATATCAAATTCAAAATCAAACATAGATGCCGTGCTTCTCAAACAAAGAATATCAAAATGAATTCTCTTTTCTCTTTTCATCTACCACACGACAGATCATTCCTATTCCAACATAACAATCAAAACAGTTAGAATTGAGACCTCAAAATTTAATCATTTTTCAACAATCAAAAACAATTTTCCTGGCATAAGATAATATGAACTGGTTTTAAATTTCAATACTAACATTAATATTAATCACGTAAAAAGAATTAATTGCAAACCGGTCAATATCGAAAGGGTGGATAAGCAAATGAAAAAAAAAAAAAAATCAGATCCACAAATATATAGAATCAGCAACAACCAAAAAGATAATCAAGTTGCTCTTTTTTTTTTTAATATTGAAAAAAAAAAGGAGAAAAATGAAAAAGAACAGCCGGCCTACCAGCTGTTTGGTTTCGTTGCTCTTCTGGAGCTGCTCGTTCCAGGCCTCAACGGTGTGGCACCCGATCACTTGTCCCTCTTCTGCTGCTGCCATTTCTGCTTTCAGCGGTTATCACCACCACTACTCCACCCAACGATTTTTCTATAACTCTATTCCCTCCCTCGCTTTCTTGCTTTTGGTGTTTTGCGTTTCTCGTGCCGCTTTCTCCATTAAATATGCAGGTTAGTTTTTGGCCTTTTAAAATTACCCCTTCGAGTACATGCGATTAACGAATTTGCCATTCTAATTGATTTCTCATGGAAATTCTTAAATGGAAGGTTATGATCATTGATCCATATCATAATAATATACGTGTTAAATAAAATATTCCCATTTTAAGTATATGATAAATAACAAAAACTGTTTGTTTGAATAACTTAATACTAGGGGGAGTTGCCTTGGAATACTCAAATAATGTATTATAGCCTTATGGGGTGGATTTTGAACTAATCACTTCTAGAAAAAATTCGATTACATGTTTCATGTTTGGTAACTTTAAATTCGCTTCTCAGTTGTTGACTTTCCGTATACGTTTGGTTGCAAGTGTATATTAAAATTATTAAAATGGATATGTAATTGGAGCTTTAAAAATTTTTAAATAGTTAATTAGTATTGCTAATTAACAAAATAATTTTCTACGCGTATGATTACATAATGAATTTGTAAGGAACCACGTAATAATCAATGTTAATTAATAAAATAATATTACAATTAATTACATATCACATACTAAATTGTTTAAGTAATTGAAGATAATATTTTTGTTCTATCATTACTATAATATAAATATACTCTACCCTAACATAATATTCTAAGTAATAGTTTTGTGGGGAGTTTGGAAGGGAAATTCGCTCTTTCCTCCCTTGATTTTTGGCATATTTTCAGTTAGATGTCATTATAATTTTATTAGTAAAATATCCTAGGCATCTGTTAGGCTTGTAAGGGCAAAATTGTAATTGGATATTTTCAGTTAGATGCCGTTATAATTTTATTAGTAAAATATCCTAGGCATCTGTTAGGCTTCTAAGGGCAAAATTGTAATAGCGCAGACTTTAAAAAATAAAATTAATTCCCACTTCTATTTTAACGGAGCATATTCAATGCTATACAATATATAAAAAGGGTAATTTTCAGAGATCTCCCCTGAGGTTTGGCGTATTAACACTTGGATATAATGTATTAATGTAATTACAGACATTTCACATTAGTTATCGATTAAGTTGGTATTTGTCGATCATTTAAATTATTAAAATACCATCTCTGCTAAAACAATAAATTATTAAGGAAAACTTTCAAAACTCATGAGCTTAGTTGGAATCACAAAACATTTAAAAAATCAAAATACCCTCGATATAAAGTAATTGACACTGCATATTAAAAAAAATTTCTAAAACACATTTATTTCACGTAAGAGAATTTCAAAATAATCAATCACTATTCATTAAAGAACAAACAAGCCAATTTTGAAATCATATTTCATTTTCATTTTCTAAAATAATGAACATGCCCATCACTTGGATCATATCTCAATTTCAAGTACATTAAAAAAAACCCTAAAACCCACCCAAAACGAAAATAATAAAAATAAAAATAAAAACATCTTTGTCCCATCAAATTAAAAGCCTAAACGACTAACTAAGCAAATCGCATAACACCCAAATCCATCAACCGATGCAACAAACTTCATTCAAGAAGTAAACTTGGTAATACCCTTGATACCCTCAGAAACAGTGTGCTTAGCTAGCTCACCAAGAAGCACAAGTCTGCCATCGGTCTGAATTCCCAAGATGTGATCGTTGGCTTCTTCTTCTACCTTGCAAACTTCTCAAAAATATCGTGCCTTGCTCGAGATTCCAATATAAGGATGAACTTGCTTTAGGACTTTGAAGATGTAGATCTTGTACGTCTTGATACTTTTCTTGGCACCCTTCTTCTCCTTGTCACTAGAGGCGGCTTTCTTCAAAAGTTTTTTCCCGGCTTTTGGCTTCTTCTCCATTGCGCCTTCTTGGAAGACTTGAGCCAACACCAAAATCTAAAGCCAAATCTTTTTCTAATCTTGATTTCTTCACAACTTTAGAAAAAAATATGAGAATGGTGTCGGGTTTTTGCTTGTTTGAGAGAGAAAAGGTGAACAGATGTTTTATTTAGTGGATATTTTAATTTTCTTTTATCCACTAGTCATTGTCAATCTTTAGTTTTTGTCTACTAGTCATTGCCAATCTTTGGTTAATAGAGTGTAGCAGTGAAAAATTTTCATATATCGAGATTCGTTTTAAATTATTTTAAAATTTAAATATATTTTTACACATTTATCTTTTATATTAACGTTATACGTATTTTTATACTAACGATAGGGAACTGTCTATAATTACATCAATATATTCTATCAAAGTGTTAATACGCCAAACCTCAGGGAGATCCCTGAAAATTACCCTATATAAAAATTGATTGCTCTTGCGTCATTTTCTTTCTTTCACTCCCTCCTCCTTTTTCCTCCATTTTATTCTTCTTCTTCTTTACGTCATTTTCCTTCCGTTCACTTTTCGTTCTTTCGTCATTTTCTTCTTCCGCTATCACTTCTTTCCTTCTGACAACAACAGTTGGCGACCCCGCGGTCTGCCGCCTCTACCACTAACTTTCCACCTCATTACAATTTCTTTTATGTTTTAATATCTATTTATTATAATTTATTTAATAATTATAAGTACTTAATTAATTTTATAAATTTTAATAATAATTTTTATTGTTATTTAATTTTTTTTAAATAAAATTTTGAAAGGTTAAATAAATTATTTTATTTTTATTAATAAAAATTAAAATTTTGAACTTTTGAGAATAGAGGTTGAAATTTTTTTTAAATGTCAAAATATATAAAAAATTATTTACTTATTTAATAATCTTATTTATTATTTTCATAATATAATTTTAAAAATTTTAAATATTTAAATAATTTCATAAATTTTTAATAAAAACTCTTATTGATAATTAAATAATTAAATTTTTTTAATAAAAAATCAATTTACAAAAATTCTACTAAAAAAATTTTTACTTAAATAAATTCTGTTTACAAAAATTCTGCTAACAAAAGCTTTATTTAGTATCTTTAGTTTGGGGTTTTGGGTCTTGGATTTTCTTTTGTTTGTTTAGGAGTATCTTCCGTTTCTGTTCTTCTTTTTTGCGTAATATATATATATATATATGAGTTCAGATTTTCTTTAAATAAAGAAATTAGAATAGAAAACAAAAAAAAAAAAAAATCCAATTCTTCCCCTCGCACTTCTTTCTTTGTTTGGTCATTTTTTCCCGTTAACCCCAACCAAAAACCACCCGAAATCCTCCCTCCACACACGAGGTTCCGGCGGCATTTGAGAACGAAAAAAAAAATCTAATTTAAACGGCAAAAGAATATTTGGTATCTGAATTTTTTTTCTGGATTCTTGAATTTGATTTTATTCAATTTTTTTTTTTTAAATAATCATTATGAGATGGCGGTGAACAAGTGATGGGATTTTAAGTTCCTTGATGTTATAATTAATTTTGACAGAAAATAAAGAAGAAAATGAAAAAAGTAAACGCAGAAGATAAAGGAATTAGCCAAAGTAAAAAAAAAAAAAAAAAAAAAAAGAAGAAGAAAAAAGTGAAAGAGAAATCGGTTTTCTTACTTTACAAAGAAGTGAAGAATACAAAAGTTAACCATTTGGGGACAAAGTGAAATATATTGAAACATTCGGCTGTGTGCTAAAATTTATTGAAATATTTAGGTATGTGTTGAAACTAATTTATATAAAATAAAAATCTGAGTTCTGACTTTTAATTATTTAGGTGATCGTTAAGAAAATTTACAAATCCTATATTTGTCCTCTTGAACTGCCAAAGGTAAATTGAAATTTTCATATTCCAATTTTTGTCCAATAATGGAAATGGGATAATATCTTTGCTTCTTTTCCCTCCTAGCCACTGCTAGTGCTAGTGGCAACTTCGTAAGATTCACGCGATATCCATGTGACCTTTCTTTTTTTTTTTTCCCCTTTTCTTTTTTGATAAAGTCGATGTGATTCTTGCTTTGTATAAATAGGGCTAAAGCGACTGGCACAAACTATTTAGCGGCTCTCGTATAATGTTAAAAAAATTTGTTCGTTCACTACCAAGTCGACATATTTTTGGATCGACAACTGGCAAAGACACGTTTGAAAAAAAAAGAAAATTCAATTTCTTATTGGAAATATAAACATATTTTCGAATAGAAAACGATTAAATTTGACGATTACATAATAAAAACATATGATTCTAGCTTCAATTGTCCAATCAAATAACAATAGCATCCAAATCTTGATTTTCCCTCGGATGAATTGAATTAACTAATGTACGAATCAAATAGAATTTTCTATTTGGTACGCTATTGGCTATTGCAACAGAATTCTGAGTCTTCATCCTTGTTTTCTTTTTATTTTTCTTTTTTGTGGATTAAACATTTGGGTTGGGTCTCCAATAATTGATCATTTTTTTCCTTTTTTTGAATTACATGAGACTAATGTTCAGATTATAACTCATATTATATGGGATTTATAATTGATATTTATATCTGAGGCCGTTGCGTGATTTTAATATGGCGCATTGATTTTAATATATACGAATATTCGAGGATCGTTTTCGTGACTAAAATAGGAGAAAAGGCGTAACTTCCGGCTTAATTTCTGAACTTCTGATTCGCCGATATTAAAGCGTCGAATATTATCAGGGCGAACGTCAAAGGCTCGTGGAGAAAAGGCATCTTATTGGTGGAAGGCGAGGAAAGGAAGTATAAATTAATGCATGATGCGTCTGAGGTGGTTATGTTTGCATGGCCATTAGTTATCATTTTGATATGCTCATAGATACATGAATGATCGACCCGCCAGCGTTTGTGAGGGTATTAACCCGTAGGGTGGCGAAGTAGTTATCATTTTTTTCACTTGATATGCTCGAAGTGATCATGATCTTCCACGTAATGTCGTTCGTGGGTTTCTTTTTGTTGAAAGTGAAACAAATAATTCACCATCCTCCCTTTTTATAATAAGTGAGTAAGTGACCATTATTTGTTTGATCGTGTGCTTGTGGTTGCGAGGTTCGAACATTGATTTTCATATTAGCAAAACCGGTGGCCAAGCCCGCCTTTGGCCCGGTGGTGCTGCTACCTCTACTGTTTAATTCCTAGTCTTTGTGGTTCTCCTCTCAATTATAAAATGGGGCAGGAAATTGATATTTTTTAAAAATGTAAATACAGTAGATTGATCTCTCTAATACTAGTGAGAATATATATATATATAAATGCTTTGTATTTCTTTCTAACCCAGTGGTCGATGTTGTGCATATGGTTGATATAGTGCTTGTCTATCCATTGCATGAATGAATTATTAAAGTTCGTAAATTACCTAATTATTTACTCTAGAGTCCACCCTTGTTCAATAATTATAGATAATAAACGTCAGTTCACTTTGAACGGCAAAGATTGAGAATTGAGATTCTGTTTTGTCTTTGTGATTCATTGGACCGTGGGGAAGTCCTAATAGATTGTAAGGGGAGCTGCACTTGAACTGTGATGAGTTCGGCGGAAAGAGCATGAAAATGTTGCAAGTCTTGTGGATCGCGTGGGTGGGCGTGTGTTATAGGACCAGCTAAGACAATCGATGAGCTGGAGTAGATATTTTGTTTGAGAGTTGAACTATTAGCAGCCGTCAGTTTCCCCTTAAAACAAACAAAATGTTCAGCTATTGGCGCCCCTTTCAATTTCCTTCTAAAACCACTTTTGGTTTTTTTTAAAGGCTGAGGATTAGTTCTTGCTGGCTTTAGGTGATAAAAGAGTGATTCTGGCGTTCAGTTTGGGATGAAAAAGTGACTTCAGCTTCTTTAAAAACATGAAGTGACTTCAGCTTCTGTAAAAACATACTTATACCATTCCTGCGGTACAAATCAATTTGTGCAGGTTGCGTTCTGCACCAAAGCTACTGGGGCAGAGGGATTTCAATTTTCTACATCTTGAAAATGATGACTAGTCCTACTTTGAACGATTTACCAACTCCAACATAATTTGATTTTGATTTACACCCATAAATTTTACATATAATCAATTAGGGTGAGGCAGCTAGGAGAATTGAGGAAGAAACCCTAGTAAATTAAGATTTTTTTCGGCGTTGGAAAGGGTGTTATAAGAGATCATACAATTGTTAAACATTTAAATGAGGTTCATTAAAAATTAGAAAGGAAAATTTAATAGGAGTTTTGAGGGTGCGCCAAGGGCCTTACTCTTTTTCTGATTAGTAGGGCTAAACTTGGCCCAAGTCTGGCTACTTTGGTCACGGAAGGGCCTGGACATTACTCAGCTGCAGTAGTGGGCTACTGGGTGATTCTTTTGACTTGGTACGGTTATGGACGCTCATGTTCATCAGAATACAGGCATGCGATTTCTTTGACCATGCTCACTTCTTTAGAAGGAAAGGCCTTTTGTGCCATTTGGTCTTGTTGGATGTGAAAGCAGTATGCGGATAGCTTTCCAGATGAAGGAAACTAAGCTGCTGTTTATTAGTTACCATGAACGAAAGATTTGTGCCCGAACTTGCTTTTACAAGGAACAGTTGATGAAAAATAGAGGATGCAAACACCATTACAATCATTCACTGGCCAAAGTATCTCAGATATTCAATTGTATAGAAACCTAAATTGTGTACACTCTTGACCTACAATTCTTTTACATCAAGACAATCAAGCAACTTAGCTACAAAAGTATCCAATCCTTGAAACAGTAAGTACCAAGAAGGAACCAACCAACAAGAAGGAAGGTAAAGAAGGCCACGAAAGTTATATAGGTCAAACCCCCAAATGTTAGTCCAAGAAGGGTTATAATAACGAATGGTAAGAAAGTTCTCACCAGGGACAGTTTGCTCACCCATTGTCCTTTAAGGAAAATGAAAGCTGCGAGGTTCACCACATTCCACCCACCAGAATTAAAACCCAATCTGTTCAGGTTGTTGGCTACAAAGGAGTGGCAATTGCAAGTAAAAAGGTTATAAGATCGGTGTTGGAACTCCTGTGTACTCTTTCGTAGTGCATCATCCCATGTCAATGAGTCACTTCCTTGTTCACCCAGCTGGTGGTGGTCATCACCATCAAATGCAGATAAATAGGGGGAAATACAACACTGATGACCAAATTTCAGAGAGAAAGAATGCAGTCAGAAAGGAGATGGAACCAATGACCACCTAACACTAAATTCAACTTGCAGTTTCTACTCTTTTCAATAATTATATAGTTTTAATAAGCTACCAGCTTACACTACTCTCTGAACAAGCAGGACCCAATCAATTTGCCAAGTTTGTGGTCTAATGTTTAAAGGATGACAGTGTCCTGCCACACTTATCAGGGACACGGGCCAACAGATAAGCGTAACTGTTTCAATATATAGACTGTGAAGAAGCCAAATTTAGCTTTAAGGATGAGATTTTGAATATACCTTTTCCTTGTTCACTTGAATGTAGCGAGTTGCTGACCCAAATGCAAAACTGTCGACACACACGAAATTAGGCCCTGCAAAATCCAAAATTACTCCATCCTCTCTGCATATGCCAATGTGACCAACAAAAGGAATCAGCCAGGATATGACAGGAAGAGGTGACCAAACAATGCAGCACGGAAACCGTGCTCTACTTGGATCAATTTGCATATTTGGTTGATAACTTTCTCCCATCATCATACCATGCTCAGGGTCCACATTTTCTTCCATTGCTATGGTTCTGCAGTGCCGAATTGCCTCAATATGTCAAAAAACACGAATTTAACCATGAACAGAAAACTTGCAGCACAACAGCACAAGTAAGCACATAGATTTATCGCAATAAAGACTTAGCAAAGTGCTTTCTCCGAAACATGAAATCCAAAAGCTGGTTGACCATCTTACAATCTGTAAAAGTGATACCAAAGCAAGAAATAGGGCAAAACATATAAATCCTTGCACCGTTGAATGGTGCTTTCCCATATAGTTTAATCATGCAAGAATTTTGTTTGCGCTTTACTTGAGAACTCCAAAAGAATCATAAGATATATATAAGCATACCATGGCGAGAAACAGATTCAAGAAAAATCCTTAAAAGTACTAGATATCGGATATGCACTCATGTTCATCCTCCATTAGCTCATAAGTCTCCTATCCACTCACATTCCAGACAAAGAAGGTCTTCAATCTCCTTTAGATTGCAAGCTCTTCAAAGCTCATTCAAAGATGAAGATCTCCACCAGGTTAAATGCAACTTCATACTTAACATTCTGGCCACTCATGGTTTAAAAATTAGATCTAATCACTAAACCTAACCCTTATTCATAACAATTGAGTATCCCGTTTTCAGGATTAATTTTGAGATTAATCACCTGTGTTTCAATTTATTACTCATCGGCCGAACCTAATTTCTGCGGATCTAGAATTGTCTCTTCAATAAATAGCATGAAAGATCAATAAATATAGGAATAATAAGATCGAGAAGGATTAACAGAAAGGGAAACTAGAGAATTACCTATAATTGGGAATTAAAGGAGCGATCCAAGCACAGGAGCGTTACAGCCTGGATTCTATTCAAGAGTTTCTGAAACCAGTGGCCAAAAAATCCGCAAAACGAGTTCGTATGGACACATTCCAAGGAACACCCTAATCTTTAGAAAACATATAATAAAATCTCATTATTTTGCATATTAGTCATATAAGTCCCCGCCGAATCGATGATATGATGTGGCGGTGTAGTTCGCGCATAATAGTTAACATTTGTAACTAACTTGCTTATTAACGGGGAAATAGACACTTTCCTATTGCCCCATCGTGCATCAAAATCCAGCGTTGTGGCGTGCGTGGGTCGCCATATGTTTTTTATTATGATATCTCCTACGTAATGTTGGAGCATTTCATGAACTTCCATCGTTTTGATTTCTGTTACAGGCTATGTAGAGCATGTCAACTGTCATCTCGTGACAGACCAAAATTACCACACTCACACAAGAGAGTGGATTTCAGTCAAATTCTTTCCTCGTTAAACACAAACCAAAATTAACTTCGCGGCATATCAGCCAAAGCTGTAGAGAAATCCTCGCCACAGTGCCCCAACCGAAAGCCTAAAAAACGGTGTAAACAACTCCTTTCTATTTCGACTTCTATTGAATTTTGAAACCAATACTGTATTGATAATATTGATAATAACGAGATAAAACCAATATTGATAATAACATACGATGAAATGACTGAGTGATAAGGTACTTTCAAATAACATAAACGAGATGCGAGGAGAATATTCCCAAGAGAAAAAAAAAATTCCAGGCCGAAAAGTATAATTAAGGTGGTCTCTTTTTCCTTTAAAAGACATCAAAGAAACCTAAAATCTTGGAAGCATGGTTGGTACCATGGACTTGGTGACATTATTGTTTCTGTTATTGCTGAACATTGTTGGGATCTGCAATGGCGGGGTCACTAGTCGTTATGTGAGGAAGGCTGAGCCATCAGTTGATATGCCACTCGACGCTTTCCCTCCACCTCCTGGTTTCAATGCACCTGAGCAGGTGTTGCTTCTTTACAGGATCATAAAACTTTTGAGTTCAAGTTTTCTTGTTTAGTTTGGAATCGCCTAAAGAATTTTTGTAATATGGGTTTGCGCTTTGCAGGTTCATATAACTCAGGGAGATCATGGTGGCAGGAGTGTGATTGTTTCTTGGGTGACACC
Source organism: Citropsis articulata (assembly GCA_030449925.1). Lineage (NCBI taxonomy): Eukaryota > Viridiplantae > Streptophyta > Magnoliopsida > Sapindales > Rutaceae > Citropsis > Citropsis articulata. Next base: position 16,576 of record JASUUH010000225.1, read on the forward strand.
GGATGAGAAATATCCTAATGTTGTGACTCATTGGGAAGCAAACTCCAAAAGAAAGCACAAAACTCATTCAATAATCAAAACTTACAGATATTTTAATTATTCTTCTGGATACATTCACCATGCCACTATTAAAAGACTAAAAGTTAGTACATGGCATTGTTATTTCCACCATTTTATTCTTAAGTTTTGCATGAAATTGACTTGAAAATTTTTGTTTCTAATGGTATACTTGCAGTATGACACCAAGTACTTCTATCAACTTCGGTCTGGCAATGCGACTCGTCGGTTTCACTTTACAACTCCTCCGAAAGTTGGACCGGATGTTCCTTACACATTTGGCATTATTGGTAAGCAGTTTGTTTAATTTCCTTCCTTCGCATTAGGGAATGATTTAACGTAGTACAAATTTTGATTCAACAGGTGATTTGGGACAAACATATGATTCTAATCAGACATTTGAGCACTATGTTTCAGACCCAAAAGGGCAAGCAGTGTTGTTTGTTGGAGATCTTTCGTATGCAGACGATCATCCGCAACATGACAATAGGAGGTGGGATTCATGGGGCCGTTTTGTCGAGAAGAGCACTGCATATCAAGCCTGGATTTGGGTTCCTGGCAACCATGAACTTGATTATGCTCCTGAAATTGTAATTTTCTGTTGAGGCCAGGCCTAGCTTACGGGTTAGATTGCAATTTGATCGTCAGTAGTACTGCTGATTATCTAATTTCTTTTATTTCCAGGGCGAAAATGTTCCTTTCAAGCCCTACAGGCATCGTTACCATGTACCCTACAGGGCATCACAGAGTACATCTCCGCTTTGGTATTCCATAAAGCGTGCATCTGCCTACATAATTGTCCTTTCTTCTTATTCAGCTTACGGTATGAAACTTCTTTGCTCAGTTTGTCTATCGCTCTTTCTAGAAAATCTTTTCTGCAGGGAAAATCTTTTCTTCTTATTCAGCTTAATGATTATAATTTTTATTGAAACAGGGAAATATACTCCTCAGTACGCCTGGCTTGAAAAAGAATTGCCGAAGGTTAATAGAGCGGAGACACCTTGGCTGATTGTTCTTCTTCACTCCCCCTGGTATAACAGCAATAGCTACCACTATATGGAAGGAGAAAGTATGAGAGTGGCGTTTGAATCTTGGTTTGTTCAACACAAAGTTGATTTAGTCGTGGCTGGTCATGTGCATTCATACGAGCGTACAGTGAGTTACCAAGTTCAAAATTCAGAACTAAGTAAAGATAAAGTAAAGATAGGGGCACATTGATATATTAACTAGTCCAAACTTTTTCAATTACTCCAGAATCGGTTTTCAAATGTGCAATACAATATCACAAATGGATTAAGCACCCCAGTTAAGGACCCTTCTGCTCCAGTCTATCTAACTATTGGTGATGGTGGAAATATAGAGGGTCTTGCTGATCGGTGAGCTTCATTTATCCTTCCTCAAAATTGTCTTTTGTATTTCATGAAAATAGAGAAGCTCTGCTGTTTAACTTATGTGATTCACTGTTCCTCTTTGTAGTTTTACTGAACCACAGCCTAGTTACTCGGCATATAGGGAAGCAAGCTTTGGACATGCGATGCTTGAGATTAAAAATCGAACTCATGCCCACTTTACATGGCACCGTAACCATGACAACGAAGCTGTTGTTGCTGATTCTCAGTGGCTGTTCAATAGATACTGGTACCCAGAAGAAGAGCACTGCTAGGCTAACAAGAAAATAAATGTTTAGGGGATCATATTTGTGGCTAAATGCTTGGATTTTTTCTTCTTGTTATCTTCCATTTTGCTGGACTAGTTAGTGTTCTTATGATGCCTGCTCAGATAGATTTGTGATCTATTCAGAATTTTTATTTTGAGTTCTATAACTTTATGTTTTCTTTAGTTTCAGTTGTTTGTGATTATGTATTTTTTCCTATGGAGTTCCATTAGAAAATTTCTTCAAAATAATTTTACCGTGTGACTCCCAAAGCAAATGAGGTTCAGCTTCATCGTTTGCCACAGATCCTACTATAACTGCAGCTTCACGGCTTGTTGCTGGTACTAGATTGAAATCAGACTTCGATATGGCCTTTTAACTTTTCTATAAAGTCGGACTTGGCTGCAATCATATTCCAAAGAATGCTTTGCTGTTCAATTCATTTCAGGAATATTGTACTATTGTAATATCGAAATTTAATATTTAACAAATTGGAATCAGTGATCTTGATATTGCAAATCCTTGAAATTTGTGATGGACAACTAGCTAGCTGGTGGAATACATAAATAATTCGTCATGTGCATTTTCTTAACCAGGGAAGTAAATTACAGATAAATACGTTATCATCATGGTACTTCTCTAATGCATTGTCTGGTTGTCTACTATTTCATTTTGAAAAATATATTTGTCCCTTGCATGAAAGCTGAAGCCTCTCTTGCAGCTCAGCTGATCTATCATCGACCAAATTCTGAAAATTACTATCATTGACCAAATTTGAGTGGCATAAGTATGCAGAGAAGTTACTCTACTCCACAGTATTCTTTTAACTTATTAAATTTTTTTCAAAGTAAATCTTTGTTTTCCTCAATTATTACAAGATCAAATTTGATTTGAAGCCTTGTCTTTGTCTATATCCGAGAGTTGATCTTGAAAAATATGTCGTCTTTTTCTCACATCTCAAGCCCCTCTTCACTTAGTGAATTGCTGTTGCTAGTGACTTGGTATCTGGAGATGAAAATTGGGGGCATTTTGTACCTCTTCTGGAATATTGTATTCAGGATTCGTTAATGGAGGGAAGTAATGGCTGGACTACAGAGGATTTAGCCGCCCAAGTGTTCTCAGATATGGTCATCATGGCCTTTTCTGTGTTATATTTACTTTCCTCATCTTTTCCAAGAACAACCAGATACAGTCCAGCTATGATCAACAATGCTCCAATGACCCTGCACATTGCATTTAAAACAAATAACAAGAAGACTAAACAAACGCTAATAACCACAACAACGAGATTAAGCATTCTGTTGCACAATAATTTAGAATATGCCTCAAAATAGAGGCACTTCAACTGAGATTGATTGTCAACTTCAAGTTAGCAAATTTTTAAGTGGATAACGGGTGAGATTTGCAGAGAAGTTTCAAGAAGGGAAAAAAAAAATGATTAGTAGTATGGATTACAAGACCTACCCTCCCAAGTAAAATTCTTCTCCTAAAGCAATGGCGGCCATAATGGCAACGAGCATAGTTTGCACAGGTAAATATGCTGATACAAACATAGGACCTCCCATGTCAATGACCCATATCTGTACTGCAAATGACATTGCTGAAGCCACCAAACCCTGCAGTCACTAATTTCTCTGTAATTCTTCCAGTGAAAGGAGGTTGAAAATATGAAGAAGAAAAGAGAACCAACTTGAAAAAAGTGTCTTTACTACTATGGTCACAAACGAAGCTATTACATAAATAAAATGCGAATATGGAATAACACAGCAACACAGGCATATGGTAAAGCTTGAATTCTGACATGTACAGAAATTAAAAATTCTTCAAGTATTGTTAATTAGGACTAGAAAGCAAGAATATAGGGACAGGAATGAATTATGCTGATTTTAAATTTGGCTTAGATTACACGCGATAGTTGCAACTGATATGCTAAGATGTGACTGATTAGGTTATTAAGATCATCGCAGGCTATCAGACTTATAATAGAATGATCATGTTACCAGTAGAGTTCATACCGAATAGAAAACACAGAAGATTTCCCAGCCCGAGTGAAATTGCCAAGCTGCTGAATCTCTCTCAAAGTATGCTCCAACGGCCGAAAACTGCATTAAACTGAAAAAGCAACTACATGAGACGACGGAGAGTCGAGCTGGGTATCTCTTCAGAACAGGTGATTGCAACACGATCCAACTGGACCAAAACAGGCAATGGCCAATAAGACAGATGCAGCCTAAGGTCCAGTTCTTTTCTTTGGTCTCTCCCAACAATAACATTTGTGATTGTGGCTGATCTGAAGCTGAATTTGGCCTGTAAACAATTGGCCCCTTATACAAGGTAATGACTGAAGCACCGCCAACAGAAATAAGAGTTCCAAGAACCTTGGCTATTCCATCTTTTCTGGTCAAGTGTATCTGCTCTATTCTGAAAGCCAGAGCGTCAGAAAACACTATTATTTCAAAATTTTCAGCTATCAAAGAGTAATAATCAAAGTTGACTTAATAGACTAACGAATATGATTGTAAGTGCTTGCCTGAGTAGGACAGCCATGATAAAGGTCACAGCAGGTACAGCGTTCTCTACTGCAGAAGCAAATGTCGGCGAGGTGTTATCCAAACCAAATATGTATGATCCTTGATTCAATGTTATTCTGGGAAAAAAAAAAAAAGGCTTTTGTGAGTTACAAAATTTAATGATCATAACCAATGCTTGATTCTTTAGAAATAGATCATACCCAACAAGTCCAAGGAGGAAAAACTGTAACAGAAACGAATGGGTTAGCTTTGGCCTGTCTTTTCTGCAAAGAAACAGGATAAGAATTGTGAAGAAATTAGGAACCAATGTATGCATATATATATATATATACCTTGAGTGGTATATAAACAGAGCAGATTAATCACATACTTCTCTAGGAAATAGGCAATGGGCACGAGCACAATTACAGCTATGATGTTCCTGTAAAGTGGAAAAACAAGTTTGCTTACGCCCATATTTAGTGCAGTTCTCATGATAACATGGTTTCCCGCATAACCAAATTGAAAAATTGTCATGGCCAAGTGTAGCTTTGCTCGTTCAGGCACCATAGGCATTCTCTTTGCAGGCGCTGCCGCCGCCGGACTACGCACCAGAGAATTTTGGAATTACAGAAATGAATGAATGAGATGAGACAGAGATCAAATACGTGAGGCTGACCCACAAAACTGGCTTAAAAAAATTTAATACTCGAGAGAAGTTAGAAGTTAGAACTTAGTGTAGATTTTATATATTAAAACGAGTCAGCAACTTCTGAAGTGAGGGTTTTAATAATTAATAATAAAAGGGTCCTCGATTTGTTTGTATGTGGAAGAGCCCAATTTGCTGCCAGCTTGGCATGTTAGGAGGAATCTATCTCGCAGCATTCTTTATTTTTTTTTTAATTATTGTTGTTGTTATTACTATTATATTATTATTATCATGATGATGGAGCAGCGGGGAAAAAAGAAAAAAACTAATTAAACAAACAGAGATAGCCAAAGCAAATTCCGATCTCTCCATGTGGGCTATCAAAATTCTAAAAAGAAATATCAGATCTTTTGATATAATACTATAGTAGTGTCTTATGGTGGTATTGCCATTTGATCTGCGACTGCAAGAGATACCTTTCGTTTCTGAAAAAACCCCTTCTTCTTCTGCTGAGTTATATGGAAGACCTTTCTTTATATATATATATATATATATATACACCCCGTCTTTCTTTACTGGATGAATTACGCTTATTTTCTTTATACATAAAAGATTTACGTATCCAACACATATTACTGTCGAGAGTCAACTTCTTAATAGAATATCCGGGACAAATAGCAAGAAGAGGCTGAAGGCGGGGCAGCGCCTGCGAAGAGAATGTGCATGGGTTATAGGGTACAACATAACTCAACGCAAGCCCAACTATAAGAGTTGAGTGACCCAAATGAAAGCCTCGGTGATTGCCAAATAGAACTACAGTTCACCAAGTGCAGCCAGAGGCAATTGTGGAGACTGGACAGTTGGATGGATCGTGGATGGTCATGGTGATGGTGTCTTCAGAACATGGACGTTTTGTTTCATTTTTTATTTTTTATTTTTGAAATCAAAGCACTTCATATCTATACAATCCGAAGTATTACTTAGTAAAAATATACTAGAACCAAAATATACCATTCAATACTTGTCTTTGAAACTACGAAGATAAACGACTTTAAATGATGGCTCTACATCTCTTTGGAAAAATTAAAAAGAAATAACAAGCCATCAACTAAATACTAACTAGTAAGGAAGAATTCGAGGAAGTCCACTAATGTGAGAAGTAGTGATATTGTCTTGCTAGCTAGTAGAAAGAAGCTCCTGGACCATATTTTATAGCCAAACAGCAAGTAATCACTTAGCAATGAGCATTAACTGAAAGCAGTCGAGACACCTAAAGCAACCTTTATTTCTTCTACCAACAACTATCTTCAAAGCCACATCTAACCTTGAAACCTAGTACACAACATTGCGTTCTATTTGTGAAAGAAATTATATACCCTTACCCAATAATAGGAGAGGAATATGCGTTTCTATAGAAGTGCAGCCTGCAGGGACATGACCGCTTTAGAATGACCAAAGTATCCTTGTAATTTGTACTCTGATCATCAAAATATCTAGGATGTAAGTAACTAAGTATGTAACTAACATTAGAATAATGTTTTAGTCATTTATTTCATAGAAATTGACAAACTAATGAATCATATCTTGCCCAATGCCTAATACAAGAATAGGAGTGCCAAAGTCAAAGTCCCGAGGAGGGAACACTCCCCACTAACTTTTTGTGCACCAGTCATTTTGGTTACATATAATGCACTCTAATTCCGAATTGAATCGATATTTCACATAGTTAGCATCTTGTATTGCATTATGATGCCAAACTTCTATCGATATTTCAACAAAATAGCTAAACGCTTTCTGTCAAAGTTTATGGATACCAAGGCAAGTAAAGAATAATCAGTCCATTCAACTTACAAAATTAAAGAAGCAGATCAAATGTGTTACATGCACCGCTCTAAATTGTTGGAATTGACAGGATCAACACCATGGTTTTTTCACCGCATGAGAGTGAAATGGTTCATTTTTAAGGATCTACTATCAGTGCAAGCCTTGTGTAGGGTAGGCCCTCAATCGGTCCAATGAGATCTTCTAATAAAATTGTGGCACATATTTTATTTTTTTATTTAATTTTTTATTGCTCGCTTTATAACTAGTTCATTTCAAAATATATTTATAACTTAAAAGTCTCAAATTTAATTCAAGAGGGATGGTGGGCAGGGCAAGGTTCAATTTGGTTTATGGAACTAAACCTAATAGTTTTTTTTTATAAGAAATTAATCTGATTCGAAACAAACTGAAATTAGTTTGATTCTGTTTTTTTTTTAAATTATGAATTTTTAATTTTTAATTTTTTATATAAATTATTTTTTATTTTAAAAATTGAACTGAACTGCCAATTTGATTGGTTCTTTCAGAATAATATTTTTTTAACGCACGCTCATAAAGGTGCAAATGTTGTGGCGTTTTAATTTCAAATAAGACTTGCTCTCACTGCCAAGGCAAATTAAAAAGCATTTGTTATAGCTTATCCGTCAATTAATGAGTTTAGATTGTTGGCACGAGTTTTTCTTTAAAAAATAAATTTGCATTATGTGAAAAGTAAAATGAACCTTGGTAAGTTTGGGATTGTAGTGGTTGATAAAATAAATTATTTTTATTGTATAGATAAAATAAGTAGCTAATTAAAAAAACAGTTTATTATTTGGTAAATTATGTTATTACTGTTGTTATGGGTTTAAAAAGTAAAGTACATGCATTTAGTATATTTTATTATGAAAGTATTGTTTTATTATATAGTGACCAAAATATGTATAAGTTTAAATTACCTTTTATTTTTTAGAGTATGTTTAATAAATTGTATCGACATGACTTTTTTAAAATTGTATCGACATGACTTTTTTTTAAAAAAAACACATAAAATTACATAAAGAGAAAAACATTTGAATTAAATAAAATCTAATAAACTTCATAATTTGCTACATAAATATGATAAAAATTCATACTAGTACATGATCCAAATAAAATAAAAAGTAATATGCATTACATTCACATTAAACTTATCACGATAATAATCCTCAAATTTTTCATTCTTATGATCCAAAGCCAATAGTATTGTGATACTCTTCTTGAGTGTCGTTGTCTCTTTCTACTCCGGTGTCAAAGATTTAATTAGGATCATTTTTCAATGTTGTCAAAATGAAGATCACGTTGTGCATGCCTCCTTGTACGATTGTGCAATGCCATGTTGCAATTGCATTATTGTTATTAGCGTGATTCAATTGTGGTGGTAGCGTGATTCAATTGAGGTGGTAGCGTGATTACAATAAAAATTGACATAATTTGTCTAGCATGATTACAATAAAACTAGCATGATATCCAATGGTTTATATATTACAATTTGTAGAAAAATTAGACATAATTGTCTTTTTGTTAAAATATTAAAGTTATAGGCCCCGTTTGGGATTGAGGTTGAAACATAATAAGCTGTTTATTTTATAATTTTTGATAAAAATAGTGTTTGATAAATTTTATAAAAGCAGCTTATTTCATAATTTTCTCCATTTCATCAGCAGCTTTTAAAAGCAGGTAGAGGGTTGCTTTTCATAAGCAGCTTATTTAATAAGCTACTACGCCTTTTTAAAATACCTATTATAACCTTAGTGTTTTAATTAAAAGACAATTATATCGCACTTATCTATAAATCCTAATATATAAATTATTAGATTATGTAAAAGTGTAAACTTTTATTATATTTATATAATAGATTATGAAATTCTTTAGATTTTTCTTAGTTGAATTTTTTTAATTAATTTTGCATATTTAAGAAAAAGAATTATATATGCATAAATAATTTATTAAATATAAAATAAAAAAATTAAAACGTATGTCCACTTTAGTCATTATATAATACAACAGCACTTTCGTAATAAGATTTACCAAACGCATGTACTATACTTTTCAAACTCACAAAGATGTATGACATTGTTTACCAAACATTCTTTTTAATCAGCTTATTTAAATACAAGTATTATTTCGTAATGCAATCTGGCCCATAATAGGAACGTTAGAAAATGTGTGGTTGTTTATTTAGTAAGTTGCTTATAGAAAATAACCTCTTATTTGCTTTTAAAAACTGCTATTAAAATAGGAAAAAATTATGAAATAAATAACTTTTTCGAGATTTACTTAATATTATTTTTATCAAAAGTTATAAAATAAGCTACTTATTGAGTTTTAAACTCAATTCCTAATGGCTCCTTAAATAAAATTAAATAAACATCATATTCATATAAAACATGAAATTATATATTAATTATCTTTTTTAAACTTAAAAGATTGCAATAAAAACTCGAGAAGGGAAAAAAAAGAAAAAGAAAAGTTATTTATATCTTGGGAGATTAAGTTTTAAGCTTCTTTTTTCTTCTTTTTAATGGATTTTAAGATTCTTTTAAAACAACTTTTATAAGCTTTTAAAAGTTATAATAGAAAAATTTGTAACTCAAAAAGAAAAAAATACCAAACATTTTCCTTATCCAAAAAATTATAAAATAAGTGACTGTTAACTTTTCAACAACATTAATTCTAAATAGGACGTTTGAATATGGTATTAAATAAAGTAAATCTTTGTTCCCATTTAGAATTGAGAGACTCGATTTAATTTTTAATATAAATTTTAAATACTATTAAAAATTCAAATTTCAATTATCTTGTAACTTATCTACTAGTTATTAATAATTATATTTTAAAAAAAATGACCTTGAACATGGGTTCAATTATGAGATTATTTATGGACCAAAGGTACATAACAAACAATAGCAAGACAAGCTATACATAGTAGCATGAAAAAGTATGTCACCGTGTATGATCCACGTAAAACAATCAAGTATGAAAATGTTCCGTATCATTATAATAGTGACATTTCTTGGGCTAGAATATCCAAGAATCTCTTGATAAAGAGATAAGTATTTGCCACCTAAGAAACTTATATTTTTTTGTTAATTAGAAAGAAAGATTAGATATTACATGGGTAGAATAAATCAAAGGTTTAATTTTAGGTCAAATTAAACCTATTGTTTATTAAGGGGCTATGATATATAGAATGATTTAGGTCATTTTTTCTTTTTTTATTTTGGCTCGAATGGTTTAGGTTATAATATAGTTAAGTTGAATGGTTATAGGTAATCAAGTATATATGTCACGAGGTATCAGAGTATAGTAACCCAAAAGATTCTTTAGGTCAGGACTGATGCTCCATCAAACAAGAACTGCATCAAGAAACTTCACTCATTTGGCACATAGTAGGTGATAATAAACAAATTACTATCTGTGCAAAATGGGAGGAAAGTTGATTCAAAAGGACATGATTTTAAAAAAATCATGAAGTTGGGAGATTAAGCAACCAAATTAATATAGAAGCATTGAATTATGCAGCGGAATTAAGAAGTGCAAGTTAACACAATGATGAAATGGCTATTAAAGAATTGACAACAACCTGAAATAGCATAAAACGCACAAAGTTACAAACGGTTCGTTACTACATTAACATTGATCCATGAATGCTTTGGCATGTTTAGGAAGTGCCCAAATACAATCCATGAATACATAAAATAGCAAAATAGTTGTTGCTTAAAAACCCTTATGGACTCGCTAGCTAGTATGTCTTCTAAAGATTGCTACTAAAAGTTATAGATCATTTAAAGAAGAAGCTGCAACGTCCACAACGATGCAGTAATTCTCTTCAAGCCACTAATATGTAAAGATCATGTTCAAAGGGAGCATCATTAATATCAAATCACAAGAATAGTTAAGAAAGGGGAAATAGTTAACAATTATTTGTATAATGTTTAAAATTCATAAATATTTGCTATAAGAAAAAACCACATGTACTTACATTAATATATAATTAAACAACCAGGGGCCCGGAAGGGTGGGTGAGAGCAAGGGTAACGCGGAGCACGATGAGATTCGACCTCAGCCAGCTTAGAGGTGGCCAAAAGATGTTAGAATAAAATGGCAAAGCAGAAAAAGGGCCAACAAAATCATTATCAAAGTCATAGAGTAGGGCATAAGCCTCAGGGTGATTACTATTAAATCCAATCGTACTGTGAGCATTTTCAGAAAAATAACACAATTGATTTTACAGCAAGGGAAGTCTTTGGTGGAAACAATGCAAGAGCTGTCATTATACACAAAAATCACTCAATTCTCTCATTCCTTACTCTTCACACAAACTCTAACTCTTTCTTTTCATCAAGCTTAAAAATTTTAAAACAAGCTGAGTAATTGAATTCTTCACTACCACCATAGCTCATTCCCCAAATAAAGCTACTATAATCATCTACATAGTACTTGAGGATAAAATATAAGGAACGATCATGACTCCACTTGGCTAAAAACTTTCTTCCTGAAGTACATCAGTCTAGCACCGAACCTACAACATGAGTAATGTCCAAAGATTTGCAGTCCACAGACACCGTGAAACCTCTTGCCCTTAAAGCATAAAATTTTTTATCATGATACTCAATGTCTCAAAACTAGAGCTATAATAAGAACCAATGTCTATAAAACTCCACGTCTTGACTTTACTTCTAAACACACCCATTGACCCATCCTAAGTAACGCCATAATAGAATATACTAAAGATCATTTTTCTGGTCAAGACGAGTGGACACGACAACTTTTTGAACCAAAATGGAATGTCTTTCTTTAAACTTATAGTTAAAAGCTTCACCTTTATTTTTAGCATAAAGCTCAAAAGCATACGCTTTAGTGATTTCATCAACCTGATAGTCTAAGAGGTTAAGAGATTGTGATAACCTCTCTGTCTCCACTGGCAAATTGTCAAAAACAAAAGTAGAGAGAGGATCCTTAACAATAACCTTACCTGAGCCTGTGGTTGACTTTTGGAGTTTGATTATCCAAGTTTTAGTGGTGTTATGTGCGTTAGAGATTTTGTGAAATGGTTGTATGGTGTAAACGGATCTTCATTAAGTAAAAAGTGATTACATTTCTTACCATTATAACAATCTGGGATGGGAACTTTAAGGGTGTTATTGGGATAATGGTGTTAGGAGGTTGAGGGATTTGATGTCGAAATGGTCTACAAACTGTGTGCATACGGAATATGTCCACTCACGTGTTGGGTTGTGTGTTACTATTAAGTAGAGTTCTTTTTACAGAATAAACAAGTTAGGTGTCAATGGTGCCATGTTGGTGTTTCTGTTTGAAACCCCAACTATTGCTGATAAAGATGAATCGAAGGTTTTTTTTATGTCCATGCTTGCTGTTGCTGGAAGAAACCCTAAAAATTATTAATAGCAGAAGAAGGTGAATAACAGAAATGTGTTATTTATGGTTGATGCCGTTGGTGGAGCCTCTGTACCTGCTGTTGAAGATTGCATTGACAAATTTAGCCTTCAGTTGTTGTTACTGTTGGAGAGAAACTAGGTCGTAGATTCATGTGGGTAAGTCTGAAATGATGGTTTACCTTTTGAATAGAAAGCACTCTCCCGCAGATTTAATAAAATCAATGCAAAATAATACTTCATTTATCCATTAGGTAAAATTCATTGGGTTTCCTCAGGGTTTAGTTTTATTGCATACGTATAAACTATTGTGAAAATAACTATCTCTCACGGTCCCACCCCATGTCTCATAAACGAATGTTGCAAATTAACGAGAGACCTGGTTGAAATAATGAATTTGATTTTTTGGAGTAAAACTTAAAAATTAATGATGTTTGCAAAATGTTGCCAAGATCATTCTTTGTCATTTTAGAACAAAACCATTGCCCAACTTGGAAAGATTTTTACTCGTATTATTACCTAAAACTCAATACGAAACCCAATTACCTAATTCAGTCCATAAGGTATATATTTTACAATGGACCCAAGTTACTAAGCACTGGAGGACTTTAACCCATAAGAAAATGTCTTGTGAAGTGAGCTAATGGAAAACTAATCATTTGCTAATAATAAAAATAATAATAAATTTAGTTTAAAATACTAAATCTTAAATCTCATACATTTAGTGCTGATTCACATGCATTGACTATTTATTTGTTTTGAATTAAAAATCAAGGAGTTGCTAGATAATTATTGACTAAAGAGATTCACTTTGGTTAGTATATATTACAATTGAATGCATATGGTTGATAATGGGAAATGCATGCGGATTAGATGTATGGACAAAGCAAGCATTGATATTTAATGTAAAAGCATGCATTACAATTAGTGTTAAGCAGCTTTGATATTTAATGTAAAAGTATGCATCTCTAATGTTAAGCATGCATTGATATTCAAATTAAACACATGAATTAGAATTAATGTTAAGCACGCATTGATATTTAATGTAAAAGTGTGCATTATAATTAATGTTAACCATGTATTCATATTCAATGTAAAAACATGCATTAGTACTAATGTTAAGCATACATGAATCTTATGCATATCATGGATGAAGGGATGTTGTTAGCTACTCCAAAGGACGTGCCAATTGATGCTTTCTTATCCATTCTGGTGTAATTCACATTAATGGCATTGCCTTGGACATGATGCGATTTTGATGCTGGATTTCAAAACCAAACATAAATGCTCTCTTGAACAACCATCAAGACATTTCAAGCTGTTTGGCCACTGAGCTGTCAAGAGGAATACATGGATTCTTAAGTGCTTGACATGCAAGGCTTGTTGTATTAAGGAAATGGAAATATGGAATGTTGGCTTTGATAGGTCATGCTCACGGCTGACTCAAGTGTTCACTGGTCATAAACTTTGGCATTTGGGAATTGATTCTTGATTCTTGATATTTGTATTTTGTTAAATGAAATTAACATGTTTGATAAGTTACATTGACGATTGCAACATGATGAACCGATGCCAAATTGTTTTGAATTCACAAGAACGACCCTTTTTTCCTTAGCCCTTTCACTCCCTAAGAAATGAAAGACCACATCTAACTCGGCCAAAAAATTGAAATAGTAATGAGATTCACATTGTCATCATTGTATGATTGATAGTAGTACATGGTTGATTTAGAAAGAAACCCTTTCTTTTTTAAGTCATTTGTTAAGCTTCCTCTTTTTATGTAAAGCTTCCTTAACAAGTTTTCAATAAATCCACTTCTCTCAAATGCAGGAAAAATATATGTATATACATACATACATACATACATATACACACACCCACTCCAAATATAGAGGTGTTGATGACCATGATATTTTCAAATAAACAATAATTTTTTAAATTAAAACAAACAAAAATCTGAAAAAATAAAATAAAATAGCATAAATATTAAATAGACAGGGTGTTTTTGGTATTTAGGGGGTGGATTTATGAAATATATTCATTTTAATTTTTTTTATGGGGTGGTTTTACGGATAGAAGGGAGGGGAAATATCACTGACCAAAAGCAAAACTTATCTATCTATTGCGTCCAGCAATTTGAAATCTCCAAAACCCTAATTCTCTGAAAAGACAAATGCCATCGAAAGATGAAAAACCCCAAAACGTAGTGGAACTCACCAGTAGCGACGATGAAGACAATGTAGCAGCTGGTGCTACAAGGCCGCAAGTGAACGCACCGTCTGAGGCAACGACACAGCAAAACGTACCTCGACAAAGCGCTGCAGCGATCGCGTCGTCGCCTCCAGTTAATGAAGCCCCCGAGTCTAGAAGTTTCTGGAAGGCTGGGACTTATGCTGCGAATATAACCATTAAATCAACTCCTGTTCAAGGTTTTTAATTTTACCAGTTCTATTTGATTCATTCTATCTCTTATTGTGTCTTCAGTTTTAGCTCGGCCTTTTTTTTTTTTTTTGGCTTAATGCGAATTGCAGGTTCATTGGAGCATGCCCGTGTACATCCGAAATTTCTGCATTCAAATGCTACTTCTCATAAATGGGCTTTTGGAGGTAAGGTTTTGTATTTAGCAGTATATCTATAAATAAAGGAAATCCACGTAGCTCAAGTAAAATTAGGACATGTTCGGGGTTGATGTTCTATGTCCTTTAATCCATCATTGCTGTTAGAAAGAAGCACTAGCTGTCAATTATAACCGGATGGGCAGCTGATAAATAGTTGCCAAGTACAGGCAGCTGATACCTAACTGTGCTTTTGTAATTGAGCTGAATCAGACATATGACTTTGCAGTTGATACTAAGCACATTTGTCTAACAGTATATCCATGTAAGATATTTATTACCTAATACTTGTACATTTTCAATGAATTAATCTTTTGGCTGTTTTATTGGTTTGGCTAGTATAGGAGATGATTGACTTATTGAATTGTCTGGAGCTCATTTATATGTATAAATGATACTTTTTGTTTTGTAATTTAATAGTTCTTTTTCTCATTCCTTTTCTTTTGTAGCAATTGCTGAGCTTCTAGACAATGCCGTTGATGAGGTACTCTCTGAAATTTTATGTATGTTTTCACAAGTTTGATCATATAGTGGCTAAACTCAACTGCATGGAACTGTGTTGTTTGCAACTTTTTAAAGCACTAACGTTGCCTTTACGTTATTGTGCTTTTAGGTACAAAATGGTGCAACCTTTGTGAAGGTTGATAGAGTCAATATCATGAAGGATGCTTCTCCAGCTTTAGTTTTCCTAGGTATTTTGTATCTGCCTCTTCATATTTTTTCCAGTAGAGTGGTTGCACAGTGCTTGAGAATTTGATTGGCATCACGAAGTCATTATTTGATTTTTTTTTCTTTTAAGATGATGGTGGTGGAATGGATCCCGAATCGCTGCGGAAATGTATGAGCTTGGGATATTCTACAAAAAAGGCGAACAAGACTATTGGACAATGTAGCTGTTTTGATCATATTTACTTTTCCTTTTTCTGCTTTCTTCAACATTTTTTCTTTTTAATTCTGGATTACTTGAATTCTAGTTTAGGCATCTGCTTGTTTTTTCCCCAAATCTTTATTTTTGAAGTGCATGAATATTTTTAGATGGTAATGGCTTCAAGACAAGTACCATGAGGCTTGGTGCTGATGTGATTGTTTTCAGTCGTGCCACCCATGAAAGGTACTGTTTGTTACTGTTTTTGGTTCGTATAATATGGCTCTTTTTCCTTTCTGCTGGCTACAGGTGTCTCTAAAATTTTCAACTGCAATGGTTATGGATTGGTCCCATAATTTCTGTTAATTGGATTGTGCTGTCAGAATATTAGACATAATGCTTCACTCTGAATGAATATAGTCATATCATCTTTCATCATTCATCTTTAACTTGTAGTTATTTGTTGTAAGTCCAAATTCAGATTACTATCTTCAATCTGTATTGATGATTTTTTTTCCCGCTTGAACACCTGTATTTTAGCAAAGCTACCCAGAGCATCGGTCTTCTATCTTATACATATTTGCGGAAAACTGGGCAGGATGACGTGATTGTTCCTATGGTGATTTTTCTTCTCTTTAATGTTTGAGCTTTTTCCTGTTATTGCTGGTGAAGGTGTAAAAATTTTTATATTCTTATGGCCCTTTTTCTTCTTGCATCACTTCCATTGCAGATTGATTTCGATATCTCTGGTCATTGGGCAGAACCAATAATTTATAGCTCACAGGATGATTGGTCTTTCAACTTGAAAACCATCCTTGAATGGTCGCCTTTTGCATCAAAGAGTGAGATCTTGCAACAGGTATTTCAATTGAATTTCATTAGGCGTAGAAATATTAGCGTAAAGATGCATTCACAAGTGTTGCCGAGGCAGACTATGTATTGGTCTCAATCAACTGAACTTTTCTAGCGCACCTGATAAATTTCTTAGTATAAAGTGCGATCACAGGTGTTGCCGAGGGAGACTGTGTATTGGTCTCAATGAACTGAACTTTTCTAGCTCAACTGATGAATTTCTTTTGATACTAATGCTTTTTCTATGCAACTATTATAATTTGCAAAACTTTGTTTGTTCTGTTTTTGTGGGGAAGTTGGAAGGGGTATGTCCCAAAAACTTTGGAAGAACAGTTATATTGTAAACTAATGCTTCTCAGGGGCTTCTTTTATACCCTGAATTTTTCTAAAATAAAAATAAAATATGCGTTTTCCTTGCATACTGGTTGTCAATGTGCTTTCGTGGGATTTCTGTTTTGAGCTCCCTTTCCCTACCCATTCTTTCCTTTTTCATGTAAGTTAATATTATGTAAATGGATAGAAACAGTGATACTGCGAAATTGAGGAGAAAATATATCCCCAATTTCCTGAATTTTACTGGATTGTTTTTCTAATGGCGGAGCTGTTATTTGTTAGAACTATTGAGGCCACTCACCACATGCATTCTAACATTGTATACCCTGGACATCCCCACACTGCAGTGGCTTCTGCCACCAAAAAAAATTCATAAGTAATGTTTTAATAATTTTATGTGATAAATGGTTTCTAACCATGGGCTGCAGTCTATTCTGCCTGTTCCATCATTAGTTTGTCTTGTATTTGCCAGTTTGAGGATATTGGACCACACGGAACAAAAGTAATGATATACAACTTGTGGATGAATGATGAAGGCATATATGAATTGAGTTTTGATGATGATGATGAGGTATGTTACACTTTGGGCTTGGTCTGCGCACTACCTGATATTCTTTTCATGCATGTACTTTAGCCTTTAACTACCAAGAAGTAATATTCTGGATAAAAGAAAGATTTAAAGAGCTTATTGGATCTATATGCATTCTAACTTTTAATCATAGCCGCATCTCAATATGCTTTTCCCCCCCTTTATTTCCTCATTGTTATTTGTTATTCTTGTAAACTCTTGATTCCAATTTGTGTTTTTAAAATTTTTAACATGTATAATGAAAACTTATGCTATCAATTGTATTGGTATTTCGTGCATTGTCAAGCTTTGAAACCTGCAAACTTACTATAATGGTTTATCCTTTTTGTCTATGAGTCTTTGTACATGATCTCTGTAGTGTTGATAGATTTAGCAAAAAACATGATACCTTCTTGCTTTAAATATTGATCAGATTGCAATAATTAGCTCTTATGCTCTATTACTTGGTTGGACCTTTATGTGGTGTCTGTCTTGTCACTACCCACAAGTCGCAAGTTCATGGATCAGGCCTCTAGTTCTCATAATAATGGTGTGAGTTTATCTCATGCGGGACAATATGTTGCGATTTTCCTCAATGTGGTGACTTATTGATTGTATGTATATAGACATTTGTTTTGGAAATCCTTAATTATTCCTCTTTGATCTTTGACATAGGACATATGTTTGAGAGATGAAGCTAACTCCGGAAGTTTGAAAAAACTACCCAAAAAAGCATTGGAACGCCAATCCCATATTTCTTACCGCATCCGATATTCATTAAGGGTAATTTTGAGATGTGAAATTTGTTTATTCAGTTTATTTGTTCAGCACACATCTTGACTCAGAACAAACATTCTGATTCTTACTTTATTGCTTATTTAGTCATTGATTAATTCTTCTATCACTTTCAGGCATATGCTTCAATGTTGTATCTAAGAAAATTTGATAACTTCAGAATCATATTAAGGGGGAAACCTATCCAGCAGTTTCATATTGCAGATGAGTTGAAATTTCCAAAAGTTATATCATACAGGCCCCAAGTATCAGCGACACTGAAAGATGTAAGTTGCTTTCCATGAAGAAAAGTATCTTCCCATTTCTTCCACCCTCTTAGTGCCAACATTAATATTTTATCATGGGCATATAAAATGCCTATTAATCATCATTTTTTGACTGATGGTGCCACAACCATCCTTATGAAATTGGTTTACTGTTCAAGATGTAGACAGACAGAGTGCTGTTAGCATGTTACTGAAGTGAGAATGGAAAAGTATTGCTACATGTTTTTTCGCGAATTGTACTTACGTGTAGAAAACCCTCTTATGAGTTTTCTTTTCTTTTTTTTTTTAAATAATAAATTGCTGGAATTTAGTGTCGCATAAGTGGGAATCTCAAGATCTTCAATTCCTTGCATTGTCTTATTGTGCAAAATTAGGTCTTTATGCATTGTCTTATTTGTCCTTTAATGTGTCTTATTGGTCCTTTAATGCTCATTTATGCTTCAAAATGCATAGCAAAAATATATGCTTTGATTTTTATGGTTATGTAGGCCAATATGCAGCACATAATGTGTTATTTTTTCATTCTTTGGTTCAGGCTACTGCAGAAACTACCATTGGATTTATAAAAGAGGCACCTGCTCTTTCAGTTAGTGGATTCAATGTGTACCATAAAAATCGCCTTATCAGGGTATGTTTTGGTAATTCTCAAGGACATTCAGATGGGGCCTTGCTATGGATATGGTTTTTGATGAAACTTGTGTTCCTCATGTGGCACAATTTTTCCCAGCTGGCTGCCCTTATAATATCTATGGGCCTATACCAACAGAATTACTTCCTACTTTGTTCTTTTGGTTGTCCAGAGGATATAGCATATCCTTAAAAAACAGAGGAAAGAATAAAAAGGAAGTTGAGTCTGTCCTGGTTTGGTTGCTTTGCTCTTCTCTGGGTCTTGTTAAAAGAAAAAGTAAATGTTAAGATTATAATTGTAGCAGAGAAATAACTTTTCTATAACATATTACAGTGATTTAGAAATAAATAGAGCTTTACACAGAGCTTTATGCTGATTGTATGATATGGTTGATGAACACTTTTTGTTACTGCAAAAGTGTGATGTGTGATTCTGCATACTTATGCGGTGAGTGTATTCACATTGCAGCCTTTCTGGAAAGTCACTGGTGATGGTTCTTTGAAAGGGAATGGCGTTGTTGGTATTCATATTTTATTCTTTGGATTTTTCTTATTAATTTTTTTTTTTTCTCACTTACATATCACATTACTGGATGTACACAGGAGTTCTTGAAGCGAATTTCATAGAACCAACACATGACAAGCAGGATTTTGAGAGGTCTACATTGTTTGTTCGGCTTGAGTCTAAGCTGAAACAGATGACCTTGGAATACTGGTTTGTTTCTTATATGTAAATTCATGACAGATCTTTATGGTGTTAAATATGGTTTAATTTTCATAGGAAAGAGAAACATATATTACAAAGAAGGGTTATAACAAAAAAATTCCAAAAAAATAGAAACTCCCTAAAAGATCACAAAAATAATTTATTCCATTATAAATTGATCAGATGACCGGATTAGGACCGTAGGATCTATAGAATCTACTTCATCTCAAAACAAATAAAAAGTAAAACTCAAATATCAATAAAATTAACCCAAAGTCCTCTCCCAATCAGCTGTTATCGTGTGCTGATGCATCTCTGACATCCATTGAAAAACTGTGAAACAGTTTGACTAATATGTTGAAATGCTTTGTTATTGATTTAACTGTAAATTGCTTGGAGAATTGATGCAAATTTCAAAAGCCAGTGATTCATATATTATTTTTCAATAACCCCGAGGGTTGATGAGTGGGTCAAATGGCATGGCCCTCCTGGGACCACTTACCTAAGAAGTTCCCAGTTTCAGTATTATTAGACCAAGTGAGACCGACTGATTTCTGATTATTATTAAAAAAAAGTATATGCTGATTTTAGTTTTCTCTAGTGAGTTAGTATAAATAAAGTTTGTAGACATCTCATAACCATTTAATTCTTATCTAATTTCCCTGGCTTACGGGCAATGATTTCATGGTAAATTGAATCCTTGATACAGGTTTTTGAAACAAGTGTGAAAACTGAAAAGAAAATTAAATTTCTTTTAAACAAGAAGGATTCGCACATCAGACCATTTTGTCAAGTAGCAATGGTATCATGCTAAGTTACAGCTTGAGCCAAAACTTAAGCTATGTATAAGGACCCAAAACAAGTATTCAAGCTGTGATATTATGTCTGTACAATTGTCATTTTATCTGTTCTGTTTATATTACTTGTCTTTATTTTATTTTATAATTATATATGTTTTTTTTATTTTTGAAATTCTTTGAAATTTTCTGATAAAAAATAGAGTGATAAATTCATACACAGCAATTTTGTCTGGACAAGACAGGAAAGCAAATTATCACTTGATTGGCCATCAGCTTCCAGCTTCTGGTACTTATACTATGGAAAGTGGGGGCTCTGTTCTATCTCCAGTTGGACATGGGCCTGATATGCAGAAGCAGCCTGCTGACCAGCATAAACTTGGTCTTGCATCAAATTTCCAAGAAGATATGCGCCTAGATGTCCCTAGTGTTGCTCTTCAGGGTAAGGTGAGGCATAATCTGAAAAATGGGAAACCTCCTGTTCAGCCCATTATTGGGATCGCAGAAGTAAGTGGGATAAGTTATTAATATTTTATTTCATCTTTGCACCATTTACTCCTAACTAGTGATTGTATGAACAATGAGCACATTGACATCACATCACATAGATTGACTTTGGGGCATATGTGTAGTAGTTGCCAAACTTCTGTAATCCTGCAGCTGGCCTGACAATCTTGGACTGTTTCAGTGCAGGTGAATAATTCAAGTATCAGATTATTGTCCTTCAGTTTCTAAAAAATAAAAATACTAATCAGCATCATTAGATGTGTAGTTTCACTTACTGTCTCTATTAGTTGAACCAAAAGTGCTAAGCTTTCAACGTCGTCTCTGAAGGACAATGACAAAGCTATCAACATGTTCACACTGATAAAAGTATGACCTTGATGTAGGATAGCAATGAAGGACAGATAACTGACTCGTTTTTTTGAGTATGACTTGCCGGGCACACCTTTTTCTTTTTTTTTTTAAAAGAAGGGCAAATTTTATCAGTCTCCAGGATCTTAGTACAATGGTTGCTATAACCCAGTCCCCTTTCAAGTATCCTCTCCTACATAGACCTAGCTTTAGAGAAAGCTTGAAAAGGAGCAATGAGATGTGATGATAGCGGCAACTTTGACAGGGAAATGAAGTTTCCGCTAATTTTATCTAGGCCTGTTAATCAGAATGAAGGTGGTTTACAAAACCTGCTGGGTGCAGTAACATCTGTGGCATGGATGGTGAATATGCAAGGAGTTGCTGCTCCATGTATCTTTTTTTTTTTTTTTTTAAAACTGAAAAATTTTGTGTTCTATTGCCATGAGGTTTCATGTAAGGTTACTAAGTAGCTATATGAGATAAAATTTATTAGGTAGCAAGATTAATGGCAAAAGGTAGAGTTTTTCACCATCTTCAACTAACCTGCGCTTCCATGAGTACCATCATAAAACATTATATTATGAAAAATTTTGTTCAGCCCAATTATTTTACCTGTTTGCATTTTATACATGATTTTATGAGATGAATTTGCACTGATAGGTCCCTGTTATTTTATGAATTATTATCCTTACTATATTTGATACACTAAATTGGTGTATACTCCCGATATATTGATTTTTCTTTCGGTTGAATGATGTTATTTCCAGGGACATGATAATGATGGCACACCTGAAGGTCATCCAGTTACCATATCAGCTGATCAGATATGTGAAGAGAACATACAGCTTTTCATAAAGTATGTTCTTTATATCCTACCAAGCAGTTTGGTATTGTGTTGTATCCCATATCAGCATCACCTCCATGTCCAATTACGAGTATCTGCGTGCTGGTTTCAACTGGTAGTGGTGGATATTTTTGACAAGCTGTAAATGCCTCCTTCAGCAAAGTGCATCTTTGGAATTATAGTGATTCCCAAAGCATGCTTAGAGCTACTGCTTGCCAATACATGAGTCAATTTGTTTGCATAATTTCTTTTTACACAATATATACCATTTCATTTGACTTTAGTTGCACAGATTTATACTTGAATCTAATTCTCGTTAAATGTCCCTTCCATCTTTTATTCAATAATTTGGCAGATGATTAAACCCATGATATACTTTTCTACAGGTGTGAGGAACACTTGCAGAGAGAGACTGAGTTAAACCAATTGGTAAGTATGGTGTGTAAGCTTGCTTGTGGTTTGCAACTCCGAGAAGTCATGGATAGTTTACATGCATACCAATTTACCATAAGAAACTGACATTTTATCTTTATTTTTTCCTGGTTCTGGTTTGTGAGCAGATTGAGCTGTTGGAGAAGGAGGTGAAGCAAGCCAAACTTAAATGTGCAAAACTTTCTGCACATGTGGAGGCCCGAAAGAAGCAGAAGACTATGGAACAGTGAACAGAAAATTCTGGGAAACTGGTATGAAGCTCTTTGGTACAAGGATGATTCCTATTGCGTAATTCTTATCAATCCTTAAACAAAAGAAAAAAATCCAATCATAAGGAGCGCAGAAATTACAGGAGATGATCAATCTCTGCAGGAGCCTCTTCTAGGGACATGATTGGCCACAAAATAAGTTACCCTACTATTGTTTTTGGATACGGAGGTCAATCCTGTTCCAAGTTACAAAAACCCGAACAATGTTGAATCATTTTGTAAAGATCCGTTTTATCTATGTAAATATTAGTATTTGTGGTATTTATCCTGAACCTTCGAAATGGTCGAACGGTATTTCGCTGAACAGAGCTTTCTTAATCTTCAAGAGGACGACTGAAGTTGAAGTTCAAT
This sequence comes from Citropsis articulata, assembly GCA_030449925.1. NCBI lineage: Eukaryota > Viridiplantae > Streptophyta > Magnoliopsida > Sapindales > Rutaceae > Citropsis > Citropsis articulata. Next base: position 39,862 of record JASUUH010000225.1, read on the forward strand.
AACCTGTTTTAGGACTGAAGGCTAGAAATTGTTAAATTGTATTCCGCATAAGATGAGCTTTCTTAATCTTCAGCAGGACGACTGAAGTTGAAGTTCGTAACCTATTTAGAACTACATGTTTCTTGTGTTCCCTATATTTGGGTAGAAGTAAAGAATTTATAAATATACGTCAAGCTGTGGGGGGCATGCCTAAATCCGATACGGTTCACCTCTCTTTTTGAGCTGAAGTACGCGGCAGCTTGTGTGTTAGCTCGGGTGACTCTGTGGATCTATCCCGTGTGATAGATTGGGTGACTTTGTGATCTCGCATGCAGCAAGTAGCCTTCCAATTTATTTTATCCGCAAATCACTGTTAACCCACCTGAAGGGTTAAATAGAGGGCATTCAGTCAGGGAAATGAAATTAGGATGGTGGAAATTGTTTTCTAAGTGGATTGACCCGGGGAGGGGGAAAAAAACGTATATATAATAACTTTTAATTAGTAGTTTCATACACATTTGCCATGTCATCCGGCATGAATTTGTCGATAGAATTAAATTTCAAATTGCCGAAAAATGTAATTAATCCAACAATACCGAAATGGTTTATAGTGGAATAAAATCTGGTTTAAACGAGATAAATATAGCATTACCTATCCATAAACGATAACAAAAATTACAAACAGAAAATTAGTCCTCTCACTCACGGATTGTAGTCATACATTGAAAAATCTGATCGTTTTAAATTATACCAATCTTGATGAATATTGGTAGTGTAGGGTAAAAACCAAGAAAAACCGGTAAGGGAGTGACAAATGCAATCTCCATATCATGTTTGAAGTAAGTGCTACCAATGATTATTTAGAACTGATAGATCTTCTTCATATCACCAATGAGTTTCAAGACAAGCAGGCTTACTTTGAAGGATCAAGGCAACCGAACCTATTTCAAGTGTATAATGAAATCTACCTGTCCAAATCCAACTTTCTGGATGGTTTGGCTTCAGAGGCTAGGGTCATAATAGTGCTAGTCTATTCTACGATCAAGCACCATTCATCACAGGTCTGTGAACCAACTCCACCAATTCAAAATTGATAAATCTTCATGCTAACACAGTCACTTAACAAAAAGCACATGCACAGTAATTAACCGCCCCAATACTCAAATTCTTTAACAAAAAACATGCCTCCAGTCTGAATTGCGCACAACAAAGAGTCGCCGATTGATACTCAACGTCGACAATTTGATCTCCACAAAATATCCTCCAATTAGTCACCTTATCCATGAAACGCAACAGTTGATTGCTACCATTCTGAGCTCAGCACGAACACGATAGCGTCGACAACCGCCACCTGTTCATTTTCATTGCAGACGGCCGACACGAACCACAACTTCCACTGCAGATAACAATCCTAATTTTTCACTTTACTACTCAAGCGGCTTTGACCGGAAATCCACGCTTGCTAGACCATTTTTCAACCGTTGGATCGTTTGTCTCTCCATCTAACGGTGATTTCGCTAAAAGACAAAGAGGTGCTGTTTAAGTAGCACTGTGGCAAACTGGTTGCAATGCACCCATACGTGTGTGTGTGTGTGTGTATATATATATATATATGTATTTTGTAATCTTTAGTTCTTTTAGTTATATGAATAAAATTCATGCGTTACTAATAACTCAATTAAATTTTTTTTTTTAAAAAGGAAAATTTCTTTGGGAAATTTACAATATTAACCAAAAAACTTTCTCAATTTTCACAATTAACCATTTAACTTTTTTCTATCAACATTAGCCAAACGTAAAGTTTCTTTCCCAAATTACCCTCAAAAGTTTTAGATTCTTCCGTTTTGAGACCAACTAAAACAACCCTACACTCTTAATCACGCTCTGGTGGCGGCAAAAGCGCGATAAATATCGACGGAAAAATAAACTTCGATCGGATCTAATAACATTCGACATTCAGTATTCTTTGGTAAATTATTTTATTATTTCGCGGAAAGTAAAAATGGTCGACGGACACAGTGGCGTCACGGCGCCGTCGCCGATTCGATTCCGTCATATTTCTACATTATTACAAAACATTAATATTCATGCGGAAAAAACAATTATAATCGTTATCGGAGCTGTCGCACCATTTGAATGCGGCGAGGCCCTGCGCTTTGGTGACAGGGCGTGCGACAGAGCGAGGCTACAGTCATACGCCAGCCAAGACGAGGCCACCGCTGTCACGACAGTGGGCGGCGACAGGCCCCGTCGCACGCCACACGCCGCTGAGGCCAGCTGTGTATCTGTCGCGCGAGGCCCGTCGCACTGGCCAGTGCGGCTGCGCGTCTTGACAGCGCCCGCCTGCCGCACGCCATTACAGTCGCGCGAGGCCATCGCGACGGCTCCCTAACCCTTCACAATTATTTTCGGTGGTAACGTTGGAAATTTGATGAAGTTGTTAGGAATAACTCCGCCACGCTACCGCTTATCGAGTTATGAGACGGATCCCGTCACGGGTGAGAGAAACCGAGAGAGAGAGAGAGAGAGAGAGAGGAAGAGAGGAAGGAGAGGGACAATGGTGAGGAGAAATGAAAGGGGTATTTTCGGTAGGAGTGAGTTGATTTGGCTAATGTTAGATAGAAATTTTGTTGGGGGGTTAGTTGTGAAAATTGAGAAAAATTTTTGGTTAATATTGTAAATTTCCCAATTTCTTTATGGTAACAATTAGTATCAACGGAGCCTTATAAAAAAAAATAATAATAATAATAGTATCAACGGAGCAGGTTGCGACTTGCATATTTGGTCGGCGACACGGGGAATCACAACTTTACCGGTGTAATCTAATCACGGACCAACCAAAGGCTCTCAGCAGTCAGCAGAAGGAAGAGTGAGGGATTAGGAGTACGGACGACTGAGCAATTGATCGATCAATCAATCAAGCAGGATTCTAAGCATGAGGAAACGTGATTTGGCCATTCTCATGCTCTCAGCTTTCGCCATTTTCTTCTCTCTTCAGGTTTCATTATCTATCTAGTTTTTCTTCACTCAATTTGTGATAAACCCTAATTATAGTCAATTGAATGTCCAGGTAATCTCACTGTGTTTTCTGCTATCATCAATTTTTCAGCACGAGGGAGATTTCTCGTTTAGAGAGGCTTGGTTTCATTTGTCTGAAGAATATCCAATCAAATTCGACGCCGATCGCCTCCCATCACCGATCGTTGCCGATCTCAACGGAGACGGCAGAAAAGAAGTCCTCGTCGCCACTCATGATGCCAAAATTCAGGTCCTCTCTCTCTTTTAGATCTATAAAAGAGGAAAATTTGGTCATTATTTTTTTTCCTCCTATATATATATATATATATATATATATATATTGTGATCATGTTTATCGGTTAAGTGAATTTGGTAATAATGGTGTGTAAGGTATTGGAGCCTCATGCAAGGCGTGTAGATGAAGGGTTTAGTGAAGCACGCGTGCTCGCAGAGGTGAGCCTATTGCCAGATAAGATCAGGATTGCATCTGGTAGACGGGCAGTGGCCATGGCCACGGGTGTCATTGATCGGACATATAGACAAGGGCAACCACTGAAGCAGGTTTTGGTGGTTGTTACGTCCGGTTGGTCAGTGATGTGTTTTGATCATAACTTAAAAAAGCTATGGGAAGCCAATTTGCAGGTTTGTGCAGCAGTAAATTTTGATTTTTTGCCTTATTTTGATGAATTATTCAGTTGTTTATTGGTCTGATATTTGTTGGTGTTTCATAGGAGGATTTTTCACTCAATGCACACCATAGAGAGATTGCAATTTCAATTAGTAATTATACTCTGAAGCATGGAGATACAGGATTGGTCATTGTTGGTGGGAGGATGGAAATGCAACCACATGTATGACTTTTATTTCTCCCCTTCTCATTTTTATAACTTATCATTTGTAGTTCACTACGGTACTTGCCTCTTTGTGTAATGAAGGTAGTTGGTTGATGTAGTAAAGTAGTATTTAAGCTTGGATACTTAAACAAGAAGATATTTCAATTGATCTGTAACATTTAGGACCACCAGAAAAAAGCAAGGGAACCATGAAATTGCTATGCAAATAATAAAGTATTTATGAACTTATTATTATGTGGAGGTTGCATGCAAACTTAGAATAACTGGTGCTTTTGGTCATTCCTTTAAAACAGTCAATTTGAGTGTGGTCCTTGGTAGCACTTACTTCAAACAGTAGAACTCATAAGAAATTTGGAACTTTTAAGTTTGATTATGTGTGCTGAATGTTCTTGCAATAACACTTTTCAGTTATTTCACAGATATGAAGGTCATTGTTAATAGATTGGTGATGTTTGAAACAGATTGTGTTTTATGGTGTGGCTCACATGTTTCCGACTTCCCGTGCTAAATGTTTTTTCACTTAAATTGCTGCACAATCCATCTTTTTAATTCTTTTCATATTGTACTCAATAACTGATGTATGTCACACTGATTTGATTTCATTATTTTGTCAGCCCTCCTTGTTTTAAAACTCTTATAGTTTCAGCGTATGGAATCTTTTGAGTTTGATATCTTATTTCTTAGTCTTTCTTCTTCTTCTTCTTCTGCTGTTTTTTTTAATACATTGGATTGCAGTTAATGATTGTAAACAATAATTTTTAAATAACATTTTCTTTGCTGAACATAATATATTGTCATTTTATACTTGTAGACTATCGTGGATCCTTTTGAAGAAATTGGGTTAGCAGAGAAAAATGCTGAGCAGCATAGAAGAAGTGCCAGTGAGAAGGAGGTATAGATATTTTCTAGTTTATTAATGTTAAGACTTTTGTGTGCTTTCGTTTGTACTACATCTTTTGAAAGAAGATTTACTATTTCAACTGGATCTACCACACGCTGGCTTACTGAGAGATGCATATCATGGTTATTGGTTTGGAAAATTTTGTAGTCAGGTGGCTTTTTATCTAACTTTTTGGGCCCACCATTTGGCACACTTTTCGTTCTTTCTTTCTTTCTTTTCCTTTTTTTTTTCCCAAAAAATTTTTTGCGAGGAATATATAAATGTTGGGCACCTGATGCAGGCTCATTAAACTGTTTATGCTATGCCTCAAATTATGTTCTAGTTTTCTGGGGTAGTGAGTCTCGATAGGCTAATTAGCATCTGCTGAGTTCACGGATGAGATCTTATTAGGCAATTTTAACATGTTCACTCTTTTTGCCTCTGAAGAGTGTATGTGTATCCATGATCTCTGGAGATGAGTCCCATTTGATGTAACATAGTTATTGTACATGATGGATAATCTTTGACTGCTCTTGAGAAGAATATTCTGTTCTGAGTTCTGATATGAATGAATTGATTTTATCTTTTTTATATAGTAGTATTACTGGAAAATATCATGCTAAGCATAGGTATGTTGCCCCGTATAAATCTTTCTATCAAAATTTTTATATAAGCACATTGTTTCTATTGTCAAACATAACTATTACTTGGCTTTGAAATTGGAGGAAGCAGGTCACTCCTGAAATAGTGTCATAATAGGGCTGTCAAAATGCGTTACAGTCTAAGAGGCTTTATCTTCCAGATTGTGGTGTTTTAAATCTTCTGTTGAAGTATGTTGAATTAGTGTTATGTCATCATGCCTTTGCATCTTTGAACAAAGATTTTCTTCTGTGAAGCATGTTGAATTAGTGTTATAGCATCATGCCTTAGCATCTTTGAACAATAATTTTTCATCTTTCTTCCTTCTATGTTTTGGTCAATTTTTGCATCTCTATGTTTGTTGATTTTTTAAGCCCCACTGTTAGTGCTCAACCCTTTAGATGCGTGAATTGTTCTATTTGATGCCAGCTATGACAAGGTTTTCATATGCTTTCTTTGGTTTTGAACATTTATAGAATGTCTTATGCAGCCTTCTGAAAATTCTGGAACTGTGGATTTACGCCATTTTGCGTTTTATGCATTTGCTGGTCGTAGTGGGTTGCTTCGATGGAGTAGAAAAAATGAGGTGATTCATATTTTCATGTTTCTCCTATTATGCTTTAAAATTTACTAACAGTCTTCTTTTTTTAACTAGTTTTTGTATCATTATGCTGTTGTAGAATATTGAAGCACAGCCCACAGACGCATCACAGTTAATTCCGCAGCATAACTACAAATTAGATGTGCATGCACTGAATAGTCGTCACCCAGGAGAGGTGTGAGTTGCATTTGCTTGTTGTATGGTTTTTTTAAATGAAATTGGTATTATCTCAAAATTCATGTCATCTTTCCCATGGATAAGCTTCCTGAGACATTTTTACTGAAGTTTGAATGTAGGGAATTCAGAGAATCAATCCTAGGAGTTATGCCTCATCATTGGGTAAATTATTTTCATGGAGATTAATAAATAAACTAATTATTTTCTTCTTATATGGTGAGGGAGATTTACATGACATTTATTTTTTATCAGGATAGGAGAGAAGATACTTTGTTGAAGCTGTCACACTTTAGACGGCACAAAAGGAAAATATCAAAAAAAGTAGTTGGGAAGAGTACAAGCTACCCTTTTCACAAGCCTGAGGAACACCATCCTCCTGGAAAGGACTCAACAAAAAAAATTTCAAACTTCATTGGAAAAGCTGCAACTTATGCTGGCTCAGCAAAAAGTAAAAAGGTAATAACTAGCAACCCAATATGTAATGGTTGATAACATAATACATATCTTTTGAGGCTCAGAACACTATCAACATTAAAGATGCATCACCTGTTAAGTCACTTTTGATTGATGGGATCTAGCATTACCTATTCATTCTTGGAGCTGTTTTAACTAAAATTCTGCGCCATCTGCTTTGTTTGTATATATTCATTATTATAGTTGTCAGGTTTGCTTGTTGATGTTATGTCTTAGTTTTTCAAATTGCTAGTGGACATGCCTACTCTTGTAGCCAATTGTCGCCATTTCCTGCGTGTGGTCCTTTCAATATCAAGATTTGTGCTGAAACCGGTCACCACTCGGTTAAAAATACATAGATTACCACATTGATATTATACAGAAGATGGAGATATGGTCAGCACAGGAAAAGAGAAGCAAAATTTGTGGTTTTTTAGCAACCTGTTAGGTATTCCTTAAGCCTCATAGCCCTATTTTGCAGAGGTTCATGTGTTTCCTGGAAGACTGTGACATTTGCTTTCTGAAGAGCAAGTATGAATGGAGGCTTGTTCTGTCCATTGCATATGGTCATGTCTCTTAACGCTTATGTACTTTTATTATTGGCTCGATTGTTTCCCTATCTCATTCCCATTTTTGTTTAACGAGTTCCTCAAAATGTGATTTTAGTAGTTTATTTTTTAGAATCAAATTCTTAGTAAGCAGAACTTAAACTAGAGAGTTGGAAAAATACCTCTGATTGCCCTGTCTGGTATCACTGATAATATGGGGAGCTTTTAGATGTTAACCGTGAATGTTTTGTTCAAGCTTGTTTGGCCATGTGTTGTATTTGATTTTTTGTGAATTTCAACAGAATTGTTGAAAGTAAACCCAAGTATTCTAAACAATTTTTGTCTTAGGAGCTTATCTAAATGCCTTATTTTAATGCATTTTTTTTCATTTTTTACCTTTTCTAAAAACATCACAGCCTGTAAATTATATTCCTACCATAACAAACTACACTCAGCTTTGGTGGGTTCCTAATGTTGTTGTGGCTCATCAAAAAGAAGGGATAGAAGCTGTTCACTTGGCATCTGGTCGGACTGTTTGTAAGGTAAATATTGATATCAAATTGTCAAATTCAATATATTGTAATCATATACTGGTTACAAACATATCTCCAGCCCTTTTCATTTTAAGATTAACCTATTCAACAGACAATGTGCTTTCATAGTCTTTAGTTTAGTCATTGTTTATGTGTTTATGCAGTTTAAATTGTGTTTTCTTGAATCTGTACTTGTAAGGGCTTACAAATTTCATTTATTTTCTCAGCTTCATCTGCAAGAAGGTGGCCTTCATGCTGATATCAACGGTGATGGGGTCTTGGATCATGTTCAGGTGCATTTTATCAGTTCTTTAATTTATAGCTCCACATCCTTGCTCATCTCAATTTCTATGGGTTTGTCATAACAGAATGTATAAAAAATTGGATTAGTGGGTGCTGGAATTAGTTGTCCTTAAAATATGCAATTACTTGAACTTTTTGGAGGTACAGCACTTAAGTACTATGGAATGCTACATTATTTTGCTCTTCGTTGAATGAGGCTAGTCATATATTTTCATGGGGTCTCTTTCTAAGTAAAACAGTGTATTGTGCTGGGATAGTTGCTGTAACAAACTCATGTACTGTTGATAGGTTTCCCTGCCCTTGATCTTGTTTATATGTGGCTAATGAGAAGGCTTTTCCAGTTAAAGCCTTGGCCTTCTTTGTTTACTAGATAAGGGCTACGAATTTCAAGCAAACAAGTTTGTTCTTTACTCATACTACTAAAAGAGAAAAATGGAAATGGAACAGAAACTTTTTCCTGAATTTAAGGTGATTAATGTAATAGAAATATTTTTCTTATCGTCAGGCTGTTGGAGGAAACGGTGCTGAACAGACTGTTGTAAGTGGATCGATGGAAGTGCTTAGACCTTGTTGGGCTGTTGCAACCTCTGGTGTACCTGTTCGAGAGCAACTCTTCAATGCTTCTATATGTCATCATTCCCCCTTTAACTTATTTCCTCATGGGGAATTCTCCAGAAATTTTGGTCGAACTTCAGATGTTGCTTCCTTAGAGGTTGCAACACCAATTCTTATTCCGAGGAGTGATGGTCATAGACATCGTAAAGGGAGTCATGGTGATGTTGTCTTCTTAACGAATCGAGGAGAGGTATGTTGTAACTCTTAGTATCGAAATCAGACAAATGTTAGCACCTGGACCATTATTTTAGATTTTTAAGTACATCTTCTGAAGGCACATATCTGGAGACTTTCCCATAAAAATATGTTATATATATTTTTAATTTGAAAAACAACATATATGGAGTGGTGAAGGTTTTATAATTGATTATAACCCCCCCCCCCCCCCTCCCCAAAAAAAAAAAAAGGATCTCAAAGTCTTATAGTGGTATGCAACTTGTAAGTTGCAGCTAACTTTTGCTATATTCCCCACCTGCACTTCCTTGAAAAGATGGATAACTCATAAATCTGTCGTTTCAACAGGTGACAGCATACTCCCCTGGCTTACATGGCCATGATGCCATTTGGCAGTGGCAGCTGTTAACAGATGCTACATGGTCTAATCTTCCGTCTCCATCAGGGATGACAGAAGCTAGCACGGTGGTCCCCACATTGAAGGCATTCTCATTGCGAGTGCATGACAATCAACAAATGATCCTAGCGGGAGGAGATCAAGAGGCTGTAGTGATATCTCCTGGAGGAAGTATATTAACCTCAATTGACCTTCCTGCACCACCCACACATGTCCTTGTTTGTGAGGACTTTTCAAATGATGGTCTCGCTGATGTTATTCTCATGACCTCTAATGGGATCTATGGGTTTGTCCAGACAAGGCAACCGGGTGCCCTCTTCTTCAGCACGCTGGTCGGATGCCTTATAGTTGTAATGGGAGTCATCTTTGTAACCCAACACTTGAACTCTGTGAAGGTAAAACCCCGTGCTTCATCTGGTCTACGGTGAAAACAATAAACTTCATCTTCAATTTCACCTCTAGAGATCACAAGTAGAAGCTTCCCCTTCCCATCACCCCCAGCATTGTGGGAATTCATTTAACTCAGGTGAACAGTTCTGGTTGTGTAGAATTATCTTCTAGCTTGTTCGTCGGTTACAGTTTCTCACATGTCCTGGAAAGAGCTTTTGCTTGTAAAAGTCAACAGCTTCTCGCATGCTCTGGAAAATGCTTTTGCTTGTAAAATTCATGTAAGGTTAATGTTGCATGGCAACTTCTTAGTAGATCTCAATTCAGTTGTAAGAAAATTTTGGGGTGATTAAATAGGAGAAAGTATTTAGTTTACCCTTGGTGTTGACTTTTTAACGGTTTTGTTCTAGGGAAGTCTCGTGTTAACCATGCATTTGCCTGCGGACTGCCCAATTTCAAAAAGAGAAAGGGTTATTCATTGATCAAATTGGATGCGAAAGACATCTATTGTTAAAACAAATCATTTTTTAATTTTATGGATCTTTTCATTATTATTTTTTTTTAATTTTATGGTTCATTTCATTATCCGTATTATTTTTTCACATATTACCTTTAGAAAAAAAAAATAAATAGAAATATGCAAAAATGGCATAAAATCTTATTAGAACAAAAAGCAAATGGAATAAGAGACTTCTTCAATTTTTATTCCTCAAATATTGGAGAATAAAGTAATTTGTATTCTAGAGTTACTGGCGGCACTTATAGATGCTTATTCAAATCCGTATCTATAGGCAGGATTATGCCTTAGTAGTAGTCAACAAATTAGAATTCTTTATCAACAAATTTTTTCCTTCAATTTAAACTCGTTTCAATAATTCTTTTAGTTACTTTAATAGGTGCAATTGTCATGGCGGCGGCAATAACAAATTTTTATAACTAGGAAAAACAATCCTAATTCTACTTTTTTATGTGCTATAATTACTTAGTCAATTGAATTAGAATTCGAAGATAATTCTAATTATTTAGTCTAAAGTCTAATTATTTCAAATTAGAATAGAGGAAATGTAGAATTTCAAAAATGGATAATAAGAATTGAATATAATATTCGATTCAGAATAACCAAATTTATATCGAATATAGAATAATAATAGAATATTATGTATATTCCATAGTATAAAATAATTGAATAGAGTATATTAAGAATCTTAAGTCATAAACAAAACAAAAAAAAGAATTTTAAATGTCTTGAATTCAAAAATGAAAAAAAAAATCTTATTTTATGATCTAATTAAGAGTAAGATATTTACTGTTGATCAATATAGATTGATAAAAAAAAATCTAAATTCACTAATATATATCATCGTTAGATTCTCGTAACTATTAGATTAATCGTTATGTTCTATATCTATAGCATTCAGCATTTATTTGAAATTCGAATTAAAAAAAATATTTATTTGAAATTCAATTCTCTATTTTATTCTTTATGAATAGCTAAGAATAAAAGATTAATAGACAAGATCGTAGGATCCCTATGCATGTATAATTTCTCTTATTTAAGCCTGCTTAGCTCAAAGATTAGAGCATCGCATTTGTAATCCGATGGTCATCGGTTTGATTTCGATAGCTGGCTTTTCTATATTTGTTTGATTTTTTATATGATTGATAATGTCTTTTTGAAAGAAAAGAACATTGAAAAAGCCTCTTCTAAGATCATCAATCCAGTATATTGTAGGAGCTTCCAATTATGAATAAAAGTTGGAGGAAGTTCAATTTCAGCATAATAAATCAAGAAAGGATTTTGATTTATATTTCAAGATGCGTACACAATACAAAAAAGGAGTATGGAATTTGATATAAAATCATTTTAGTATTCTTTTTATACTACATATCCAATTTTGACATCAAGACATGAAGTTCCTTTTAGAATTTGATTTTCTAAATAGAAAATCATTTTTAGAAATTAAATTCACATAATTAGAATTCGACATTTTGGTCGGCTATAACATAAGATGGTTTTCATGAAAAAGGGTCATAATCAACAAATAGTAAACAGCGGGTTAAAATGGACCACGGTTCCCTAAGAATTTCATTGTTTGAATTGATGCGAGGGTTCAAGAGTCATTTGCTCTTATTTATTAATCGTTAGAATTTTTTTTTTCAAACTTGAATAAATCATGGATTTTTCTAGCACAATATTAAAGGTCTCATCGAAAACTTACAATAGTTTGCCAAACAAAGGCTAAGAAAAAAAATAGAATAGGTATTACCGGCATAACATGTACAATTGGATTAAAAAAAATGCAGGCCTTAGGTCATTTAGCGAATAAAAAGCTACTCGAATAAAGGGCAGAATTAAAGCAGATGTACATTGAACTAAAGATATTAAGCAAAACAAACATTTTGTTCTTGGAGATAATTTTATGTTGATTGAGTTATTAATATCTTATTGATATAAGATAAAAATGAAGAAAAGAAAGTAAGGTAGATTAAAAAAAAAAAAACCTCTTGGAACGGACCCAATCAAAACAAAAATCCTTATTCTCATGTGAGAATTGAAGAAATCATACTTTCATACAATATCTTAATTGAATTCTATGTAATGATCAATAAATTAAGTTGTATTTTACACCTACAATAAATTAAGTTCTTGGAGATAATTTTATGTTGATTGAGTTATTAATATATTATTGATATAAGATAAAAATGAAGAAAAGAAAGTAAGCTAGATTAAAAAAAATAATCTTGGAACGGACCCAATCAAAACAAATATCCTTACTCTCGTGTGAGAATTGAAGAAATCATAATTTCATACAATATCTTAATTGAATTCTATGTAATGATCAATAAATTAAGTTGTATTTTACACCTACACGGGTCAAAATTATAATGCTAAAACTAGAATCTAATTTTGGGGCTTTGGACTGGACTCTTTATTAGTACTAAATCGAAAATGAAATAGGGTGTCGCCAAGTAGTAAGGCAATGGGTTTTGGTCCCAGTATTCAAACATTCGAATCCTTCCATCCCATATTGGCAAAATGAAAATATTCAATTCCCTTTTGAGCAACCCTCTTAAGTATATATATTGATAAAATATACATGTACGTCTTTTTTCTAATTAAAAAAATTATTTTTTTAACTAGATCTTTTTTTCACAAATTGAATTGAATTCAAATAATACAAAATTTGAATTGAATGCATTTGTGGTCCCTGTAAGCAGAGAACATCAATAAGAAGAGTTTGAATTAAAAAAAAATGTTTGATGGGTGTTTTTGCATATGTGCCCCTCTTTCATTCACTTTCATATTTAAGCGAGTTTCATAGAAAAGTCTCACGCCCCCCCCCCCCCCCAAACCCTGAGTTGAATTTTCAAATATCTATTTTAAATCGAAATGCGAAAGCCTTCTCATTCATCTCTTTTTATAATCCCAATTATTCTCTTTTCATTTTCGAATTTTAAACAAGAGGGCATTGCTGGTACTTATTGAATTCGGGATTAAGTCTCATAAGTAAGACTAAGGTAGATTAAAATTAAAAAAAGAACAACAAATTAGAAAAGAAACAATTATTTAATCTAGGCCCTTTTGTCTTTGCGCATGGTTCATCAAACTAAGGCCCATTAAGGACCACGGGCCGACACGGAACGGCCCATCAAGTGAACGGGTCTTGTCGTGCTATGTCCAAAAATTTTTTAAGGCCCACGGCATGAGTATACGTGTACAATGACTAGGCTGTGCCCAAAAAGGCCCATTAATTTTTTTGTTTTTTTTTTTCATGCCTACATGTCTAGCGTGCATTTTCAAGCTCATTAACCCATACTCTTATAATAATAATAATAATAATAACAACAACAACAATAATTATAATTTTTATTAAGGGAACAATTAACATTTTATTATCAATTTATCACAATTTCACAACTATATATTTAATTTCACAATAACCAATTATAATACTATAATACATAAGTTTAATTCCTTAGATTATAGAAATGATTAATACAAATTTATAAACTCAAGCGGCCAAAATATAAAAATATTCAAACAAATTATTCAAATTTCATTTATTCATTTAATAAATTATAAACATAAAACAATTAAAATATTTTTTTAAACTAAGACTTAACTTAATTTAAAAAGCAAATGCTGAGAAAATATGTTAAAAAATTTAATTTCAAAATATTTGTAAAATCATAATATTTTATATTTATTTTTCATTAAAAAATTTTACTTTAATATATACTTTCACCATTATCGCTTATCGATACCACTTACCGCATATACTGTACCCCAATTAATCATGCCGTACTTTGACTCATCTCTAATTACGTCAGACTTTGGCCACGACTGTAAAATTCAGTTTGCGCCAAATTTCACCAGCTGTCGCCGCATGTCGTGATACTCCATCAAACGTCAGTATCGCGGCTATGTCACATTTAACATGTCATGCCACGTGCCTCCGAATCCGCTGCTGGGTCATCTTTATTTGTATCTATACAAAATAGTCTAGTATTTTGTAAAATGGGATCTTTATTTATTTATTTATTTAGGATTTCCACATAAAGAATTTGAGGTGAGAGTCGATAAGAGTTAATGAGAAATGAAAAATACCAATTTGAATATAGATAGCGGTCCAAATCTCATTAACCAATAATCTCGTTCTATATGGAATGGAGGCTCCTTGATTCTAACCCAAAATTTTCGGAACTTTTTTCTTGGGCTTTTTTTAATGAATATTTGTAAATCCCCGGAATAACAATTGAGATAGAGGTAATTCATATAATCTATTTACTTTATTTTATTTATTTTATGTTGAATTATTTTGAATTTGGGGAAAGATTATTGAATCTGAAGTCTGTGCCAAAGAAATCACGCATAATTTGAGGAAAAACTTATATGCATGGACTACTACTATTTCAGAGATAATATCCTTTTACTTTTTAAGATTTGTAAGCCCTTATCTTCCAAATAAATATTTAACATACAATACACATAATTACTTCCAACGAAAATTGTTCAGTCTAATCTGATAGATACAGAAATCGCCCATTTTTGTAATTCTGATTTGCTCTTTCATTTCAGGATTCCGGATGAACGACTAACAACCTAAATATTCCCTTCATATACAAGGAAAAAAGGCTGTGTATCTTCCGAACCAATGACTACTCATGATATAGTGTACAATTGAGTCCTATAGCGCCTACAGCATCATCACGGGGTACAGCCAGTGATGAATTCTACTTTAATCTATGAAAGTCGTATGCATTTCAATTCCGATTATTTAAGCATTCTCAGCATTGTGCTACATGCAGTTACAACAGCGTCCTGCGCTCCTTATGGGAACATGGGATAGGCAGATCTCTGTTATTCTTCAATTTTGGTCTAGAGGCCCGTTTGCTCGAGCACTGAGGCTAAAAGCCACGTTTTCAGTCTTTCTTTATATTCCAACTACTACAATGTCTGTGCTTAAAATCACACCGACATTGGCTTATTGACTCTAAGCCTGGAAACTGTAGAGCCCCGCCCTTGATCTAAAGTAGCTTAGACAAAACCCAGTCTGCTCTGTAAGTTGTATACTTAGAGGTTTTGAACATATGCCAGGGCTGGTTAAGTACCGCTGATCTTTCAGTGCAGTAGCTAAATCTTTATAAATATGATTCCAGCTAGGTCCCTTGAGAGCTATATTGATCCGGCAAGATAAGGACGATTTAATTTCCATCACGTATTTATCATAATTAATTTCAGGGAAGTTGTTATTGATGACGGTTTAATCCAACCAACCAATTACATAACAATTGTGTATTCCTCCATTTCAGGCTTCCCAATCAATTGCATTAGGCTAACACAACACCTCCAGGTTCCTCTAGACATTTGAGTGATCTGCCTGATGTTTCAGTCTTCATCACTTTTCATCAGTCATCACCAAACCGCAGCTAAACCTCCAGTGGATGGGGCCGTAGGAAAATCTTTGCCACGAAAAGACCAATCAGTAAATTCCTATGCGAAATTTGTGTTCTTCTACAACTAGAGTTGCTTAAGATAAGGTTCCTCGGTTTCCCTGATCATTGACGTGTAAATTCTATTGTCTCTGTCATAATCAAAGTTAAAGCTAATAATTGACACAATTAGTTAATATCCCATATAAATCAAGTTGGATAGAGAAACTACTAGTACATCACTCATTCCAAAATGCAATAATGATAAACGCGAACCATTTGCGAGGAGAAAAAGGCTTTTTAGAGTGGGATTATGAGGCATATATGTAAAAATAATTTATTAAAAGTCTGATGATGCCATCATGTTAGTATTTTGGGCGGTGCGTTTCTTTCTTCCCCCACACTCAGACAAAGTTATATATGGGGTTTGGACGGTACTGGTTGTTTTGCTTGTTACATCGATTCAACGTCAAAAATGATGAAATTACCAAGGGACGCATCCACCAACTCGCCAGCATTTTACCTTTATTTTAATTCTTTCTTTATAGCATAATTGAACATGTGCAAAATGTATTATTGAAGGTTTCAATTCTCAAAAAGATTTTACTCGTATATATTAACTTACCCCACAAGCTAGGCTTAAGTAGTCATATAGATATAGGTCTACCATCACCGATCTAAATGATAAAAAGGTTTGAATCCTAAAGCTAATTAACTTTTTAGAACGACTGCAATTCGTGGTATCCACATATCCTACATCACTAACTAACCGAAGTAATTTAAACTAATTGTGTAGGCTACGCAATAACAATTAAAGCTGAAAGTCGACTACACTAAGCCTAATGGGAAACCCTCTCTGAGAACTCAGAAGGTGCAAGCTTCAAACTCAAATGAGGAAAAAATTGGAAGGCATGCAAACAGACGTTGAAGTTTATGCCGTAAGGTAATTAACCATTCACTTAATCTGTTTAGCAGATTAGTTCAATATGCCTTGGTTCTAGAACTATGTGACCAAATATCCAAGAAAAAGATTTATGTAGCCAAATAAATGCACGCCAACACTAAAGATAACATCATTTTCACAATGCATTCAATGGCAGTGAGCCCAAAAGGTCCAAACACCATAATTGAAAGCACACAAAATTTATGGACTCATAGACATATTCCTATCAGTGGAGTAGTCATCCGGTCCCTTACCATGGCCGAAAAGAAAATTGGTATATGCGCAAAAATTATCTGAATATAAAACATTTTTTTATCGTTTGAATATGCGTGTGTGTGTGCGTGTCTGTGTGTTTGTTCAAACTTGTCCACATCAACATTATTTCTTCATTAATATAGCGCCTGTAAATGAATTAGGCACAAGTCGAGCAAGTCAATGACCCTAATCCCCTAACTCATTATGATTTAGGCTCGACATTAAGTTAGGGTGGGGATTTATAAAACAACGAGCCACATGAATATGACAGAGACCACCAAAATGATGAGAGTCCATTATGCAAACCAGACCTACTTTTCGAAGCATGTATAGCTCTTCTGATGAATCAATCAATTGGACATGATGACACATGCACTTCAACTAAAGAATAAATAGGGTAAACAATCGAGAAGAACATAAAGCGAACGGGTGATGGAACTAAACCCAACACAACTCTTTATCTGTTGACAAGAAGTTTGGCTCTCATAAGACGGACATCGAATTACAAGAGCGCCAAGAAACCCTTCTGATTTTAAGTGTGTTTTAATGACATTATAAATCTGTGCTGCCCATTATAGAAAATAAGAGAGCAGGCAGTGGCTATCATAAGTGTTTTGGGGGTCTCACAGTAAGCTCGTGGCAATCAAACAAATATAACTCTTTTCTGCCACCTTTCTCGAAACTGCCCTAGCCCGCCCGCCCGCAAAAATTTAGTTAGCTCGTTGCTTGAGTCGTCATTATTTAATTCATACAACAGCACCAAGTGGACCATTTATATAGATAAGAGATAAGCTGTCTGAATTACAATGTTTACATTTTAAATTACAAATAGTATGTTAGAAATAAAAATTTATGAGTAGACAACGACCCGAGAAGCATCTTTGTAATTGTAAATGAAAAAGTGCACAAACGTAACGCACGACACGGGCGCATTTCATATGGATAGCTACGCACTGTTGTTGCAGAATAATTATCTAGTGCAATTACTCTTGCCGATAAAAATTGATAGATCTTTTGGTTCTTTATAATTCATATAATTAATTAATTTATAGACCAACCAACTATAGGCAGGCCATCCGGTAAACTAGCCGCGAAGGAGGTGAAAAAATGTGGTCCTAAAACTGCTCGTATTGCATGCATCTTTAATTTGATTACTAAATCGGAAATTCGTTATTCATCAAAAACTCAAAAGCTAACTTTACATTTTGCTAGTGATCAAAGCCACGAAACGTACTCAGAATGGTAATTATAAAATTGATCACTGTAGCCATAGATGCATTTGTCAATTTGATTGTGTCAAAGGGGATTTTAAAGTGACCTTAAGAGCTAGTCTGTCCCTCCCTACGTAGTTAGAAGTTGAGATCAAGGATAAGATAAGATCTTGTTTGCTGCGAAGCAAAGAAAGAATGCGTATCAAGTGTTATAGAAATTAAACACACCAATTTTATTAATCATGACATGCCCATTACACGATGCGGTTAAATATATGGGCAGGTTTCGTTTGATCTATAAGAAAAGATTCCGTATAAATAGGAATAAATTCAAATTAAACACACCAATTTCAATATATATATATATATATATATATAGTGTGTATTATATCTCGTAAAAATTCCAAACAGAACCAAGATAAACGTGTATTATCCCTACAGCTAAGTGAGTGAATAAGGGTGAGAATCGTGAGATTAAAATTTTATTGATACAATTAATGATGAGTACTCCAACTAGCCAGTAACAAGCAAAAGTCATGCACTTGCGTAGCATTGAAATATATAAGTTACTGTGCAATGCAGTACAAGACTAGTTAAAGATCCAAGAGGAAATGGAATTATAAAAGACAGTGTACGTTTGCCTTTTGAAGCGGCCGTGTATCTTAAGTCCAACTTCAACTAATAATCTGATGATAGGAAGGAAAATTTTATCCGATAAAACATACAACCGTACGTGTATATGGATACATGAATCCAAATTTTCACTTGATGTCACTAGGATCATATTTAGTATCAAGGTGTTATAACTTTTAAGTCATAATTACTACAGAAAAAAACTGTAATTATAAAAGAAAAGTTGACTATATATAGTAAATTTGATTTTTAAATAATAATATAAACAAAATATTAAAAATATTATAGGTTTTTCATCATATAAATATGTAATCAACTCAATTTAATTTTCAAGTTATGACGGTTAATGTGGTGATGATGGAACAACATGGGTGTGTCAGACGAAAGGACCAAGGTCTGACAGTGGTTTCATCCAAGAGGATTGTTGAGTTGTGCGTCACATTGGCCAGTAAATGTCCAATAGGAGTTTCGTCCGAGGGGGAGATTTTTGAGCTGTGTCTCACATTAGTTAGTAAAGGGAGTTACTTGAGTTTATATGTAGAATAAGTTACTCTACCCAAGAGTGAAGTTGGACTTAGGATATTAAGGCCATTTTTTATCCCGCATTGACTAATAAAAGGGAGTTACTTAGATCTATAAGTAGGATAAATCACTTCACTCAATATGCTAATCTTTTAAATTAGATATCTAAAAGTCGTAGACCAAACACCCCAACAATTTATGTTATTAAACAAACAAGTTTATACAAAGTGATATATGAGGTTGAAGGTTATAAAATTTATTTTAATATTTTAAATTACAATTGTCCAACTATGAGTTTGAAGGTCATGAAATTTATCTTGATAAAGAAATCTTCCTAACTTATAATGGGACCAAAACCCTAATCAAACAGGGACCCACATAAAAAGTCTTGAAAAAAAAAGCGATGAACGGTGGAGTCAAAACGACAGTGCGTGCGAATGTGATGTGCTAATATGAATTGCCAAGTCGTATGTTATAAGACTTTGAATGTCGTTTATCAAATCAGAAACCAAGTCGCAGCTGAAATAATTAACGAATAGGAGAAGGAATGTATATTTACTTTCGGTAGGATGGGTGGCAACCAAATCCGAAACCAAATCTTTTGAGCATATTGTTTCACTTCACCATCTCACTCTCACATGCATATGCCTGTTTCCATCAACTTGCCCTATGCCATTAATTGTTTGATAATGACTCACTGATAACTACATTTTATTTTAAATAAAAAAATTTTTTTTTTTTAAAAAATTTTTTTTAAAAATTTAAATTTTTTTAAATTTCTATTTTTTATTTATTATAATTAAGTTGTTTTTTAGCTTTTTCTTCACTTATTTTTTTATTACCTACATTTTCTTTATTTTTTATTTTTATTTATTATTTTTATTTTTCTTAAACATATTTTTAAACTATGGGATTTAAGAGAGTTAGCTTTTAGTTCTCTTAAACCAAACGTTTTACAGTTTACTAAAAGATAATTATTTTAAATAGTACCGTTTAAAAGCTTGTCCACATTATAAAAATGAGAGTACGCAAAGAATAATATACCAAATAAATAATATATAGGAATATATCTAATAATATATTGAGTTATATATCATTATTCAATGCATTTCATAATCTATAATTATAAATTGTTAATCTAAATTGTCATAATGAACATATCATTTAATTTGCCACATCATTAACTTATGATCATTACCACAAATTACTAAATGATAGTACAATAAATCTAAAAATCTACATAAATGTGAATTGAAAAAAGCTATGCATAATTACAAGTTTATCATTAGTTGAAAATAAATCTCTCGAATAGTTTTTTTTTTATTTTTAACTTGTGTTACAAAATTGTCTTTATGAAAAGAACTCAGACCAAATAATTTTTATTATTCAGCTTGGCCGAAGAAAAGCATATTTTTAATTACAATAATGCCGTCAAATACATGAAAAAAGAAAAAGACAACAAATTTTGCTCCTTCTTATTAATATATGATCATATAGCCGCCAAACATGAGATTTTAACGTGGAGTTGTGATTTCTGACATGTGAGCAGGCGTTTTTTTTTTTTTTAATTCCTAAAATAATACGGTTATCATTGTTAAAAGTGAGATTACGGATACTAATGACTTAGATTCCACAATTAATCGTTTCCATCATTTGAAACAATGAAGCGTTCAATTTTCAGCTGCATTGTGACTTTTTTTTTCTGACTTATTGTTTAGACTACGTATTCTGAAGGGTAAGACTCTCGACATGACCTTTATTAATTTTTCTTTTTATTTTTGGACTCATGAAATTAATTTCTTGTTCGAGTTTCACCTAAAATAAGAATATTAATTTTTTAATTTAAGCGAGTCCATCGTAGTATCTGGGTGGGTCCCCCCCTTCGTTGAACATTAACTTACAATTTTGTTCCTACCAATACACAGGAATATAGAAGAAAAACAAAATTGAAAAATTGAAATGAGGCCATGAAGCTCGAACTGATTGAGTGCGTGAGTCCACTTAACCATCTCGGTTTGCTAAAGCTGAAAAAAAGGAACAAAAAGGAAGAAGCATTCCACTGTTACGAACTAGTGATTGGGAATGCCGCATGCCATGCCACACTCACAAACAATCTTTTACTTTCTTAGTATTGGCGGCTCAACTCGAAATATGTTAATTATCGGATTGGATTGTATCTAACCCTAATTACTTAACTAATTAATTAAAAACAGTTCTCGTAGTATTTGTTCAAATAAAAACTTACATGGAAAGAGAATTTTTACCTTTGCCTCTCTGAAATTATTTTGGATGTTTCTAGTTCGAAAAAGAGTACTTTGCATCTGTCGTCTTTAGGGAATCTTTCATGTACATGCACAGAAGACTGCTTATATAAATACTAACGCAATCAAGTCGTTGGTGATCATGTGTCACGTTTTTATGAATAATTTCATTTATAGCACACGTAAAACACCTTTTTAATTACTCGAATTAAAAATTTTAATTAGTTATATATACAATTACAGCTGTCTCATTTATTGCTATTACTCAAAGTAACGGTTGGAATTCACAAACAATTAATTTCTCCGTTCTTACTGCCACGACCAGGGGAAATAAAAGAACTATTTACAAGTTATACAATAAATAATGAGGAAAATTATGAATATACCTTTTTCTGGACGTTATTATTATTATTATTATTATTATTTTGGTTATAGAAATGATATGACAAAAAAAAAAATGTATATATATTAAACCAAATGTTAACAAAAACATCTCGGTGTTATAAACAGGTTATCTGTCAGAGCTAAAATCATCACAATATGATATTTAGGATATAGCGGACTCTCAGATTTTCACACCTTCTCAATGGAATGGAATCTGTTGGTGGTTTATCTACTGTTACCAATTAAAAAATCGAAAGTAAAGACAACATAAAAAAACATGCATGTAATCGGCCTGCGGGTCCTGTTGCTCAGCCTTCTTTTGTTTAGGTTGTTTAGGGGCACTCTTCTGATTCGACTCAACTGCTTATTTCCAGTGAGGTGGTTCAGCCTTTGAGCTTAGTGTTACTGCGGATGCATCCCCGGATGCTAGAATTCCTATTCTGATTATCATGATGATGAGGTGGATTTAATTGGCCAGGTTCGGCCTAATTCTAATTGTACTAATAATCTTGCATTCTTGTTGTCAACTTTGTTGCCATTTCCATTCAATTTGATCTAGTTGTTAAGACTCGGGATTGTGGTGATTCTTATCTGTAGAGCCCAGTTGATATGACTGATGATGGAGATAATATGATTTTGGATGATCGGGGTGCTCGGAGGGTATCCACGAGCTCTACCTTTTTTTTATTTACGGTGAATATTCATACAATAATTATCGGTTTCAGTTCCCAATCTACGTAGATTCCTTTTCTACAACGAAAATTTTAGTGCTAAAGAGAATGTTGTGGCTAATGAATACTCTCTACGGTGCTAGGGGCGCGGTCTTAACCCTGATTTTAGTTCTACTGGCCCACGTACCGCTGACTTGAGGGAGGTACTCTAGGCGTTATCTCACTTTCATATAGTTTCTTTTGTTAGGTTTTGCCTTATGGTGTTGTCCTATTTGTTATTTGTTTCTTTTATTTCCCTTTTCTTTTTTTTTTATTATTATTGGCTATTTATTTGTTTGCTTTAGAGGTTTTAGTTTATATTTCTCTCTAAATATATCTATTTTACTTTTATTTTTAACCTATAGGTAAAAAACTTGACTAATTTCACCATATGGTGGTTTTAAATTTTTTAAAAAAATTGCATGTAATCTCATGTTCATGAGCTAATCATGAACATCAAAATCTCAATATTGTAGTTAAGGACAATCCTCGGTAATAAGTGTAATTAATCAACACAGTTACGGAGTTACTAAGTTTGATAACGATGGAATTAGCATGTGGCTTTAAAAGGTTTGGACAACTTGGCCTAGCCATGGTCATCTCTTCTCCAGTCTCCATGTCATACGATTACGAGTGTAGTAGTTCCTGTATATCTACGTGCAAGGTACGTTACTGTTGAAAAAGAGGAAAGAAAAATCAAATAGTAGTTAGATTAATTAATTAACTAATTTTGAAAAAGTTAACGCGTTTTCTCTGTGCCTCACAGCAACATGCTTACATGCACTAATGCGGAGAGAAGGTAAAGAAAATTAATGTGGATGTGGCTGCGCTGGGAACAAACACACGGCTCGAGAATGCCAACGCCAGAGACAAAGAAATCTGGACTCACACTCACTCAACACATATAATATTATTGCCACTCCCGTCAATTCATTGCTTCTCTTTTTTTCAACTCCTCTTTTCTTAATTATTGAAAAATAATAATAATCATAATAATAAAAGAAAAGAAGGAACAATTTTGCCCCTTCAACTCTTCCATAAATCGGGTGGCAGATTCTGAGACTAAGAAAACTTTCCAGCCGCTTCGCTTCTGAACACAGACATCCCATCAGGGTCAGATTTCTCTCTCTGTCTCGCAATCCAATCTTTATTACTGTGTAACAAAGGAATACAGAAGCATTTAAATAGGACCTGCCTACGGTACAGATTCTGTACCTAACATCTCCCATCATCCCACCATTCCATTTTCTATTGCTTAATTTCTCACTCCACATCCAACGGCTGATGCTGCAGTCTGTAGCGTACAGATTCTGTAAGCTAGTAGAGTCCATTTAAATAATGTGCACTTTATATTATTAGTCTTTGATGAAATGTCACAGAGAGCCACGTGAAAAAGTTTTTTGGATTCATTCCATACAAGGTTCGTTTGTGCATTCCTGGAACCTGCCATTTAGATTTGCCTTGAAAATACAAGACTTTAATGGGCACCATATAACACCTTTTCTCGAATTAATATTAATATATATATATATATAACCTCTTTTTTAATACATTTAAATACGTGGTTAAAAACTAAAAAAATGTAGAAAATTTATATTATCAAAATAATGATGATTGATTTGCACATTTTCCCCCAGAAAAAAAAAAGTCCTCACAATGTATAATATATTATACTCTAAAACCTATTAAAAATCTAAATTTACACATTTAAAGCCCGTCTCAGAGTTCTACTGAGAGAATTATTCGAAAATCTAAATCAATTATGGAGTCGAAACTGAAGCTCAAACCTAGCTAGGCAAATAAATATATCTACTTTCACAAATATTTAAGAAAATAAATATATCCACTCATATTCGCAGGAAGGGAAGTTAATATAGATTCCATTGTTACTTCTTCTTTTTTTCTTTTTTTTTTTCTAAAGGGCCAAACATGTGCTCGCTGGAATATCATCTTCATGATTCTACCAGATTTGGATTGCATTCAGCGTTGGTTGAGCAAAAGGATAGTCACGCAATCTGGACGACAGAGATCATGCACCTCCATTGGGACTTTAAACGGTAGTGAAAGGATCCAAAATCTATAAAACTCAATTAATTTGAAACGTAACAGCAAATATTGAAGGCACTAATGGGTGCTGAACCAAAAGCAAAGGTGTGAAAACATGTCAGAACTCAAAAAGCAGAGGTGAAAGTTTTGTAAGAATCTGAAAACTTTGTAAGAATGCAGGTCGTGGCTAAGATTTGACTCCACTATAGGTAGGTCACACAAATGAGATAGCTTCAATCTTTAAGATCTCAGAAAAACAAAAAAGATAGATTCATTTGAACCGAATGCAGTAAAACTCTCAGATCTTATCATTCCCACTATAAATTTTTAGCAAAATCCATATAAAAACACATCGTTTTGAAGAAAACAATGTGGATGGCCATAAAAAAAGGTTAAAAGCATGCATGAACTGTCTTCTCCAAACAGGGGTTGGCAGCTTTATTTCTTTAATCTGGGAACTCTGTGACCATTCTATCTAAGTGTATAAAATGCATTTATAATTTACAAAAGCATAAATTAAATGGCCATCCTATGTCGATCTTTCGAGAAAATGTTATTAGAAATAATGCAAATTTGAGCTTTTGAAAATTTAAGGGTCGTAGGTAGGCAGCTGTAAACTAATTTTGAAAGTTGACTGCTGGGACGGGAAGCTTGGCCTTTCCTTTCATTTCACTCAGAAGGAGTCAATTTTGCAAATCGAGATTTGAGGTACCATGTTTTCGGCAGTGGTGGCAATACACTGTTTATGTTGATGCGCGCTTCATTTCACGAGCCAGCTTTCTACAAGTCTTCTCAGCAGAGAGTTCGTTTATTTTATAATTAATTTCTTTTCACAAATTGGATTGATGGGTAATGTGTCAGTTCGCCTTTTTCATTGCAAATGGTACGGCTATTACATTAAGCAGGCCTTCTTAATGCTGGTGTCCCGAAATTATAGATACAGTTTCGTCTATTACAGCATGCATTTTTTCCTTTTTTTTTTTTTTTTTTTTTTTAGTCTCTCGCTGAGGTTCGCTACGCTCGCTCACTCGGGACTGAGAGGGTGATTTACCCAATACTTTTCATTTTTTTTTTATAGTCTTTCACTGGGGTACACCACTTCTCACTCGGGACTTGGAGAGTGATTACCCAATATAAGTCAACATCCATATATTTATATACAGAAAAATTTAAGAATATACATGAATTATGCAGTTTAAATATTTTAAGTTTTAAATTTCTTAAATTTCATAATTTTAATTTTTTTTAATATTTTAAAATCTCAATTTTATTCAGTTGATACCCATTAACAAATAAAAATAATACATATTTTTAATGTACTAACAAACAAAAAAAATATTTTTCAACAAAGTGAGGATGCCTCTCTCTTCCCCTATACACACACACACATATATATATATATATATCTCAGTATTAAAATTTATAAAGGGAAAATTATTTTATAGACTATAACTTATGTTAGACGGTTCAAATTATGTCAAATTTATGTTAGACGTTGATTGAACTTGACGAGAAGGTGGAGATAGAAAAGTATTACTCTCTCAATTGAAACTAGGGTTTTTTCAACTTATAGCTTGAAACTCGATTATGTTTCAGCATGTATCTCTCTGGGGCTCTCTCCCCTGATAGCGTTCACGTTCCATTCATGAAGTAAGGCTAGTCCTGTTCCATTGTGAAATGCAGTTAATATTAACATTCTCGCCAAAGTGGAGCACTAAAATGGCTGATTCATGCAAACATATTAAGTAAATACGCTTGAAATGCCTTTTGATTTCATGCAGACATCATGTCAGCCAGCTCTCTGCAATCTGTATGATGTGAAAGGAAATCGGCTTGCTCAGTAACCATTAATGTATTATGACGTAACCCGCCTACATGGGCTTGAATGAGACTTGATTTCAACTTTAATTTAATGAGTGCGAAGCCGGGAGAAGGACCATCTTGTTGTTATTGTACCTCTAAATATTCAACTATACAAAATTTTACATCAATTTTAGGTCCCCTTACTTCAAACATACATTTAGTATAGGACTTAGGTATCCGACTTTTTTGTGAAGTACAAATATGCCACATGTTGATTTATCAAGTTGGGTTGGTCCACATTTGAACCAAATTACGCTGTAGCCGGATGCAATGAAAGACCTTATGTGGAATTCAAAGAGACTGGCGCATCTGTATCTCATTTCGTTCGGGCACTCGTGGAGAAGTTAACGTCGAGCGCATGGAACAGAATTGAAGGGAAATTTTGGTCATTTTATGAGAAGACATCTGATTATTTGCGCCAAAGCATGCGTCGGGGGTGATGTGGCGTTATGTGACTGGTGAATTTAGCAACCAGAAATTTCTCGAGTCTCCAAAAAGCCTTGCAACTTTCGTCGTACGGCCAGGTTGCAGTAATCTTCCTTTCTTTCCATTTTAAATATTCGCAAATCCCCTACTTTCTCTTTTTATTTCTTTCTTTATTATTATTATTTCTTTTTGAGAAATAGTTATGCCTCTCTTTTTTTTTTTTTTTAAGATAAATATTCCAGATAAACGTCCGCGGTTCTGATTTTAAGGACACATGTCATATACTTATTTCATGAGTTCTTAACAAAAAGAAATTGAAAAAAAAAAATCATGATATGCAAATTAATCCGGTGCAATAATGTATTATAGACGTGCATCGACAAAATTATATTTAAAGTTTCAATGCTCTAATGAATGTTTTGTACGTTTTATTTAATGATTATAAGTTTTTATTTAATTTCATAATTTCTTTTAAAAAATTTAATATTATTTGATTCTATTATGGGTAGAGTTTTAGGAATTAAATAAGATATTTTACCTTTATTAAGAAAAACTTAAAATTTATACTTCTGGTGGTAGAGATTGTGGTATTTTTTAAAAAGAGTTAAATTGTTTAAAGTACATTTCATTTATTTCACAGCCTTCTTTCATTCATTTCATAATATAGTTTTAAAAAACATGTCTATTAAAAGTAATTTTATAATTTTTAATTAAAGTTCCATTGACAATCAAACAACTCAAGCACACATGCATACATACATTGATACATACACATACATATATACATGTGTGCGTAGGTATATATGTATACATATGTATACATGTATATGTATGTGTGTGTATATTGCAAATAAAAGATACATTTAAATAAGTTATATTTTAAAAAGGATACTAAATAGAGTCTTATGGTGCGTTTACTTACCGGATTGGGGAATCGGAATCCGGAATCGGAATGATTGACGCGTTTACTTCGCAAAAATAAGAGGGGAATCGGAATCGGAATGGCGGGACCCACATATATTTGGGAATGGGGAATGAGAACTTGATTCCCATGGGGGGAGGTGGGAATCAAGTTCCCATTCCTTGAACTATCCATTTTGACCTCCCCCAAAACAAAAAATATCCATTTTGTCATAAGTTATAATTAATTAATATATTATTATAATTAATTAATTATTATGATTAATTAATATATTATTAACTATAATTATTAATAATTATAGTTCTTGAATAAATAATCATAATAATTAATATATTATTAATATTATTACAATAATTAATACATTATTATTTTAATTAATTAATTAATATATTATTATTATAATAATTATAATTAATTCATATATTATTATTTAATTAATATAATTATTACTTTTAATTAATATATTAACATATTATTAACAATAATTATTAATAATTATAATTTTTGAATAAATAATCACAATAATTAATTTATTGTTATTGTTATTATAATTAATTAATATCTTGTTATAATAATTACTAATATAATAATTATAATTAATTCATATATTCTAATTAATTAAATACTTTAATTATTACTATTAAATAATTAATTAATATATTAATATAATAATTATAATTAATTCATATATTATAATTAATTAATATAATTATTAATATTAAATAATATAATATAATAATAATTATAGTTCTCGATTAAATAATCACAATAATTAATACATTATTATTTTAATTTATTTATTTATATATATTATTATAATAGTTATTAATATAATTATTATAATTAATTAATATCTGTTATAATAATTACTAATATAATAATTATAATTAATTCATATATTCTTAATATATTATAATTAATTAATATAATTATTAATATTAAATAATATAATAATATATTATTAACAATAATATATTAATAATTATAGTTCTCGATTAAATAATCACAATAATTAATACATTATTATTTTAATTAATTAATTTATATATTATTATAATAGTTATTAATATAATTATAATTAATATATTTAATATAATTAATTAATATATATAATAATTACTAATATAATAATTATAATTAATTCATATATTATAATTAATTAATATAATTATTAATATTAAATAATATAATAATATATTATTAATAATAATATATTAATAATTATAGTTCTCGATTAAATAATCACAATAATTAATACATTATTATTTTAATTAATTTATTTATATATTATTATAATAATTATTATAATTAAATTAATATATTTATAATAATTACTAATATAATAATTATAATTAATTCATTTATTATAATTAATTCATTTATTATAATTAATTAATATAATTATTAATATTAAATAATATAATAATATATTATTAACAATAATATATTAATAATTATAGTTCTCGATTAAATAATCATAATAATTAATACAGTGTTATTTTAATTAATTAATTAATATATTATTATAATAATTATTATAATTAATTCATATATTATTATTAATTAAGTAATATAATTATTACTACTAATTAATATATTAATACATTTTTAACAATAATTATTAATAATTATAATTTTTGAATGAATAATCACAATAATTAATATATTATTATAATTAATTAATTAATATTAATATTATTAGTTAATATATTTTTATAATAATTGTTAATATAATTATAATAATTAATTAATAAAATTTTACAATTAATTAATATATTAGTTAATAATAATAATTATGACAATAATCCATTAAGTACTTTTTAGTAATTTGTTACAATCCACCATTCGATTCGATTCCTACAGTTTAAGTAAACAACTTAGATTATTCAAATTCATTCGATTCATTCTCATTCTCATTCATTCGATTCCAAATTCAGATTAGGTTTAGTAACGCGTTAGAGCATCTTTAAAAGGCTCTATAAATTTTACTCTTCAAATATTTAGTTTCTTATCCATGTGGCAAATAGAAGAGTGAAAAAATATGTTATTCTCTAAAAGACTCTTAAAATAAAAATAAGTTAATATTATTTTAATTAAATAACTATTTTTTAAAAGAAAAGTCGATTGTAATTAAAGCACATTTCTCTCTCTTTCTCCAACAAAAAGTGATAAAATATTGAAGAGGGAGAAAGCAACTCCCCAAATTTGAAGAGAGGGAATAATTTCTTATTTGAAGAATCTTAATTATAGTGTCTTTTAGAGCCTTAAATGCTGATATGACTCTTCTAATAAGTAATAAAATCTTATTTGAAGAGTCTTTTGGTGATGCTCTTAGTCTAAAATCAAGATTCTCTCAAAACTTATCCAAACTTTGGAGAAATCTTGACATATATTTGTAATGATGATATAGTCACAAATAATTTTGTAGAAATTAGTAGGAACCTAGCTACATGATTAATTTATTTTTATATTTTTAGTCAACTAATTATATATTGCCATATTAGTTTGTACAAGTGTTCATAGCTATAAAATTATGAGTAATGATATAACCACAAGCTCTTATATAAACTTATTTTGTACAAACTAGTGTGGCATGATAAAATTGGTTGAATTAAATATCTTTTGGCCCACATGATTTATTTATATTATTTTATATTTTCTTTCAATCAATGAATTAAAGCCACATCAGTTTGTACAAGATAAGTTTGTATAAGAATTTGTAGCTGTATCATCACTCTAAAATTATATGTTACTCGTATGTGATGAAAATTTAAGCTAGATTATAGTAATTGTATGACACATTATCTTGTAATCCATGCACTATAAGATGATCACATTTTGTTAATTTTTATTGATTTTGTTATCATTTGATAGTTTACAGACCAGACGGGCATAGTACTATAATTTTGATTTATTTTGTAGATGTAGGCTAATTATACCATAGATTAATTAAGCTAATTAATTTAAATGTGAGTAATAAAAATTATAGAAAATAAAGCACATAGAGATTTTTATAAGGGTCGGGTCGCAATCCTACTTCTAGGAGACCACACCAAGAGAATAGGCAATTGATTAAGTATGCAAAGATTACAACTTATTGGAACCTTACATAGTTTCACATTCCCTCTTACTTTTGCCTCCACCTTGGTTGAATCTACTTAATAAGCACCAGCCGTCTTCTTATCTGTAACTTTGATGTAGAATCCCTTCATTGCAACAAACCACTCATTCTCTCATAGAGACCAATCAACAAATGATGTCTAATAATAGATTGAGATGAACATAAAACAATCCATGCAGTTCCTGACACTATTCACCGATACTATATACATGATGTTTGGGGCACTACTTACCTAATACTTATTCTTATAGCGCTACTTATTTGCACCCAAATTCTATCTTTCTACTTGTAATGAACTATCTTTAATGTGTAGAACACAATCCTATTTATAGAGAAGTATTACACTTCTAGTCAAAGTAGAATCCACATCCTTTTTAATTATGATTTGGGAAGTGTTGACTAAACTATTCAATAGTGAACTGAATACTAAGATGGAAGCTAATACTCCATGTATCCTAAGAAATCTCCTTGAAATAAAAGACACAAATTTTAATTTTAGGAAAATAACTAAGGGGCCGTTTCGCTTTTTTTGACTTAATAATTTAATTAACTTAATTTTAATCAGTTAAGTTATTAAGTCATTTTATTTTTTAACTTAATAAAATTTTTCAGTCATTAAGTAATTAAGTTAGTAAGTTAATTTTTTTTTAGTTTTTTACTTAATTAAAAAAGTCTGAATGATATCATTAAAAGATACTTTACAGAATATCCCTATCTAATTAATTAATTTTCATCTTTACTTAAATAAAATTTAATAATTAGCATTATAACCCATCTCTGTATAACTTGTGATAATATATAGTGGTAGATTATTATTTTTATCTTTTTATTTTTCTTCAAATTAGCATTATTTATCTTCATAATTTTTTATAAATATTTTTCATATAAAAACATTATAAACTCTAATAAAATTGATTAACATATGTAATATAGAATATTAAAGATAATTTATTATCTTATTTATATTCTTTGAGATACTTATTATTTGTTTAACATTTATAATTTGTAAAGGTATAAATGTAAAAACATTAGTTTTAAGATTTTTTAATTTAAAACATGAATAACTTAATATTTATTTTTAACGATTCAGACAAGAAAACAAACATATCATTCATATTTAGACATCTAGCTCTATTCAAAATTTAGATTAATTCAGGTTTTTCAAATTTCAGGCAAAAAAAAAAAAAAAGCACAAAAGCTACCTAAGTCTCCCAATTAATGTAGACTTTAAATTTGAGAATTACAATTCAATAAAAATGCAAATCCTACATTTTCACAAGATGTCAATTTAAATAAATTGTCTGTTATATTATAGGCCCCCAGGATCAAATTTCGTTTTCTTCGTAGATATATCTGCATTTTCCAATAGGGACAATAATATCTGTTCGTAGAATAATAGAGCTTACAATTAAATTAAGTTGCGGGAACTATCGAAGATAGTCTTTGGTAACAAATTACACTGCCACCAACAATAGTACATAACATGTTTTTTTCCTCTCTCTTTTTTTTTTTTTTTTTTAAAGGGCCGCAGGATGAATAAAATTTAAATTATTTATTTTTAAAACCCTCACTCTCCTGAAATCTAGCTGCTTACAAATACTTTATCAGGATCAATAGCAACAAATGTTGATAGAGAAGATAAAAGACTTGAGTATAATTATTGGGGAGAACGTGGGGATACGAGCTGCTCCTTTGGGAATCTTGCCACGTCACTGAATTGGAGCCCACAAAAGATTGTAGGTCCCATTTTATGTGGAAGCATTCGAAGTTTGGACATGCACGAGGTTCACTGTCCCCCACTCCCCTGCTACTATATTTCCCATACAAAATGATTGCCTGTGACTATCACTCACCCTCCCAAAAATATAGTGCTTCCAAAACTTATAGCTAATATTAATAATATTAGATTTTTGTTATTTTTATTTTATATATATTTATATGTATATATAACCTTTTGCCCAAATATTTTGTACCGAAACGATTTCATAATCAGTAGGCCTCATGCGCCGGGGCCGCAGGCCGGCGGGTCCGTCTTGTGAAGTGAACAACAAAAAGACGGAATTGTCCTCAACTGTATAAGTCAACTTCCATAACTTATCGTCTCCTGGAAATAGAGATTGCACAATATTTAAGAAATACCGTAAAAAATGGTCCCCAAAAGTCACTTGATATAAAAAAAAATTAGATAATGTATTGATTGAACAATGACACGATGATTTAAAATTTTATAATAATTTTGAACATCATTAACAATTTTAAAAGACAAAAAGGTACGGGAAGGAGGCGCTGTGTTCCCCTGTTACAATCACAATGCATACATGAGACATGATTATTTTTTACGAATTCGATAAATAGGCCTCTTTTTCACTGCCCAAATCTATCACGGGACAATAATTTAATGAAAGAAAATCGGAAGATTAATTAGAAAATGCATTGTGTAGACAGATGCCCCGCGTAACAACAATCGACTAGAATTTGCTTTACAGCTTCAACTTTTGAGTGTTGTAACAATAATTATATTTTCATGAAATGTAAAAAATTATAATCTGTACAAGTGATTTAAGCCAAAGATGAGAGTGAGACGAGGAAAATCAAGTAAAGGCCCTTGGTGCTGTGGATAATAAGTAATTCATACTTATTTTTTTGAAAACAAATAAAAATAAAATAAAATAAAAAAAGTAGCGGTTTTTCCGGTGCAAAGGGACAGAAAAGGAAAAGGATAGTGGATTGACACATGGCAAGAGAAAGACCGTTGGATGGGAAAGAGGGTCACGGATGATGACGATGATGATATGATTCCATTTGCAATGCGAACTGACATCCACAGATAGGAAACGAAGAGAGACAGTTAACTAGTTAAGTGAAAGTCTCAGTTTTTAAAGAGTGAGGGAGAGAGACAGAGAGAGATAGGCGTTTTGTTCAACAGACACAGGAGAAGAGAGTGCATAGCTTTGCTCAGAATCCCAAAAAAAAAAAAAAAAAAACCTTTTGAGAGAGAGAGAGAGAATTGATTAGCTATTTACAGATAGCAAGGGTGAGCGTAGAGTGTAGTCGTAACAGAAGAGAGAGATATAAGGAGTGCATGGCATGGCGGCTGCAGAAATAAAGAGAGAGAGCTGTTAACTGTATGGGCTTTCGAATTAATGCTTAGAAATATCAAAACCAGCAGTGCGATGAGGATGAAGATCGAAGCAAAAGAAAGGAATTGAAGACTGCCCCTCAATTACACTGCTCGACGTGTGTGTCAACCAGAATTCAGACTGAGACTTACGCAAATACACTACTTACAATTTGGAATTTCGAGTTGCTAAACAGAAAACTTTTTTTTTTCTTTTTCTTTTCTCACATTTTTTCCAACAGAATCAAGGGAAAAAAAAAAGATGCAAATTTCCCATGTAATAGTTGGGAAGTAACAAGAGAATTCAAAGCTAGATAGAGATTTTGATATGGATGTTCTGTCACAATTGAGGTCTAGGTCAGGCGTTGAGGAGGCAACATGGCAGGCTTTTTTTCATTAGGTAGAGTTTCGAGCAGCAGCAACAACAATCAAGAAGACCAACAACATAATCCAGCAAACCCAATTACTCCTGAGAATTGGTTTTGGTATAAAAATGACGACATTTCTTACAAGCAGGGTGCTACTTTCGAATTATGGCAACAACAAGCTGAACTCCTGCTTCAACAGAGACAGCAGCAACAGCAAGATCTATACTCATCCGCTGCAGCTGCTGGTTTAGGGATGGGACCCATCAGCAGAAGCGCAATCAACGTGGTCGGCGGTATTGATAATTCTTCATCAAGATCGGCGTTCATGGTGGTGAGGAGTAGCAGTGGAATTGGTGGAGGAATGAGTTGCCAAGATTGCGGCAACCAAGCCAAGAAAGACTGTGCTCACATGCGATGCAGAACTTGCTGCAAGAGCCGAGGATTCGACTGCCAAACACATGTTAAAAGTACTTGGGTTCCCGCTTCTAAACGCCGAGAGAAGCAACAACAACTTGCTTTGCAGCAACAGCAACGGCTTCAACTTCGTGGGGAGACTAACAAACGGCCGAGGGAGGAAAATCCTCCCTCCTCTCTTGCTTGCAGTCGCTTGCCCGCTAACGCCTCTGGTACACTATTGTTCCTTTTTCTTTTTTTTGTTTATCACATATATTTTTCTCTTTAAAACCCTCACAGTTTCAAAGATTGACTCTGAACCACAGTTACGGGACAGCATTTACAGAAATTCTTCTAGGAGGAAACCCAAGAAAAAGAAAAAGAAAGGCCTTGAGTGTGTGGTGTATCTATTCTATTGCGCGTAATATTGAAATCGAACCCCCATCGGCGCTTTTCTTTTCTCTTTTCCTCTTTGTGTGTGTCTTTGTTGATATATGTGTAGCAAAAGCAAGTGTAGCGTTTCATCATCTATGTGGCTACCCGCTTAAAAAAATAATTTAATGAACTACTTTTGATGTAATACTTATGAAAATTAAGATAATCCATGGGTTTTTATTATCTGGGTTTAATTGATTATAGGGTTTGAAGTTGCAGGGAATCTACCGGGTGAAGTGAGCACTCAAGCGGTATTTAGATGCGTGAAAGTGAGCGGCATTGATGATAGTGAGGATCAGTTCGCATATCAAACTTCAGTGAACATAGGAGGGCATTTGTTCAGAGGAATTCTCTATGACCAAGGACCCGAAAGCGCCTACACGACTGGTGAAAGCTCTTCTGGTGGCGGCATTCAACTTCAACCACTGAATCTCATAACTGCCGGCCCTGGCCCCGTCAACACCACGGCCACACCTGTTAGCCCTGCTGCTGCTGCTGTTACAGCTTCGTCCTCTACTGCAGCGTTTCTAGATCCTTCTTCTTTATACCCAACTCCATTCACCAGTTTCATGGCTGCTGCTGGTACGCAATTCTTCCCAAGCCCAAGGTCTTCCTAATCGTAATTGTTAAAAACCACCATGTCACTTCTCTTTTTAACTACTCTCCGTCTCTCTCAGTGATCAGTCCATCTCTCTAGTCTACTTTAGACCAAAAATATTATTTCTTTTTTGCTAATGTTGTTTAAGCTTGATTTGATATCGACCCATTTAATTAAGTAGGAGCTAGCTAGTGAGAAAAAAAACAAAGTAATTCCAAACAAATTAATTGAACAGATCACGAGATCGAGAGGGGCTATGTTGAATTTTCTCGCACTAATTTCAAACCTTTAGTTCACATTATATCTTTATGATTATATATCATTCTTATTCTCATATTTTTGTCCTTCAAGGGCAAGCGGCCATCAGTGTTTTGCTGTGACCATGTTGTGTCTGTTTCTTCTTATTTTCTTTGGGGTTTGTCTCTTCAATTTTTAATATTTTTTTAATATATATATGGTGTCTTTTTAGTTGAATTTGTGTTCTGGGGATTTGATTTTCATAGCGCTTTCTGGTTAGTTTTGAATATGGAAGGCTTTTTTTTTTTTCTCTCTCCCTACTTGCCGGTTTCAAATGGGAAAAAAAAAAAAAAATCTTGGTTTCGTGTTTGCTTGCACATTCAACAAAGTCTTCGTCCTTTGCTTAACGCGGCATGGGAGGTGTCCAGCCATGCAAGAGCTAACCTTTCAACTTCTTCAAAGGTGAATATGAAATAATAAGAAGCAGAATGATATTTCCCCACTAACAAAATAGTACTATGACAAAAGCATAGTACTGTAGCATAAATAGTGTGGTGATGTTTTAATGGTATTCAATTATCAATGCTCTCATAATAATAATTAATTTATGGTAACACTCTCTCTCTTTCTCCATCTGTATTTCTATATGTATACAGTAAGTTTAGTGTGTGATGATTGTGATCATCATTTTCTTGATTAGAATAGGCCCGCATAGATGTGACATTGATGATACAAGGGAAAATTTTCTTATCACCCTCTACTCTAAGTTTAATGCACCTTCTGCTAGAAAGTAGTACGTATAATTAATTACATGGGCGTATAAAGGTAGCTGCATGCCTCGGGTTGTATACGTTATTACAATGACAGTTTGTTTCCCATTAAGTGAAATTTTAGAATGTCTGAACAAAGCAGAATGATTGAGAATCTTTCCTTAATTTAGTAGTTTTCTACTCGGTACGTATTCTATTCTTCTTCCAAAAAAAGAACCAGTACAATAAGTCAATAACATTTCTTTTCCTTTTTTTCCTCAAATAAATGATACAGTAACATTATTTCTTCTCAGCTCCCAAAAGCATATTTTTATTTTATTTAAGAAAATGTAATTTTTAGAAGAGGTATTTGATTTCTATATTAAGAGTTCATGCTCATATAGCCACATAGGGTATATGTTAAATGATTGCTTTTTTCAGTTGATGAAATGATTTAGCTTAGTATAAGCATGTAAAAAGAAGTCACATGAATTCATCAGGAAATGCTGCTTAGCTTTTGACCTACTTGGATGCGGGAGCATATTTACAACAGAAGTACTTGAAACTGCATTGTCAATTCTTAGAACAACTATGGTGCCTATTACAGGCTATAAGGTTCAGCCTTTAGTATTCTGATATGTTCACTATAGTGACGCTAGGCTGGCAATATAGCTGCCTATAGAGCTAAGCAGCTCCTTCTATACATAAAAGTTATATTAGGGTACAATATACTATATGATTTTCGGAAATTTACTAGTAACACGTTTCTTTTATACATTCTCCTTGTTTTCTCATTTAAATTTTCTTGTTCACCTTTGATGAGATTTTCACTTAACCAAACTGTTATTATTTGTGGAAGTTTTTGTTTTTGCGAGAAGGGTGTATCTGAGTAAAGTTGTTGGGTAATATTTGGTTAAAGAAAGGAAAGACAGGGCTTCGAATGTTTTTCCTTTCTTATGTGATTGTCCATCACTTATATACATCATCACTAACTTACACTAACCCAAAATTAATTTTTTGCACAACTCAAATGTTACTTGTCACATAATTAAGGGCTCATAAAAGATTTCTTTAACTGACACATTTGTGGTTTTTCAACCATACATTTTTTTTCTTAAAAGGTAAGGGGGGGTGGGCAAGCCAAAATACAATTTTTACCCCCTTACCACCCCAAGAATCGAAGTCGGATTTTGGTAGAAGTTACAACTGCACTGCAACTAACTCGATTGCACCCCTAGGGGCTTTTAACCATACATTTAACTGGTTTCACTTCTTAACTCATCTCAGCACTTCACTATCTAATTGATACCTAGATATTTCTAGATTTTAACTGTGACATTTTTACTTGTAATTTTCTAGAATTTTCTAAAAAAATCTCATTAAATTCAACACAGACCTTGAAGAAATTACATTAATGTTCCATCACATGTCAATCTTTCTATTTATAGATGTGTTTTATAAGTCAATGTCTACTCAGGAAAGGAATAAAAACTTCTTCCTTTTTTTGTTTGGGGGGGGGGGGGGTAGGATATTGAACAATGTTTGGTAAATAGGACAAGTTATTGTAATAAAGCTGGAACTAGAACACTAAAAACAAGATAATGTACTTCTCTGTTGCAAGTTTGATACATTGAAGTATTCTCTGTGTGTGTGTGTGTGTGAGTTTTAGATTAAGCTATTTCTTAATATGGTATATTAATAAGTAATTAATGAAGCTGCCTATGTAGGGTTTATGTAAGGAGCTCAAGTAAGCCTTGCACAGAGAGAGGAATGTTAAACAAACTTAAGTGCTATTGTTTAAACTCTTACCTTTGAAACTTAGTTAAACTTTTATTTGTTCAAGGAACTACTAGATATTCAAGTAAAAATAATTCAAAATGGAAATTAGGAAAAAGGTGTAGTAATTTTGAAACATGACAATACAATATCACATGTAAGAACTCAGCTGGTGTGGAAAGATTGCTAGTCCTTAAACCAAACTCATTGTCAAAAGTTAGCTAGAGAGTTGAAGGTTGCATCAAACTTAAATATTTATTCAAGAATTTTTCTTAGCCGATGTTGGATTACTTTCGTAACACTTCTTGTCACATGCTAGCCAACCTTAAGTTTATATATTGTCATGTTACGTTTTTAGTACATGGCAAAATAGCATGGGGCTACTTTGAAAAGGTTCACAGGTCTAGCTTATACCTAAAGTTAAATTAATGCAATGGTTGATGGTTAATTAGTTCAACCATATACTTAACCCAAGAAATGTAGAAATTACTACCTTAACAAGACTGTTAATATTAGGAGCATGCCTGTGTGTTTTCTCTAGATCTGTCTTCCTTACTCTCAAATCGAAAAAGACAGCCAAATATCGTATTGAAGACTTGAGACTAATACTGAGAATTTATTTGAAAGCTGGAGTAGTTCCTTGGCAAATTTTGTATGGTTTTAAAAGGCATGCAAAAGACTATACGAGTTTCTTTTCCGTAGTTTTTGCGGTGGGTCGGACAAAATAGCTCTGCATAGACTCGTGGAGCTGAATGGGAAGAGGAATTCATGAGGGTCACCCTTATACGACGTGGTTTCGTATGAAGGATTTTTTTCGCTTTGTTGAGTTGATCCAGTACCACTGATAAATTTAATTACCATAATCTATGCACATGAGAAGGGCTTTATTTTCAATTTAGTTGTTTATACCATATTTTTCGGAAAATAATTAAAATTCATCAGGTAGCTTGATAGCATGACCCCCGAAAGAAAAAAAAAAAAAAAAAAAGTTGCTTTAGTGACTCTGTACTATTGTCTTTCAGCATGTCCGGTCATGAGGAATCTATCATCAATCCAGCTGAGCATTAGTATAAACTATTACATTTCGTCGCCAGAGTGACAGTTGGATTTATCCCCTTAAAAAAAGGGGAAAAAATAAAGCCTTCAAATATCCTCCAATCCGTTGCCTAATTAATACGGAAAAATATTGAAAAAAGAGCTCAAACTTCAAATTTCATTATAATTAATGTCAAGAAATAATTTTATTTTGTAAATGAGTCACCGGTGACAATATTGTTGAGGTGCTAGTTGGTTTAATGGGTAAAATCTCTTAATTTTTTGGTTGTTAATTTATGCGCATAATACAATGTCTGACATCACAATACAAGTACTCGAGAAGTTACCCGTAAAATGGTTCAAATTAGGGTGTTGGTCATAAAAGTATTGTGGTGCTCTATCTATCGTATCTTCTTTACGGGATGTCATCTATCCGTCGCAAATTAGAATAATATGTCATCTTATTTGAGAAAGTCTCCTATCCCTATTTCCTGGTTCAGAAACTTTCACAAAAAGGAAACTCCTAGTTTGGCTGTGGGTTCCCCCCTCATTTTCATTTTTTATTTTTAAACTATTTTTATTCTCTCTCTTCAGATGGCTATACACTCAACTAATTACATCATTTAATTTCCTCCAAACCCATAGCAATTATGGATTACTTTGAGCCCTAGCTAGTTAGACGCAGGTAAGTAGCCCAATCAATCAATAGCCTTATATTTCTAACCAGACAGTAACTGGAGTATAATAAAACTTAAAATAAACAAAAGGAAAAGAATAAAAAAAAAAGAGCCTTATATAGCACACGAAAATTAATTGTAGACGGGGAAAGGTACCCAACTCAAGACTCTTGGAGTAAATACGCAGGAAAGCGTTCTCGCCACCGTCCGCAGAACTTGAAGCTCCAGTAATGCCTGCATGTCACAGGAACTTTGCTGCTCTGTCTGCTTTAATTTCTGTAGCTATTGTTGTTTCCCCTTGAATAACTGAGCTCGGTATGGCCTAGCTAGCCTTGACAGTTTTGCTTAAAATTGTCTCTGGTTAAATGTTAATAGACACAACTCCATTATTCATTCCCAGAGAGAGAACAAATCCGTATTGCAATAATTAAGCAAGAAAAGAAAAAGAAAAGAAAGTTCCTTCAAAGCCAAAGCATACTAACTAGGGCTTGCTGTGGGATTAGGGCACTCTGTTTAAATAGGGCGTGTGTGACATTCACAGCTACAGTGAGGCCAGAAGCATGCATATGCGTCAAACCCGTTGGCTGGACCATAATGTAGTTTCTCTTTGGGTCCCAACAAGCCTTCGAATCATCGATTCTCTCTGCTTAATTTGAGATCAACTTGCTTTTGAGATATATTACCCTATTTTAGTTGTGATAAAGGCATGCATAAAGGTCGAAATATACATGTGAGCTAGTACTATTGAATTAATTACAAATTAAAGCAAAAAATAAGGATGAACTAGAGAAAGTAAAAGAGCAACTACGCTCATGTAAACTCTTAAAGGGAAAAAACAAAAAAGAAGGCGTAGCATGCGCGAGCATGTGGGCGCAATTTATATGTTTTATTAGAAGTAAATTTTGGAATAATTTGATGCAAAAAGCTCGCTATAATTAATATGTCCTTTTTGCGCAGTGGAGTATTTTTTTGTTTAGTTATGCAGAGCTTCTGTCGGACCTTTGGGTTTCTGAAAAGTGATATCACAAGTTTCATACAAACAAAATACTTAATTGCGGAAGGAAAATTCCAAGTCCAACAGCGACAGGGCACCTGACAATGGAGAGAGTGCTCAGTGTCTCAGTCAGTTTATGTGGATCCTCCATAACTTCCCTCGATCATAACTTCTGTTGTGTTCAGTATGCCATTTAGTTAGCACTTTCTTGAGAAATATTCCCTTTGAAAATGTCCACAAATTAAAAGGATAGGTTTTGTATTGCAAGATAACCATCTCTCAATTTTTACGAGTGACAATGGTAATGCTTTAACTAGTCCCGTCTAATACTAACACGTGGCAGCTGGACAGCCAAATCCTAATTTTAAATCAGTATATGATAGAGTGAAATAATTATATTATGGGTAGGGTTATTTGAACCTATTAAACTACTCATTGAACCCACTTTTAAAAATAATTTTTAATTATTAAAATATCCTTAAATCAAATTACAATTATAGACACTTAAATATAATTAAAATTTAGTATTTTTACCCTTTAAACCCACTCTTATATTCAATATTTTATTTTTTCTTGAACCCTAAATTAATATTTTTTATTTTTAATTAATCTTAGAACATATATAAAATTTATTCATATTGATTTTATAGTAAAAATGGTTATAGCGTATTCAAAAAAATAATTAACCTGTTCTTATTTACGTAGTGAAATGCAAATAGCACATTCAAATGTTAAGGAATTGGAGAGGTACTGCTGGAGATGAAACATGTGAATTCAACATCAGAAAGAAATTTTGTTTATAATCTTAGGACCAAATATCGAAAAGTATGCTAAAGAAAAGGTACGTAATTCTCACTTAGAAGAGGAAAAAAAAATGAAATACGATTAGAAAGAGGCACCATCACCAAGTTATTTCAACATAGCTAATAGAAAATAAAGCACGCGGAATGGAGGTCGAAAGCAAGTAATGATGACTCTTTCAACAAACTAATATTTATCAAAATGTACATCGGCCCTAACAAAAAGAAAAGAAAAAACTATTACAACATTAAGTTCAGGAAGTTCGAGGTAGTTATATTCGCTGAAATGTGAATGAGGTATGGCGTCGAAATGGCGTGAGGAGTTCATCAAGTCATAAAAGTTGTTATTATAACGGCTTATTCCTTTCAGACATAAAGGTGTATAAAAGGTGAATTAAGATCGCTTGATGCGCGCGGTTGAGTGATAAGAGAGTCCGAGAGATAGATTGAATTTGGTATTCGAGAGTCTTTGTCTCAGATTCTCTTGTTCTTCCTCAGACCCATCTCTAAATAAGAAAGTGAAAAGCAGAGTCGTTCAACCGTGGATGGTAAGCTTCAGAATGAACCACGCATTTCCTTGTGTGATTCTTGTACCTTGTTCGGGTCAGGTGCGAAAGTGTTTGTTTTAATCGCTCTTTCGCTCGGTTACCAAACCGGTTCTGAATAAACAACAAGGCTAGTCTTAATCGGTTGAGATTACAGCTATTTCGCAGAACCAATACAGCAACTATCTGCTAACCGCTAACAACAAACCGGTATCGCAGCCGTAAACCCTCTATTCTGAATCTTGCTTTCTAAAGAATGGCAAGCACAAGGGTCGATCCGGAAAAATTCAATGAGAACGATTTCTACGCATGAGTCTAAAGATGAAAGCTTATTCGATTCAACAGGCTTAGATAAGGCTTCCTGATGACGTAAGAAGAATCAAAACCGTAAGAGTAGGTTTATAGGACATTCAAGTTCTCGTGAGACTCAAGAATTATAAATAATAAAGCCCACAAAGACCATTATTCCAGATCCGCCGATGAAGTATTGGCAGAGAGCTAAATAGTAAGACCGCTTCCGTCTGTGGGACAAAACCCAAGAACTCTTCTTGAAAAAATCTTTGGCAAAGATTATATGAAAAGGAAGTTTCATACCTTTTCAATGAAAGAAGTGGACAGCCATGAAGGATCACCTTGATGAGTTCAATAAATCGATCCTGATCTTGAAAACGCCAATATTATGCGTCAAGACGAAGATGAGCCTCATCCTTTTCGAGCTCTTTACCGCACTTTTGAACATTTCTGCTGATACTCTACCATGAGACAAACTCGACCTTAAAGGATGTCAAGAATGCACTCAATCAAAAGACTTGAAGAAACGAATAAGCCAAGAATCAAGCAAATTGAGATGGATTAGTTGCCAAAGCAAAACCAGAAGAAAGCTTACAAGGAAAAGAAGAACAAGAATCAAAAGGAAATTGGCCGACAAGAAAAGCAAGAAGAGAAATGTTACTCACAAAAGGGCATTATATAAAGGATTGCTCGAAAAGAAGAAACTTGAAAAGATACGTATGATTCAAATGGAAAGTTCGCCATTGCATCGAAGATGAAGATGGCGGGATGTTCTCATTGGCCGCAGAAAACAACCCACGAATGAATGATTTCGATTCGGTGCTCATTTCACACGTGCCCAAATAAAGAATCTTCAAGACCTTGAAAGTGTGTCCGAGGAAAGGTGTTATTCTGAAACAATCTTGCTTGCAAAATTGTCGGATTGGGTACCAAATTACAACATTAAGATGTTCACATGAGAAGATCGTGGGAGCTTAAAACAAGTGGCGATGTCCCAAAAGAAAACTTAATTTTACCAGGATGATGATAACATGGTCAGAGGTATTAAGGCTGAAATGGCAAATCTACCAGATCTTGAATAAAGGTGGTTATTAGAAATGTGCATTAGAAGAAATGGCCTATATGTATTTAGATGGGTCTCATCACTGAGTAATGCTAGTGTTCAGAGGATAAAACCAAGCTGCATACGAGGTTGGACACACGAGCCGTATGGCGACAGTAATTATAAACAAGGTCCGCTGGTCATGATCACATGTCTCTACCTGAGTTTGTGAAAAGTGTGTGTTTGGAAAAGCCACAAGGTTAAAAATTCAACACCGAAAGCATAAAACCAAACAAACTCGACTACATCCATTCGATATACGGGTCCTTCTCAAGTTCCATCTCACGCGAGCTCGATATTTTATCACCTTCA
Source organism: Citropsis articulata (assembly GCA_030449925.1). Taxonomy (NCBI): domain Eukaryota; kingdom Viridiplantae; phylum Streptophyta; class Magnoliopsida; order Sapindales; family Rutaceae; genus Citropsis; species Citropsis articulata. The sequence goes on from JASUUH010000225.1 coordinate 84,081, forward strand.
TAGATGACTATTCAAGAAAGCTCTGGGTTTATATCTTAAAGCATAAGAGTGAAGCATTAGACAAGTTCAAGGAATGGACAGCCTTAATGGAAAACCAAATTGGAAGAAAGGTCAAAAGACTTAGAACAGATAATGGGTTAGAATATTGCAGTAATGAATTTGATCAATTCTGTAAAAGACATGGCATTGCAAGGCATAAGACAGTGAGGAATACACCCCAGCAAAATGGCCTTGCCGAAAGGATGAATAGGACCTTGATTGAGAATGTCAGATGTATGCTACTAAGCTCAAACCTTTCCAAGCATTTCAAGGCGGTATTCTTCGCATATCTTATTAATAGAAGTCCATCTACAGCTCTAGAATTTAAAACACCACAAGAAGCATGGTCTGGCAAACCACATGATCTAAGCAACCTGAGAATTTTTGGCTGCCCAGCCTATGCACATATCAGTCAGGGAAAGCTGGAACCAAGGGCTGTAAAAGGGTATTTTATAGGCTATCCTGAAGGCATCAAAGGGTACAAAATCTGGAGCATTGATGGGAAACCCACCAGAACCTTTGTGAGCAGGGATGTTGTCTTTAACGAGGAAGCATTGATACAGTCAAAAGTTGGAACTGAAATCACTACCTCAAATGCAGATGACAGGGAATATTCTGAGTTGGAGGTGGAGCCATCAAATGAAGAAGAACAGCAGAAGAAACAAACACAGCTTGAGTTAGATGGATATCAACTAGCAAGGGACAGAAAAAGAAGAACCATAAAATTGCCAGAAAGATATGGAGTAGCTGATCTCATATCTTATGCTTTATCTGTCAGTAGAAAGTGAAGAACCACAAAACTTGAGCAAGCGATGAAAAGCAAGGACAAGTCCAAATGGGTGGTCATGTGAAACAATAAATGAGCTCACCGAAAAGAATAACACATGGATACTAGTAAAGAAACCACATGACGGAAAAGTGGTAGGCTGCAAATGGATCTATAAGTTAAAGGAAGGAGTCTCGAGGTCGAACCGGTGGAGTACAAGGCAAGGCTTGTAGCAAAGGGGTTTGCCCAGAGGATAGACTTTAATGAAGTTTTCTCTCACGTGGTCAAGCACAGCTCCGTAATCCACATTATCAATTGTAGCTCAAAATGATCCGAATTAGATCGGATGAGCGTGAAGTGCATTTCTCCATGGAAATCTCAATGAGAAGATATTAATGGACCAACGGAAGGCTTTGTTGGAGTGGAGCGAAGACATGGTTTGCTTATTAAATAGGAGCTTATATGGTCTAAAACAGTCACCTAGGCAATGGTATTTGAGGTTTGATGAGTTTATGATCACACATGAATACAACAGAAGCAAATACGACAGCTGTGTATATTTTAAGACCTTACCCTCAGGGAATGCTATCTACCTTCTGCTTTATGTTGATGACATGCTCTTGGCATGTAATCAAAGAGAAGAATTAGAGAGGCTTAAAGGAGAACTGAACTCTGCATTTGAAATGAAGGATCTAGGGCCAGCAACCAAAATTCTGGGAATGCATATCATCAGAGATAGGGATTCAAAGACACTATCTCTTTCTCAAAAGGGATATGTGGAAAAGGTCCTCAGCAAATTTGGAATGAGAGATTCAAAGTCAGTATTAACACCGTTAGGTGCACAGTTCAAACTTTCAAAACAGCAAGAGCCAAAAGAAGTTGCAGAGACCGAATTCATGAAGCAAACACCATATTCAAGTGTGGTGGGATGCATCATGTATGCCGTGGTCTGCACCAAACCTGACTTGGCTTATGGGATAGGAGTGTTAAGCAGATTCATGACAAATCCTGGGAAACATCATTGGCAGCTAAATGGATGTTAAGGTATCTTAAGGGTACAACCAGCTATGGAATCATGTATATGGAGGAGTTACGAGCTCGGTCAAGTACTTGGGTATGTTGATTCGGACTTTGGGGTGACTTGGACAAAGAATGTCAATTCTTGGATATGTCTTCACTTTGTATGGAGGAGCGATGGTGGAAGGCTTCCTTACAATCGATTGTTGCCATCTCTCTGAGCAGATCATAGCTCTCACAAGCGGTGAAGGAAGCAATCGGTTAAAGGGATAATGTGAGGATTGAAGCAAGGATCGATCGATTAGTTATGACTCTAGTGCCATGCAACTAAGTAAGAATCCAAGTTCCATGAGAGGACTAAACATGTCGATATAATACTTCAATTTATTATAGATGAGATTGCTCGAAGTGGTAAATGTAGTCAAAATTCCTCACGAATATAACCGGTGATATTTTAACTAAGCCCAACCATCAAATTCAAAATGCTTTGGATTTGATTGGAGTGATTGATCTATAGATCATCTATGGGAGTTGATTCGATTAATGTCGCGTGAAGCTTCCAGAATGAAACTAGGTGGAGATTTGTGAAGCACGAGGTAGTTATATTCTTTTGAAATGTGTTTGATTTTGCATGCTGAGATGGCGTTGGGAGTTCTTAAAGCTGTTAATAGTTGTTGTTATTATGGCTTATTCCTTTCGTATTACAGTTTTTATAAAAGGTGATTTAAGTTCAGTTGATGTGCGTGTGGTGAAGTTGAGTGATAAGAGAGTCTGTGAGAGATAGATTGAATTTGGTATTCGAGAGTCTTTGTCTGTATTCTCTTGTTCTTACTCCATCTCTAAATAAGAAAGGTGAAAGCGTGTTTCAACCGTGGATGTAGGCTTTGTGGCGAACCACGTTACTTTAATGTGATTCTTGTACTTGTTACGGGTTGTGTGTGTTGAGTGTTTGTTCTTAATCGTTCTTTCATTACAGGTTCTTGGCGGTTCTTGGAATAAGCAGGCGCAAAGGCTAGTGTCGGTTAGAGATTAGCAGTTATCGGTGAACCAATAGCAACTATCGGTTAACCGTTAACAACAATATCCTAATTAATTTTAATGTGATTGAAATATTTGAGATTGAAGTAAAAATAATACTCAAAATTAGTTGAGAGGAATAAATAAGAAATCCTAATACTAATTAGTAAAAGTATTATTATTATATAAATTAGGTCTAGTAAGGATATATTGGGTATTTAGGTGGGTTTGTTGAGTAAAATTTAAAATTTCAAAATTTAGAAATGGGTATATTTAGAAAGTGGGTTAATTGAGTAGTTTGGTGGGTTCAAATAGTCCCACCCTTATATTACTCTTGTCACTTTATTAAAAATACAATTATATCCTTATATATTGTAATTTTTTATGTACTTTTTATATTTAATAAATATAATATAATTTTAATATTTATAAAAACAGTAAATTAATGGCCGGTGACTCGTCGGAAAATCAAAAGTTGTTTGTTGACGACATATCTGATATTATTGAACTCCATTTCTTGTGATCTATCCAATGATGGTGTCATTAGCATCAAAGGAGCAGTAGAGAAGCCGCAATTGCCGGCTAAACTCACAGTTGCTGTGTAACATCACCGTTACATAATGACGTACTATACACTACCAACTAAATAGGACTTCCGGTGCGCCTCCCTCTTTGAATCAATAGGCGGTGCACTGTAAGTAGCCCCCATTTGACAGCAACGTTGTAGTGGAACTGGCAATTACAGCTTCTCTACTATTCCTTCGACGCTGATGGTGTTACCATTGGATAGATCGCGAGAAAAGTGAAATCTAATGGTATTGGATGTGTCTTTCTTATTTTCTGGAAACAGCCGCTATTGAAATTATTTGTTTTTTTTGTATTATTTTTAAATAAGTGGATTTAATGAATTAAATTTTAAAATACCCACACAAAATTTTTTTTAAAATTTTGAAGTTACAACGTTACTACATCCCGCAACTATTTGATTTACTAAACACTTAACAACTCTTTTTTTACGGATACTAATTTTATGAGTGATGATACAACTACAAATTCTTGTATAAACTTATCTTATACAAACTGATGTGGCATTAATTCATTGGTTGAATGAAAATATAAAATAATAAAAATAAATCATGTGGGCCAAGAGATATTTAACATAAATTTGTACAAAATAAATTTATATAAAAATTTATGGTTATATCATTACTCCTAATTTTATATACAGCTAAAAAATTACAATACCTTAATACTAAATAACAACTCTAAGAGGTTGTTTGTTAAATGTCTAAAGTCTGAAATTTTATTAATTTCAGACCTTTTCTAAAATTTACTTGTTTGTTTTTTGAAACTTATGTCTGATTTTCAGACATTTACATCTGAATAGAAAAAGTAAACTTTTGTGACTTTTATCTGAATGAGAAAATGTCTGAATGACAAGTAAATATTATATTCCAAAAATATCTATGTAAAATAACTTATTTCCTAAACTATAAAATCTAATCATCTTTTTTTGTTTTAATTTACAAGGATATAAATGTCAAATAACCAAGTTTAAGATGTTTTTTATTGTAAAAACAAACAAGATGTCACTTATATTCAGATATTAAAAAAGAAAAACAAACGTGTCATTTAGATTTTAGATTCGGAATAATTCACTTTAAAAAATTCGAGGCCGTTTAAATTTGAACGAAAAAGCAAACGAAACCAAGTCTCTAACCACCCGGACAACTCAAAAATGTAAAAACAAGGCGCAGGCCTTCGAAACTCATTTGACATTTCAAGGCCATGAATGCTGACAACATTTCCAAGTTATTTAGCTTTTTTTTTTTTTTTTTTAATTTTTGATACAAGTTAGGCGCACATTGATTGGTCTACAAATACGGATGAACAAGTGTCGATGAAGAGAAAATTACCAGTGAAATCCTGGATTCGTTGGTGCTATTGTCAAATTCCTAATTCCCTTTTTTATATTTGTTTCTCTATTCTTAATTAAAAAAATGATGTAAAAAGATAAGAAGATAAATTAAATTAAAATGACAATATATTTTCATTTTGCTACTAACTCTTCGCACCCCCCCCCCCCCACCAATTTGTTTACTAGAACTTTTATTATTTTGCCCTTAGTTTCTGATGTGTTTTTCTTTAGGTAAAAAATTGCAAGATGAAGTTTCAATAAATTTGATTAATCTATTATATATATATATATATATATTGAAATTTGATAATCATCAACTATTTACATGTTTTCTCTTTATCACTTCAGAATTATTTCGAATCTATCAAAAATTAAATTAAATCTACTCTATATTAGACAAGAAAGAAGGAGTTAACGAAGTGGTGTGAGGATATGTTAACGTAAACAAAAATATTTATACGTGTTAATTTAATTTTAATTTCATATCTGTACTTTATGTAATTTCATCTAATAAAAAAGTTATCAGAAAATAAAAAAGAGTTTTGTACAAAGAAATTCAAGGGTGCAGCTAGCGTCAGTCTTTCGGATTTAACAACAGAGTGGAGATTTCAACACCCATTAAAAATTCTTATAACACCCCTTTTAAATTTTATTTAATAAAATACCCCAATAAAATTTATAAAATACAAACCCCTGAATCAAAATTAACCATCTTCCCATGTAAAATTTTTTATTTATCTCATAGTTTTTATTTATGAAATATGCATAAATCCCAAAATATCAATTGTTATCTTCTAATGTAATTGTTTCTATCTCCATAAATCTATACTTTTACAATTTTCTCAAAAAATATATTAAAACTAAAACATAAATATAAATTATGAAATGGGGTGAAATTTTTATTTAATTATTTAATTGAATTTCCATTCAGAAAATAAGAAATGAATTATGTATTTTTACTTATTTTGGTAAGTTTAATTAAGAAGGGTTTTTATGAGAAATTTTGAGGGCAGTCAAAAAGGCTTAATCTTTAATTAAAGATTAACATATCAATAAAATGATTGGGCTGGAGAAAATGGATCACACCATGGCCCATTGTTAATAAAAAAAAAGTCCTGTAACAACATTATTAGTTTGAATCTATTTCAAATTATTTTCAGGAGCCTCAAAAGTGATGAAAGTTAAAAGTTAATTTTGGTATTTAGTGAATATTTTTATAAATTAATTTTGATAAAATCATCATATTCTACAGAAGATTTTGAGAAGCAGAAAAAGAATAATTTTCAAAATATGAATAAGAGAATTTGTTTTATACACACACACATTATTGCATTTCTCATAATTATTCTTATTAAGTAAGAAGTAAAATTATTAAATTTTAATAGATTATTATTATTGCTAATTATATTTAGATAACCAAAAAATAAAAATAAAATTAATAATATAGAAATATTTATTTTAATTATAAATTATTATATGTACACATTAAAAATATTTTACATATATGTTTATGAATATACAAATATTTTAATTTAATATTATGTCAATTTCAGTAAATTATATTGTCCTGCTAGTTTAAAAATAAGATTTACTAAATATATATAACTGTTTTTAAAACATACACCATTTTAAAAAAATAAAAATTATTAAATATTTAACTGATTTTCTTTATACCTAGTTATTTTTATAGCATAATTAACAATAATCATTTTAAATCCTACAACATTACCAAGGGTCCGGATGTATTTAAAAAAAAAAAAAAAAAGGAAAAAGAAAAACAAGCAACACATTCCATTTTCTCCGAGTCCTTGGGATCACAAGACATTCCAACTTAGAATGTTTCTGTCTCTGACTCTCTCTTTCAATCTAATTTCCATCTTGCTCCACAAACAAGGCTTAAACATCTCCTTTCTCCTGCAGTCCCAACGTGGCAAAAATTCTTCTCTCAATAAAATTCATCAACCCAAAATTTTCATTGTTATTGAATTAATACGTAATAATATTATCATCTCTCTCTGTCTTCGAATACAAAATGCCTCTAGGCAAGCGTGGCCTTAAGCGCTCACCTTCATCATCGTCATCGACAACATCAACGACCGTTATGACCATAGCGTTCATAGCATTATGCGTTCTTGGCGTATGGATGCTGACTGGCAAAACCTTTTCACCGCCCAAAACCACCACCAGCGACGGCGGCTTCTCTTTGTCCAACGAACCTGAAACTCTCAAAGCCACTGAGAAAAATGAGCACACTGTCTTCGAGGATAATCCTGGCGTTCTCCCCATTGATGCCATTCAAACGGGTGATCCGAATCAGACTCATTACACTATTACTAATGACAAAGGAACTGGCGACAGCGATAAAGAAGATGAAGGAAATGCGAGTAGTGCTGGTGATGACGATAGCAAGATGAGCGATGAAGAGAAAGTGAAGAAAATCATTGAAGAGCAGAAGAAGCAGAAAGAAGTTGACACTCAAATGTCTGAAGACAAAACCTTAATTGAAAACCAACAATTTTTTGTTTTTGACAATAATGCCAAGTCTTCAACTGAAGAAATGATTAAACAACAACATCAACAACAACTGCGAGAAAATGCCGGAAACCAGACATTAAATGCTAATGATCCTGAAAATCATTTATCAGATGAATATAAACGACAAAGTATCGAAAAACATCAAGAGCAACATGTACAACAGAAAGAGGAAACTCCTTTCTACAGTTTCAGCGACCAAACAGTCCCTTATCTGCAGCCACCCCAGCAAGAAGTTCAAGTTTCTGACTCACCAAAATCAGAGAATGTTACTCAAGAAACCGATCAAGAAAATACAGAAGAAACAGAGGGCAAGAAAGCAAAGGAACACAAACTGACCAATTCTAACTCGGGCGTCAGTGAGACATGGAATCCTGACGGGGGCAATACGGGGAGTCCAAAGGAATCACTGGAGTCAAGGAAGTCATGGTCAACGCAAGCAAGTCAGTCGCAAAACGAGAAAGAAAGACGCAAAGATGAATCAGAGGGTGACGAGGGTAATGGGAACATCGACGGGTACACATGGCGTTTATGTAACGAAACAACGGGCCCTGATTTTATACCTTGTTTGGACAACACGAAAGCCATACAGCAGTTACGTACTACTGCCCATTATGAACATCGTGAAAGGCATTGTCCTGAGGAGGGGCCCGTCTGCTTAGTTCCCCTTCCTGAGGGATACAATGTACCAATCCCATGGCCAAAAAGCAGAGATAAAGTAAGATTGTGATTGTGTGCATAAGAACCCTCGATTGGTATGATTTCTGTGGGTTTTGAACTTTATTGTTGTGGTCTTGCAGATATGGTATCGCAATGTGCCGCACCCGATGCTGGCGGAAGTGAAGGGGCACCAAAACTGGGTCAGAGTGACTGGTGAGATCATAACTTTTCCTGGTGGTGGAACCCAGTTCATACATGGTGCTCTCCATTATATTGATTTTATTCAGCAGGTGAGTTTCCCCACTGGATCAAAGATCCAGGTTTGTTCACTATCACTGCTGGCGCTTGGACGGCTAGGGTGATATTTTTGGTCTACATATACAGCACGACAAACTGTATCGATCGTTACTGCCATCGATTTCATCTATTTATTATTTTTTCTAAACTTTGTCTAACTGAATTTCTTTAGCAATTTTTTTTATTATCATTATTCAACTTGAAAAATTAATTTTCTTATGTGGAAGGCGGTACCCAAAATAGCATGGGGAAAGTACACTCGAGTGGTCTTGGACGTTGGGTGTGGAGTTGCCAGCTTCGGAGGTTACCTTTTCGAAAGAGATGTTCTTACAATGTCATTTGCACCAAAAGATGAGCACGAGGCTCAAATCCAATTTGCCCTTGAAAGAGGAATCCCTGCGATATCAGCTGTTATGGGTACTAAGCGGCTGCAATTTCCAAGCAACGTTTTTGATCTCGTTCACTGTGCACGTTGTAGGGTGCCTTGGCACATGGACGGTATATGCGTCAATAAATCTGACTTTTTAGATTTATGGTTAACTTGCTTAATGTTGCTGACAAAAAATTAGATTTCTCTCTCTTTTTTTTTTGGTTTCTGTGCAGGTGGTAAACTTCTTTTGGAATTGAACAGAGTTTTAAGAGCTGGGGGTTACTTCGTTTGGTCAGCCACTCCTGTATATCAAAAGCTTGGAGAAGATGTTGAAATCTGGAATGGTAAATTTCCAACATAGTATTATGTCTAATTTCGGCTTTCGACTCATTCAAGCTGACTTGGAGTAGTAATTTTCTCTAGCAATGTCCAATTTGACCCTATCCATGTGCTGGGAGCTCGTGACCGTCAAGATGGATAAGCTAAATTCTGCTGGGTTTGCCATTTACCGTAAACCCACCACAAACGAATGCTACGAGAAAAGAAACCAGATGACTCCTCCAATGTGCCAAAATGAAGACGATCCAAATGCTGCCTGGTAGGTGTTTTAGCACGCTAGTTTTATTTGCTGTAAGTTGACTGACAAACAATCCGTTTCATTTCAGGTATGTGCCTCTGCAGGCGTGTGTGCATCGCGTGCCCGATGACAAGGCTGAGAGAGGAAGCCAGTGGCCGGAGGCGTGGCCCCACCGATTGCAAAGACCTCCTTACTGGTTAAACAGCTCCCAAATGGGAATCTACGGTAGACCGGCTCCTCAAGATTTCACAAGAGATTATAAACATTGGAGATATGTGGTGAGCACGTCATACATGAGCGGATTGGGTATCAATTGGTCTAATGTTAGAAATGTTATGGACATGAGAGCTGTTTACGGAGGGTATTTTACTTTCTTTTTCTCTTTTTCCCTTTTTTTCATTTGTTCATCTATTCAAGCGAGATGTAAGTTCTGCCTCCTACTTGCAGATTTGCGGCAGCTTTGAAGGACCTGCAAGTTTGGGTTATGAATGTAGTGAATGTAAATTCTCCAGATACGCTTCCCATAATATATGAGCGTGGTCTTTTTGGAATATACCATGATTGGTGTGAATCTTTCAGCACTTACCCACGTAGCTACGATCTCTTGCACGCTGATCATCTTTTCTCGCAGCTTAAAAATAGGTAAAAGTTATTGATTACTCACTTCATCTTCCTGATCTCTCTAGTCATTTTCTTGTCCTTTTTCGGTCTTAATTAGAAGCCCGATTTCTACACTTTTGGGTTTGTTTTAATTTGACAGGTGCAAACTTGTTCCCGTGATGGCAGAGGTCGACAGAATAGTCAGACCTGGAGGTACATTGATTGTTCGTGATGAACCCAGTGCAGTGAGTGAAGTTGAGAACTTCCTTAAATCTCTACACTGGGAAATTCTTTTCGCCTTCTCCAAAGACCAAGAAGGGGTACTCAGTGCTCAGAAAGGCAATTGGCGACCATACACATACCAACCTTCATCCTGATCGTGGAGAAAATGCATCACAGAGTGTATGCGAGGGGCCGGCTCATTTTGCCTTCTGTTTAGCATAGTCGTCAGATATAGGGGCATCTTCTTATACTGAAATTTGGCAAGGTGAAAACGCATCGATTGTTCTCACCAGGATGTAAAGTTTCTAAGAATACGTACCCATAGCAAGTAGTGTAATTCGCCAGATTGGTGATATTTTCCCCCAGAACCATGGATGCTAGGAAGCATAAAATTTAGACTTCTCAAATCGCAATACTTTTTAATATGGTATAGGTGATTGTTATAGGCAAATAAAATATAAAAAGACAAATTATAACATATCATATCTTCTTGAACTGAACTTCATGCAAAAATTTTCCTAGTCATCAGGTAACATGAAAATAAACACAAAATTAATCCTCATCATAATACTTTAATGCACATATCTCCTAACTAGCTAGTTGTTGCTACCAATCATTTTCATCTTTAATTTATGATTTGTCACAAGTGAAAGCAGCAATACAAACCTGCATTAGACCAGAATTTGGTGAACTGTTGTAACAGCAGAACGCGGATTAAAGAAAAAGGGGGGAAAAAAAGGAATAAGCTCATAGTACTAGTTCAGCAGATGATATATCATTTACCACAGACTTGTAATAGAACTCGAATGTCTCATTTTCAACGAATGATATCCGCATTAACTCAGTTTTGTTTCAGAAGACTGGATACTTGCATGCGATTTTGAAAAAAAGAAAAGTAAATGGCGTAATCGCCCACAGTCTAAATTTTATGCACAACAAAACTTTTTATTGGAACATCAGTTTTTGACAGAGAAAGTAGAGGCACATTCCATATCATTGCTTTTGGCAAAAATAAGTAAATGAGTAACTCTGTATAGTAAGCCGGAATATGCAACAACAACTGCCATATTCAAGATGAATCAAACGTTATCAATGTTACCGCATCTCATTTTGACATCCAACCTACATGTACAAGAAAACTTTTTACTGGAACATCAATTTTCCATTGAGAAAGGGTTGGCAAATTCTGTATAATTGCTTTTGGCTTACATCATATAGCTAACAAATAAAATTCTCACCAAGACTTGCTCAAATCCAGTGGTTTATGAAATTTCCATACAAAGTTATAGACTTGATGGATATGCTTCTCATCCTCGCATCACATCAACTTGCAAGTAACTGCTGCAACTGACCACTCAGGACAGCCGCCTTGAGATCTGAATCATAAGAATAACAGGGAATCAAAATAAGTACCAGATAAAGGTGGTTGCACCGCAAGGGTAAGGTGACAAGAAGAAATTTAAATTACAAGTAGAATGAGCCAGAGAGAGCTGAGACCAACCATCAGCACCACCTATGTGTTCGCCATTCACAAAGATTTGTGGGACGGTGCGTCGGCCTACCAGATCCAAAAGAATATACTGAATTTGAGCCCCATCATCTATACATTTTAGCAATCGCATAGGAAATTTAAGCCATTTTTCCAAATTGACAACAAAGAGCAGCTAGTTACAACAACAATGGTAGACAGATACCTCGAAGATCAAGTTCCACAACAAATGGCTGCTCATTTAGATCAGCAAATACGCGCTTGCACGCAAGCAATAACTGGAAACAGGGTAAGAGAAAGTCCAATTTTCATTAAATTTTGTCCATAGATCAGCAAATACTTTAACTCCGGACATGCAAACAGCTTAAAACACAATAGCCAATAGAACTTTTTTTTTTTTAATAAAGAAAACCAGAAAAAACTTGCAATTGAGTCAACAGACAGAAACCAAGTCTGCACAGAAAAGTTTCATAATAAGAGAACTATCACAGAGTCTGTAGTATGAACTAAAAGAGACATCTTTCTATTTCTAAACTGATCGAAGCGTGATTGTTTAACCACCAATCTCCACTCGTTTAGAAACAGTTCACCACTTATAGAACAGCTACCAGCAATGCCAAAATTTCATTTCTGAAAATAATATTGGAAGATTTTAATGCATTTGTCGCAGATGGCTCCAAATTGGGCTTCCAACTCTGATGGACTGGGAAAAAATCCTGGTTTGTTAGTGAAATTTTGTAATATTAAATCGCACATTGAACGTTTCAATCAAATTGTATTTACCGAAGCGCCGCCCAATTCACAGGAAAAAAAAACCCCAATTCAGTAGAAACGATCATAGCCATCATTTATGTAACATACCGCAAAAAAGGTAACCGTATTAAAATGAAAACTTATTTTGGTGAGTAAAAGAAATAGAGAGAGAGACAGAGAGACGTACGGGCAGTAGGATTTGGAGAAAATGACAATCTTGTTGGAGAAGATGGAGTTTTGAACAAAAGCCGAAACCGAATGGTCGGCTTCAGTTGCCGTTGGAGCGTTTCCGAGCAGTAAGAAGAATAATACACGCACCGCCTCAACAAGAAATCGCGACTGCCAACCGCGCTTCTTCATTTCTTCACGGCAAAAGTCGAACAACCATCGCCAGCCCGCTAATGTTTCTCTTCTTCAATCTTTAATAATAATAATAATAAATGTAGATGCGGAGCCTGCAACGTATCAGGCCGAACGCTACATGCCCCAATTTGAGAGCCCCTCATAGTTTATCTTAACCCACGGGCCAAGGGCCCAAGGCCTAATTAACGGATAGAAGAAGTTAAAAAAAAAAACAAAAAGCAAAATAGAATTTTTTTTTTTCCTTAAGGTCACAGATAAAATAACATATTAGAATGTATCGTTAAAATGAGTCATTAGGCTTTATTTGTCGCGTTGGAAAAATTATCACATAGAGTGGAAAGCGATTTATATAATTGTGTGTGAATGGCATTTATTCTAAGAAATGAACGGTAAATTATTTATTGGTTGAATGGCTTCATTCTTGAAATTGAATGTTAATGGTTTGAATTGTCTTATATTTATGTGAAAGCACATTTCTCCGATCTTTGGGAGCCGGTTTTTCGACCCGAAATTTAACTCGACAAGAGAAATATCCTAACATTAGCCCATATCCAACTTTAATTCCAAAACGGATTTTTTGGTATCATAAATATTTGATGGCTGGGGCTATTTGAACCCACCATACTACTCAATAAACATATTTACTAAATAAAGTTATCATCTAAATTTAAAAATTTATTTTTTACTCAATAAACCCATTTGTATACTCAATATATCGTTATCCAAATCTCTTTGATTTAGTTTTTTTCTCCTTTTTAGCAACTTCTATCCATCTACTTTCTCTTAGTATTCTGTTTTTGTTTTATAACTAAATCTTTCATCATTCTTGGTTTGTTGATGTTGTAGTGGCTGTTTTTCATTTTTTTTTTTTTTAAGAATATTGTTCATTATCAAAGGCCTCTTCACTGTTCCTTTGCTCATCTTCTCCATGACCTATTGCAGAGTTATACAAGTACAAAATTATACATACAAACTTTCTTTTTATTATTCTTCATTCCTACCATACCCACCTGCTAATTTTTAAATGTATAGTAAGTATTTATGAAAGCGAAACAACACGTTACTTTTGGCAGGAGGAAATGGCTTTTTCCGATAAGGAAATCATTGATTTCCTGATGGCTTTGTTGGTGCTGGCCATGAAACTAGATCTACCATTATGAAATATATATGTAAAGATAAAGAATAAGTTATAATGTTTACCCATAATAGTTATAATAGTAATTTAAATTAAGGATATTTTTGTCATAATTTTATTTTTAAGAAACAAGTTTAATAAATAGTTTGGTGAATATAAATAACCTCACCCATATTTTATTTGAGTTCTGCTATTTCCTATGGGTCAAATCCCGAAACTGACTAAAACGATACCGTTTTGACTATTAAGTTTTTTTTTGTTTTCATTTGCTATGAACGACGACATTTGACTTGGGGGTTTTTAATTAAATATGCCTCAAAAGTATCATATTTAGTTAAATATACCCCATACTTGAAAATTATCTAGATATACCTTTTATGTGCATTGTCTAAAATATCCTTAGAGAAAAATATAAAACACCCACAACTCACCTCCAACATACTTTACTCTTTTTCACTCCCACAACCAAAGCTCACTCCACACCACAAATCACTCATGAACGGCAATGCACTGAGATTTTAGTTTGCAGCTGGGTGCATTATTCATCCTATGACATGTATTTGAAACTTTACTTTCATTTGTGTTATTTATTCATTTTGTTGACATTATGTTATTTTTAGGGTTTTGTTTGGTTTGTGATAAACAATAAAGCAACTCACATTTTCATTATATTTGCGTCATATGATCATATTTGATGGATTTTATAACTACATTCGTTAAAACACCGTTGTTAAAATTTTATTCTCGACGATTTACGACATCGTCGTGTATGTATGGTTACGATCGATGTATTTACACAGAGAGCTGGTCATGTATTGCAAATACCCGACTGCAGTCGTGTAAATCCATACACGATCGCAATGTATTTATGCAAGAGTGTATTGAAATACCACACCTGTGTGCAATACCACCACACAGTAAATTGATTGTGCATTGTAAATTGCTATATTATATGGTCATGCGTATATATATATGGCAAACTATCTTCTATCATTAATATAATTAATAAAAATAAAACACCATAATGCTTGTATATATTATTTTAATAATATCAAATATTTTTTAGATATATCTTTTACTATTCAACTATAATCATGTGTTTAATAAGTTACATAACTATTATCATATATATGAACTTACATACTATAATTGTGCATATATGAAAAATGTTCCAATCTGTTATGAGACCCAACATCTTATCGATTGCAAGAAAAATAGTTTTATTGTTCCTGATGATGATATTGATTATTTTCTAGAGGAAACAATTAGTGGAGCTGAGTTGAAGATTCCTCTTTGCATTACCTACCAAAGAAAACAGATTTTGGTGACCCCTATTACTCATGTTGACTTTAGCTTTGGGCGGGATAGCTGTCCACGAGAACATATTCAGCCATATGTTGGAGGTGAAGGTTTAAGCCCAAATAATTTTGTTGTTGAAGATCAATCAATATTTGAATTTGTTCCTGAAACACAACTAAATGATAGAATGGAGCCAAATGAGGAAAATGAGAATGTTATTGTTCCTGATGATGTTGATAGGATAACAGTTAGTGATCCAACAGTGGGAAATGTAGCACCTTCTAATATAAGTTTCCCACCCTCTGATAATAGATATATGCCTAGAGTTAATTTGTTTGCATGGTCACGTCAACATTCTTGATAAGACATGCAGTTGTCGGGAATTTCAACTCGATCAACTACCTTGTGAACATGCATTAGCTGTTTGTAGGTATCGAAATATTGTCAGATATGATATATGTTCTCACATTATTCTAGCAAGCATGGGTTGCAATATCGTAAACAATATATCATGTTAGCACAGAACAAGAATGGGAGATTTCAGAAGAAGTGCAAAGTAATTAGGTTTTGCCCCCTGTGGAAAAGCGGAAAAAAGGGTCGGCCACAAGAAATTAGGATAGCATCACAAGGCGAAGAGAAGTTGCATCGTAAGTGTGGTAAGTGTGGTTCGCGAGGACATAATCGACTAACTTGCAGTGCACCAATCACTGTCAACAAATCACATGTACTATTATGAATCTTATATACTTGTCATTTTGTTTTTAATTTTTTATCTATAAATTTTGGTTGATAAATTTATACCATTTTTATTCTTGTGATGAATGAACCTGTTTATAAGGCTTATATTGTTTTCAACCGGCGCGATCAGGGGCTTATAATTTTCTCATGGGCCAAGTGTTTGGGTTGAAGGTGCCAAAAAATTTCTGATGATTGTGCAACAATTTGCATTGTATTACATCTTATTTACGATTTGAATAAGTATTGGATTTATGTTGTTTGATGTACAACATTTGTTATTTATTACATTGAAGTTTAATATGAACACGTATGCAGATCATTTGTATAAATCGACGACGGTCAGATGATCAGGCAAACACGACGACACAATACGTATTTGCACACAGAGAGCTGGTCATGCATTCCTAATACCCGACCGCAGTCGTGTATCTGTACAAATACACGATGGCAGTTGGGTATTTGCACACAGAGAGCTGATCATGCATTCCTAATACCCGACTGCAGTCGTGTATATGTACAAATACACGACAACAGTCGAGTATTTGCACACAGAGAGATGGTCATGCATTCTTAATACCGACGCAGCCGTATCTCAAATACTCGAACGCAATGCATGCATGTGTACACAGAACATTCCCTGAGCATATATGGCCATCATGTTATATCACATATATTGTAAAAATTACCTTCTCTATCATTAATATCAACAACATACTATTTTCTTACAGAGTCTTGTACATACTATTTTTAATAACATCAAATATCAACAATATGCTCATTGTAACCATTACATCTCATGGTACAAAAAATTACACATCAACGAAGTTTTGAAGGATAAAACACTACAAAGTTTTTTTCCACAACCTATGCCCAAATAATTTGACCCAATGATTTTCAAATTGTGTAACATGATCTTGTTGGCTCCAATAACTCATCTTGGGGTATAAAGTGGACACACTTCAAAGCGCCCGGTCTCGAGGTGCACCTCAACATCCGCTGCCTCGCAGCCTTCTTTATCAGGTAGTGATCAATTCGGCGACGCCATGGGATCGCTCATAGGCTACATAAGAACCAAATTGTTAGATAATTAAATAAACATATAAACTAAATGAAAAATATTAAAACTTTTATATATCAAACCTTAAAATCAACCCCTTAGATTCTCGAGGTTAAAAACTCCTCGAGTAATCGAATGTTTATTTAATTATTGTCGATCACGTTAATATGACCGATTTTTCCCTCAATGTTATCAATCTTTGTGTCCATATTCTTCATGGTATTTTCCAGCTTCACAATATTTTCTTCAATATTTTGATGCGACAACCAAGATGATTAACCTTCTCCTCGATAATAGAACCACGAAACGACGGGAGGCATGTCCGGATGGACCACCCGACATGTATCAAAAATTTTAAAATATTATATTAGTCTTGATGTAATTTATTATCAATTGTCGAGATGATCACGCAATATAGAAGCAACAAATACGAGAATTTTTTTCCATCTTAAAAATATTCCATATACTCCAGCATGGCTTTCTCACAACTAGTATCTATAGGATTAGCATGACTGAAAATATTATTTAACAATAAAAACTAAACCAATAATACAAAGTATCCATTACATGACAACACAATATATATAAAGCATCCTTTACACGACTATAGTCCAGTAAAGTATACATTACACGACTACAGTCACCAAATATACATTGGACGACCATAGTCCAGTAAAGTATCTATCACACCACAACAGTCCAGTGACGTATCCATTACACGATTACAATCCATTAAAGTATCTATTACACAACTAAATCACATGTATTGAAAATTATAAACAACAAAAACCTGTGTCAAATCAAATTGTCCGAATAAGAAATTTATAATGCTTAAGAATCAAATGGTCTCACAATTCTACACAAACTCTTCATCCATTTAGGGGTTTTGAGAAAATCAGGAACAAACATGCAATCTTATGAGTGGTGAAAGCCAATATGATCAAAATATTTCAATCCCCACCTCACTTATACCTAGAGATTTACACAAATAAATTAGAGATGGCATTGCGGATCACGATCCCTACAATGATCCTAAGTTTTTATAATACTTGAACCCATCCCTACCACCAAATTGTGGTATTGGGGTTGGATCGGGGATATCCGATAATCCCCGATCTGCTCATTTTGGTTCGCTTTAGGTTCGAAGTTTTGGATCACCACATTGAAAATTGGGTCCAACTTTCAATTTTGGTTGCACCGTTACATCCTATCCCAAAATTCAATTCTATTTCAAAATGAATCAAATCCCAACCAGCAGCCCACCTACAATTCCAAAATCTCAAACACCACAAATTGAATGATGCAAAATGAATAACAAAATGAATACCAACCATCAAGCATCCTCAAAAGTCTTTTAAATGACATAAGTTAACAAAGAACAAAAAAAATAAATAAATAAATAAATTGATTGAGAACCGTGAAGATATTCGCGAGTTCGTGTCCAAGAATGACAAACATGATTAACCCATCTCCATAAACACATCTCTGAATTGACAAACAAATACAATGGGATTAATAATATGCTTGACGAACCAGGACAATAATGAATTCTGATGTTAGAAGCCAAATCGGCATAATACGTGGCCATTATAGAGAAGATTGGGTTGATGATATACCTTGTAGTGATGGACGAACAAATTGAATGGGTCGATTGGCTATCGATGACGAGGAAGCGAATCGAGGCGACTACAAGTCACGAAGGTGGCATGAGCCCGGAAGTGATGGGCTACAGCGTGGGCGTGGGTGTGAAATCGAGGGCGTGGGGTGGACTAATCGTGATTTGGAGCTCGAAATATCGAGGATGACTAGAAGTCACAGGGTCGGTGCGCCGAGCCAAATGATGTTTGCTTGAAGCGTGTGAACGATTTATATGCGTAAATGTGAGACGTTTGAAAACTATATGCTATGCTTTGTAGAGAAGATGAAGTGGTGTGAAGCCTTGATCATGTTTAAATGAAATAAGTGATTCATAGAAGATGAAGTGGGTTTGTGGGCATAACCCGATGTTTGGAAAGCCAGGCCGTGATTTTGGGAAATAAAGTATTTTAAATAGGGTATTTTAGACTTGCGTCAAACAAGGTATATATGAGGAAATTTGAAGTATGGGAGTTTATTCGGATAAATAGCGTATTTTAAGAGTATAGCGGGGACAAATCCCTGTTTGACTTGGATAAATCGCAAAATCATCAACAGAAGTTAGTTGCTTCTTCTTCTTCGTTCTCCTCACAGCCACGTTTCACCAGACAACCGCAACTCAACTGCGCAACCACAACCCAACTACAGATCGTCTTGCAGCCTCTGCATCATTTCCATTTACCAAGCCCTGGAGTCTGGTCCACGTTTCCCTGGAAAATTGGCGGGCATTTTTTTTAGGGCTCCACGATGCCACCTAAATTTTTTTTTTCCCTCCGAAAGGGTGGTTTTTGTCAATTATTAGAACTGTAAGCAAAGAATCTTGAATGCTAAACTTTTGGGATTTGATCACTGGTCTCTCCAATCACTTTTGACTAATTTAATTAACACGCAAGAATCAAGAATGCTATCAACACGCAAGAATCAGCTGGGTTAAGGGATTAAGGGATCTACAGCAACGAAGAGGAAGAAGCAACTGGGTTAAGAGAACGAAAAGGAAGGAAGAAGCAGGGTTCTGTTTTTTTACTTCATACAAGCCAAAAAGACATTGTTTCACAGTAAATCAGGATAAAAAATAAAAACGCTGAAACGACGCCGTTTTAGTATTTTCTAGGTTTGACCCCGGAGTAAGTAGCATTTTCCATTTTATATTTATGTGTGTGACTGGTCTCGAATTTATTAGGCGTACCCAGAAGGCTATTTGCCAGAATTAAAAAGCAAAAGAAAAAAAAAAAACTATAAATACGAATACATTACCATGGAATTTGAAGTATATAAAATACAAAGTGAATAATCATGGCGAAAAGAGAAATTATTATCGAGTCACGAACAAAATCGCATGACAAAAAAATAAAAATAAAAAAGAAATCTGCAAACCAATCAATCATAATTAGATTTGTTGTCGTTGGAATCGCATTTATAAAGCTTGTTATAAGCCTCAAGCTCCTCATAATAAACATCCCACACGCATCTGACGCATCCGTTCCCACAGCAATCCCCAGGCTCTGGCTTTTCCGGCGGGCGGCAACATCTCCTTCGATTTTTCCTCTTCTTCTTTGATCTTGATATTCTCCTCCTTTACCGGTTCTCGATTGCTCTCCGTCGCCATATGTTTTGGGACGGCGTTGAGACAAAAGTCCTGAAATCTGCTGATCTTGTTATTGACGATTGTTTTCGTTTTGGTTATATCTGGTCTCAATCTCATGGCAAAGGCAACATGGGCTGAGGTTCACTCTCTGTCTTTGCTCCAATATGATTGGCTATTGGAATTGGAGACGCATTATGATGGTTGTTGTGGGATTGGGCGGCTGCTTCCATTACGCGCTACGCAACTCTCTTTATTTGTATCCAAACTACTTTTATTCAACGTTCAATTAACATCAGAGCGCGTGGCCATTGACTAAAAGAGACTTCATTGATACACGTTGCGGTTTCTTATTGGTTTACTCAGTCTCGGTCATTTCTGTGCGGCCAAGACCAATAGGAAGAAGAGCTCATGGGCTACACGTAATCGCGGCATGAAGCTCATTCCGCTGTTCGTAGTTCGTACCATGCATTTTAATTTTTAGGAAGTCCAGACCAAAAATCAGATCAACGCTGTAATGCACCTCATCAGATTTCCCCATAATTACTATCAAATTAAAAAGTAGATTAACATTATGCGCTTCATCATTGCTCTTTAAAGTTTATTCATTTATTTTATTTATTTATTTAAAATAAATATATTTTAAAAATAATAAAATATTTGATATATTTTTATTAATATTTTAATTTTATAAGTCTTTAGCAGTGAAATCCGTTTAATTATATTATTTATATTTATAAAATCATTATATAGATTCACAAATAGATGAATTAAGTTTGTAATTGATAATTGAGTTGGACGCTCTATTCATATTTAGGCTGTAATAAATTTATTTAATAATTTATCTTAATCATATATAAATTTACTAACGTAGTTGACATTAAATTAGATCATATATGAGATTTAATTAATTTTAAATGGTTGTTAGATTTATTAAATCTTATAATCACTGATTTTATTGCAATCTTAATCTTGAATTAATTATAATTTTATCATTATCATTATTATTTTATTTGAGTTACTAATGGGCGCGACATACATTTGTAATCAAGATAAGGTGCGTTTGAGATTGAGATTGGGCAGCTGTAAAACTTCCATTCTGTTACTAAAGTGTTTGGTAAATCTTAGCTTCTTGTGAAATTTATGTTAATGTGATTTTTCACTATATCGTGAAAAATGTTTTATATCTTTAATACTTTTGTTAAAATTATTATTTAAAATTTATATTTACTATGTATTAGTAGCTTTTGTTTACAATATAGTTTTTTTTCATATGTTATAAATTAAAAGCTCCAAAGACTCAATCGCAAACACATGAGAGTGATTGTAGATAAATAATATAAAATCTGTACAACACATCTCTTGATGAGTTTTTGATATTCTATCAAGAATTCTCTATAAGAAGTGTGTCAATATAATTAGTATATTAAAAATAATCATTAGAAAAAATCAGTACATGTCAAGGAATAAGATATAATTAAATTGATTTAATTGTTGATATGTCACAACTTAATTGGTGATGTGATACAAAAAATTATTCAATTAAAAAATTAATGTGACATAGGTCGAATTATTATTCGAGAATACTATCATAAATAGTATATAATTATGAAAGTCAATTATAATATTTTAGTAGAATAGATTTAGAATTAAATAATTAAGTTAATTTAATTACAAATCTAATTATTATAACCACTATTATATATACCCAAATGATATTTGCATTAGCTCATTTAATTGGTAACAGCACTGTTGGACTGATAAATAAGATAAATAACTGTTTCGATCAAAATCCTAAATATATTATTCAGTGAGAGACTCTATTTAATATATTTATATATAAGAGGTCTTACGTTACTTTACAAAGTAACCTCATAACAAGCAGTGAGGCACAAGTGATGCCCGTTGTTTTATCTTTTAATATAAATCAAATAATTTTTATTTAATAGAATTAAAAATAAATAAAATAAAGAACCTATGCTCTCCATAAAAAAGATAAAAGAAAATATTCCTTTTTTCACATAGGAAAGAAGCCATAATATACAAAATAAATAAAAAGAAATTTCTTTTTATCTTCTCTCTAAAATCTATTGCTAATTGCTTTAAGTAGCAGTAAAGGCACCCACAAGTGTAGCTCGTAAAAAGTCATTGGTGACAGATCGTGACCTAGTTGATTATTGGCGACTAATTCATTACGTGAGAGCCCAAACTACTATTACAAAAAAACAAAAGTACGATTTTTAGATTATCATAATTTTGTATGTTGTGCGAGAATTGTAATCTAATAATTTTCGCTGCAAAACGATTTTTAACTAACAACAGCTTGATTAGCATAAAATTTTAGTTGTATTATTTGATAGCGAACAACAACTACTTTTCCATTTGCTAATACACTATGAAAAAGAACATGTTAGCTGCAATCCAATTGCTACCTTTTCAAGCCCAGCAGTAGTAATAGCAGGTTGAAGTAGTCAGAATCGTAAGCCAACCTGAGGAACTTCATCTTGAAATCATTCCATGGCGGATACCTCGGCTCCAGTTCAAGGAAGAAGCTTCTTTGCATAATTGCCTTTTCATGGCTAAAAGTTTCAAAAGAGTAGTGCCCGTGGTATCTTCCTATGCCGCTCTGGCCAACACCTCCGAATGGTAGCACATCACATAGTTGCTGCAAAAATAACAATGATTAAGCAAGCTTTGACTGGTTTTGTGAGATTAGATCAGTGTTTTTAAATTGTATAAGTATACTCAAAATAGAGAAGCAGAGCGATACTTGAACCAAGGTGTCATTGAATATCAAACTTCCTGATGAGGTTCCTGATACAATTTGCTTCTTGAATGTTTCATCTTTGGTAAAGGCATAAATAACTAGAGGCTTGGGCCTAGAATTGATAAATTCAATGCTTTCCTGGATGTTATTTAGCTGTTCAAAAGAATGAAATCAAACAGAGTTACAAACAATGGTTAAAAGGGATTTTGCAGATACAAGGAGTTTAGAATATTATTTGTCACCGTGATTATGGGAAGAATTGGGCCAAATATTTCTTCTCTCATGATCTCTGCATCAAGTGGAGGATCTAACAAGATTGTCGGCTCAATGAACCTGTTGAAATTATCAGTGAAGACCAGAATGTTTATTGGCAGAGACCATATGAAAGTGTCAGTAAATTATAAGTAAAATGTCTACCCCCGGGCAAAATAATCCTAGCATCAAAAAATTCATGATCCACCAAAAGGCTTGCCCTTCGAAACCAAATACTAGTAAGAAAAACAACTTACAAATTTTCTTCATCTAATAAACCTCCATGAACAATGGCATCTGCAACAAGAGGATCTTTAAGAAGTTTGCGCAGTCTCTCAAAGTGGTACTCATTGATAATTCTACTGATGCATTTTGAGTCTTTGGGGTTTTCACCATAAAATTGCTTGATTGTAGTCTTTAGTGATTCAATCTAAAAGATAAAAGAATCTTAAGTATGTGAATTGAACTTTGGAAGGTGTTGCATTAAACAAAATAAAAGTACCAGAGTAGCGGCGAATTTCTTTTCCACAAGTATATAATCGATTCCAATGCAAACTTGTCCATTGCAAGAAGCAAATTTCCCACCTATTATTCTTTTAACAGTTACCTGCGGAGCATGTACCACAACAGAAGAACATTTAGAACAAAGTTGTCTTAAAATTCATATCTTGCTACTGTCTGTCAACAATTTTGCAAAATGCTTTGAGCCTTCATGTAGGACAAAGTTGGACAACCTTTATGTCTAAGGGACTGCTTAAAGTATCCAGGATAGCAGGACATTTTCCTCCAAGCTCCAGAGTGACAGGAGTTAAATGTTTAGCAGCTGCTGACATAACAATGCTTCCCACTCGTGGACTCCCTGAAAATATTGAAATGAAGAAAAAAAAAAAACTATATAATTTTGATCATCAACTATGGTACTGCCCCTTGAGGAATCAAAATATTAATTGCATCTGATCCATTTCACTTTACTCCGGATCACTAATCAATTGAACAGTAGCCCAGAGTGACCGCAATGATAATTTTTCTAATGCTTAGGACCTGAAGTATTTATCTTAGAGAAAACACATGATAAGTGTGAAAGTATATTTACCAGTGAAGAAAATTTTATTCCATTTCTGTTGTAGCAGTTGCTCACACACATCTACTCCACCATTAGTAACTTTAATGGCTTTGCAATCCAAATAAAGAGGAATTGTTTCAGCAAGAAAAGAAGCACATTCCACGGCTAGCTCTGAAGGTTTTAGCATTACCGTGTTGCCTGCAGCAATTGCTCCTATTAACGGCTCTAATGCCAAATCTGCATCCAGGAATATATCTCGTTGGATCAGTGCCATGTCCACAAAAATAATTTAGTATGGATTTTGTGCAGACATGATAGAATGATACAATATTTTAAATGTAAGTGAGGTACTGAGGTTGGTATTGTCTACCTAGATGCCCCTGTACGAAAACCATTGAAGAGAAAATATGAATTTTGATTTGAATATTCAGTAATTTTAAAACTCAAAATATTCAAAATTTTTTTAGAAATATCGAAATATAAAGCTAATCTTGAGGACAAACATATAAGACACGTTGAACTCCTATCACATGGGTTTATTCTTACAATTAGTATATTAAGAATTTATTTGGATTGAGATGCTGTAACTTTTAATTCAATGCAACTATAAAATGAAATTATTTGCCATCAAGGATTAAAAAGTATGAAAGCACCAAATAGTTTTACAAGTTACAAGTGTTTACCAAAATAGTTTAGCTAATGCAATTTCAAAATTAAGCTAATTTTAGTACAATTTTAAAGAACTCCAAAGTTTAGGGTGGGTTTGATATTGTTTTCTAAATGGTGCTTTTGAATTTCGTTTAGAAGATAAAGAACGATTAGTTTTTGGTGCAAATAAAAATGCGTTTGGTAGTTTATTTTGTAACTAAAATTTAAAAATGAAAAAAAGTGAAGAATGTTTGGTAGTTTGTTTTTGGAAAATACAAATTGTGAAAATGTGTTTGATATAATTTTTATAAAAATTATTTTAGAATAGTTACATTATATGTATAACTTTTTAAATTTATCTTTTTATTATTTTATATATTTTTACAAAAATTGAATAAACGAGTAAAATAATGTAATAATAAATATTGGCATCAAATTATAAGTAGATTTATTTTTTATATTATTACAAAGTTTTATTAAATAAAATATTTTCTAGAATATCCATAATTATTTTAATAAAAAAATATTATTATTTTAGTTTAAAATATTTAAACCAAAATTATTGCATAAGCATAACAAAATCTACAGCGCATCCGGAGAATATCATAATCATTGTTTTTATAAAACGAAAAAATGCTCGATAAAGAACGACATCAAACACACCCTTTATCATCCGGAGAATAAACTAATCCTGGTATCAATGAA
>JASUUH010000226.1:600000-859204 GCA_030449925.1 Citropsis articulata
TGAATCAAACTATTCGAAGTGCCGCTAATGCTCTTTTGTCTGGGCAAGCAGCCCTAGGTGATCCCGAAGCTTTGCGTGGAATTATGGATATCCAAGTAAGCACATTGTGACTGGTTTGTGTATAAACGTTTGAAAGTTTGCATTTTGAGAGTGTTGGTGAAAACAAGATTCAGTTTTTAGAGGGGTTGTTTAGTCTCTGTTTGAAACTTAACATTCAGTGGAAAGCTCAACGTAAGTTTCCATCTGAATTCTTTGGGATTATTATTATTATTATTATTTAACTTTTGGGGTTCTGTCTCGTTAGGAGTTTTATCTAGATTTTGTTAATACCTTGGCTGAAGCTGAAATGTATTTCATGTTTTAAGAATTCTGTTCATCAAAGCTTTTTGCTTTTTTGTGTTTTGGAAATGAAATGAGATGGGTTAAGATACCCGGAAACAGGAAGCTTGCTTGCATGCAGATTGTTGTTTGCTTGTGTAGTTGAATTACAGCTTAAGGTTATGGTTTGTCTGACTGATTGTTTACAAACGCCAGAAAGTTTGGATTTCTAGAGTGTTGGCGAATAAAAGATTTATCTTTTAGAGCGGTTTAGTCTCTATTTGAAAGTACGCACGCAAGGGGAAACTTGATGTAAGTTTATGTCTCCATTCTTTGGAATCTTTGACTTTTGGGTTCTGTTTCATTCAGAGTTTTATCTAGTTTTTGTTATATTATGGCTGAAACCGAAATGTATTCCATGTTTTAAGCATTTTGGGTCATCAAAGTTTTTGGCTTTTTGTGTTTTGGAAATAAGAATAAGATGGTTTAAGGATACCCAGAAACGGGAAGCTTGCTTGCATTCAGACTGTCGTTTGCTTGTTTAGCTGTATTACTGCTTAAGGTTTGGTTTGTAATTTTTTTAATTATTTCTGACTGATTGTTTATAAACCCAGGAAGGTTTTGATTTTGAGTGTTAGTAAACAAAATCCATTTTTTTTTTTTTAAACTTAAAAAGTTTCACTTGGTGTGACTGCTCATATTTGTGCTTATATTTGGTTGAAAATGAATTGTGTATTTCATCTCTTATTTTTTCGGTAACTTTGATTTTTCAAGAGAACCAAAAAAAAAAAAAAAATGACTTTTGCATTTTGTGCTCTGGAAATGGAAATCTGATGTGCTAAGAGAACCTGAAACTGGAGGTTTGCTTGCGTGCTACCTGGGGTTCGATTGTGTTAATGCTTATTGTTTTGCCATTTTGGTTTTAAGAATTGTTTTCTTTCTTTACAAAAATGTATGTAAAATATCTATTCTACAGTAAATAGTATGTAATAAGAATTAAAAAACGTGGGGAAAATGCTTAAGATCCTGCTTTTATTGTTCTTAAAATAAGTCAGATGGTTGTGAAAGAAACTGTTAAATTGTTGCTTATATCCATAAAAATGCTTTCTATTCTCTCCCTCTCTTCACCTTTTCCCCAGAAAGTTGTCAAAATATACTGGCAATGCACTCTATTCTACGGTTGAAGGGTTCAACAGGCATAAGTTAGATTTTCGTTTTCTTAGGTTTTCTTCCTATCAAATTGGGGTGTTAGGCTTCACTGTTCATTATATGATCTCTTCTCTGTTTATTTATTCAGTCCTTTTTTCCTTTTACAAATGATATGAATTTTACAAACAAGCAGTACACATGATCTTGGTAAAGACTTTCTGAAAAGCTTTTGTAGGAAAGTATCAATATTGTTTTTAGTAAGTATGGTCTGATTTGTCACCAGGTGTAACTCACACAATGAATTTATCAAAAATGGTCTTCAGAAGGCATTTGATTCTTTTGGAGAGACTGTAGTTGAGCCTGGTTATGGCCCGTCAAAGAATGGAGAAAGTGAGTGGCGATATGCTTCTGTCAGGTTTAGGCTGGTTACTCTTGGTAAGCCCAGTTTTTTTTTTTGGGTTGCTGGTAGTAGAGGATAGGAGCACTCTATGCTTCCCAGGCATGCACGGCTTCAAAACATGACTTATTCATCTAGGATGAAAGTGAACGTTCAACTTCAGGTGAGTAAAGAGTATTATTTTCACTGAAATTTTAAATCTATGATATTTTCATTTTTCTTTGTTAGTGTTTCTACTGATGAATGGCCATTCTTTTGGATGTGATTGTTGATGCTAACAGCCATTCTTCATTTGAAATTTGATTCCTTTCCGAGTCTGATAAATTTATATTGGCCAGAAATTCAAAGAATTCAACCTATATGAGCTCAGATTACTTGGACTTGAAGTGTTCAAATCCACACAATGTAAATGAATCTGCAGGTCATCTCATTCTTCTGATGTTTTTTCCCTTAATTTCCATTTTTAAGTTACTGGATGCCACAATTGTAGTGGTGAATGCATGATGAATGTCAGTGTGCAAGAAATTTTATATTCTTTCTTTGAGCTCCTTAATTACTTACATCATGCTCGTGTTGCATCTTCATAATCTTGCAGGTATACACTCAGAAACGTGTCACAAGCAAAATATTCAAATCTGGAATAGAACAATTTATTCAGAAGGAGGTTCTAAGTGAGGAAACTAAGGACGTCATAATTGGGGGATTCCTGTGATGGTTAAGTCTGACCTTTGCTGGATGAAGGGAGTGGAGAAACGTAAGTTTGTAGCTTTGGAATTTCTTCAGATGCCATCTCTTCCTTTCATATTGAAGCATTAGTTTCTGTTTTGGTCGTTTACATGATCCACTGACTGAATAGCATTCATTTGCTGTATATTTGTGCAGGGCTGGATTTTCCAAACAGGGAACAGAGAGACTTTACGATGACTGATATGGTGTGATGGTTCGTTTACTCATATTTATAGGACCAACATTTTACCAGCGGCTCATTCACATGTCTGAGGACAAAGTGAAATTTCGAAACATTGTGCCAATCCACCCCCTCACCCGACAGCTTGTCACAGACAGGAAATGAATTGGTGGGATCAAGTTTGGTGAGATGAAGTGTGACTGTCTTTTAGCCCATGGTGCCTCTGCCAACTTGCATGAACGCTTGTTCGCACTGAGCGACTCGTACCAGATGCACATTTATGGGAAGTGCAAGAATGTGGCAAATGTGGTTCAATGAATGGTGGGCGGTGGACGCAAGGCTAGGGGCCCCGATTGCCGTGTTTGTGGATCTGCAGATGACATTGTTAAGGCCGATGTTCCTCATGGGGCAAGGTTACTCTGTCAAGAACCTTTCAGCACGGGCATCTCTTTGAAGTTCGACACCCAGCTCTGTTGAGTTTTCATGGTGGTGTCAGTTGAGTAGTTGACTGTATAACATGTTTATAGAACTTTGTTTTGACCTGCCGTTATGCATACATCGGTAGAACTTTGGAGAATATGCAGGAAAATTGTGTAGCTTAACATTCCTTATGAGGCGAAGTTATTGTGTCAGGAGACTTTCAGCATTGCATTAAAATGTTCAAAAGTCGGGGGAGCTTAGCTTCCTTTATCCAATGGATCTTTTGCTCCCTGGTACCATATTGATATCAGCAAATTGAAAGTTACTTTGGTTATTGGCCACAAAAGAGATGCAACAAAATTAGCTCATGAATTTGTGGAGATTTATGTATCTTCTAACTTTTATCGAATCATATGCTTGGAATCTTTAGATGCAGCTTATGATATTCTTGTTACAGTATAAAATCCAACTTTAGGATTTATCAAATTTCTATTAATTTCTTTAGGGTAGAGGTAGAGATGGCAAAAAAACCCGCCTTGATCGGATCCGGGCCGGACCCGGCGTATGCGGTCCGGGTTTTTACCCGGACCGGAAGCATAAAAAAGCGGGTTTGGGTATTGATTTTCAATGCCTGGCTGTTTCTGGGCACGGGTCCGATCACATAACCAAAATTCGGAACCCGGACCCGTGCCCGGTTTTTTATTAAGTAAAAAAAAAAAAAAAAAAAAGCAGAAAATATAAAACCCAAAAATTTCCCCCAAGGCCCCAAATGGCCGAATCCAACCCTAAACCTAAATCGTAACACAGAATCGAGAACAAACACACACACTCACAAATTGGCTTCCCTACTCCCTCTTCCCTCTTCGCCAAAGAACCACCACGCAGCATCGATGCAAAGGTTGACAAGACCTCCTCCATGAACGTCAGACCTTCCTCGCTGCAAGTGAGGTCGTGATCGAAATCAAATCGCACCTCCTCTATCTCTCCTGCTCCATTGCAGCCCACCAGCCCACCGCCCACCTCCGCCTCTTACCTTCCTACCAACTCTTCGCCTCTTTTCACTTCTCACAGCACACCACCCCAACAGCCCTCACAGAGCTCTTCACACTGACTTCACCACCACAAGACGGCTCAAAGAACTCCATTGAACCTTATCAGCTGGCAGCTGCAACTTATTTGTGTTCGATATTTTATCTACGTCTTTCAATCTTATTTGTGTTTGATATTTTGGGATTTTTATGTGTTATGTTGGTTATTGATATTGGAGTTATGATATGTATTATGTAATATGTTGGGTGTTAGTACGTTATATTTATTTAGATTTATTTGTTGATTATTGATTTATTGTGATGTTGAATTTCAATTTTTGATAAGGATTGGTGAATTTAGTTTATAAATTGAATGAATTTAAGTAGTAGATAATAGATTGAAATGATTTTTATAAAGTAGATTGAAATTGAAATAGTTAAGAAGTTATAACAATTTATTATAGAATTTTTTCCCTTTTTAATTTTAATAATTCGGTTAGATGGTTGCCTCTGTGTGTGTGTGTGTAAAATTGTTGAAATGTGCTGTGACAACCATGTGTGATTGTCTTTGTCACAGCACATTTTTTCCCTTTTCACCTTTGAAAATCCAGGTAAAGAAAACCCGGAAAAAGCCCGTGCCCGGATGGTAGCGGGCATGTGCCCGGCCCGCATAAAAAAAATCCGGGCACGGTCCGGGTTCGGGCACTTAGGTGTGAAGTTCGGGTAGGTCTTGGGCACCCGCAAACCCGGACCCGACCCGGACTTTTGCCATCCCTAGGTAGAGGAAACGTATTTGAAAGGGTTTGCTTAAAATTGTTTGATTAGTTATATTTATGAGATATTATAAAAGCGTGTCGCGAGGGCAGTTGTGTTTCATTAGATGGCAAAGTAGCTCACTGAATCAATAATTAGAAAAAACACAAGAGTATTGTAAATCATATTGGATTCCACCAAATGGTGCTCTCCCCATTTTCTCTTAATGCTCTCTCCATTTTTTCTTATTGCTCTTCCCATTATTAATTTTATAATTAATAATGGTAAATTACTCCACCTTGTAATGCCTATAAATAGCATTCCTTTGCTAATGAATTAACACACTTTAATTCCTTACTCAAGCTATTTTACTTGTTTTCTTCAATCTCCATTTGAGTATTTCTTACTTAGAAATCATCATCAAATAATTGTTAACATAATAATATCCATTATCTTCAATTTCATAACACGTTATCAACACGAAGTTCACTCTGGTACAGGAAGTATTCTATCCATTTATGCTTTTATTTTTCTACTTATTTATTTAAAAAAACAATTCCTATAAGTAATACTCATTATTTACATTTTTTTCTTTTAATATTTATTATACTAATCCCTTTTTATTTGTTTGTGATAATGTCTCATTTGACAAAATTGGAGTTTAATGCTTTGGATATATTTGGCGATAATTATTTATCCTGGATCCTAGACGCCGAAATTCATCTTGATGCTATGGGGCATAGTGACACGATAAAAAATAACAATGACTCATCCACTCAAGATCGAGCTAAGGCCATGATTTTTCTACGGCATCATCTCCACCAATCACTTAAAATGGAATATCTCAAAAAACAGTATGAAAGATATGGTCATTTAAGTTATTCTTCCTAATGCTCAGTGAATGGAATGCTCAGCTACAAGACTTTCAACAAGATACATGAATATAATTCTGCACTATACAGAATTACCTCACAATTAAAATTGTGTGGAGAAAATATTACTGATGAGGATATGTTGGAAAAAAACATTTACAACATTTCATGCTTCCAACATGGTTTTACAACAACAATTGAGAGCTCATCAGTATACAAAATATTCTGACTTGATTGCATGCTTTCTTGTGGCAGAAAAGAATAATGAGTTATTAATGAAAAATCATCAAGCCCATCCTACTGGTGCAAAACCAAATTTTGAGACAAATTTTGTCTCACATGATCGTGAAGACAATTATAAAAATGGGCGTGGTCGTGGGCATAATCGTGGCCGTAGAAATAGTCGTGGCCGTAGTCGTGGCTATTATCAAGGTCGAGGACATAATCATTATTATCGACCTCGTGGTGGATATAAGAACCACAAAAAGGGAAAAAAATGAGGATCAACATATTACTCAAGAAAACACTTGTGATAGATGTGGAATGTCTGGTCATTTTTGGAGACAATGTCGTACTCCCAGACATCGTGTGGATATGTTTCAGGCATCCTTAAAATCGAAAGGAAAAAATATTGAAACAAAATATGTTGATGACTTGAATCCAGTGGATATTACACATCTTGATGTTTCAGACTTCTTTGAAGATAAGGATGGAAAAATTGATTATTTGATTGGTGATGGAAATGTTCATCACATTTAAAATTCTACTTGTGCTTTATGTTTTCTTATGTAATTTTTATTTTTATTTTCATGTTATCTAATATGTATTTTTCTTTTTTCTTATTTTTGTCTAAGGATATGGATTTCAATAAAATGTTTGATGGAGAAATATGTTTGGCTGATAGTGCAACTACGCATACGATTCTTCGAAATAAGAGGTATTTTTTAAATCTAAATCTAGTTAAGGCGAATGTGAATACAATATTAGGTCCAGTAGATCTTATTGAAGGTACTGGAAGAGTAATGATCATATTAACAAAAGGTACAAAATTGGATATTAATAATGCTCTGTATTCACCTAATTCAGAAAGAAATTTACTTGGTTTTAAAGACATTCGTCGTAATAATTTTCATATAGAAACAAAAGATGAGAATAATGTAGAATATCTATGCATTACTTCTAATATGTCTGGAAAGAAAGAGATATTAGAAAAGCTTCCAGCTTTCTCATCTGGCTTATATTATACGACGATAAAATCAATGGAAAGTTACACAGCCATAAAAGATAAGTTACATGATCCAAAATCTTTTATACTTTGGCATGACCGTCTTGGTCACCCTGGATCAACAATGATGCGTAGAATTATTGAAAATTCTCATGGACATCCATTGAAAGATTTAAAAATTTTATTGTCAAATGAGAATAGTTGCACTGCCTGTTTACAAGGAAAATTGGTAGTTAGACCATCACCCAGTAAAATTAATTCTGAATCTCCATCATTTTTACAAAGAATTCAAGGAGATATCTGTGGGCCTATTCACCCACCAAGTGGACCATTTCGTTATTTCATGGTTTTGATTGATGCATCTGCACGATGGTCACATGTTTGTTTATTATCTACACGTAACGTTGCATTTGCAAGATTGCTTGCGCAGATAATCAGGTTACGTGCACAATTTCCAGATTATCCAATCAAGACCATACGTCTAGATAATGCTGGTGAGTTTACTTCCAAAATATTTGATGATTACTGCATGACAGTTGGGATTGATGTAGAACACCCAGTACCACATGTACATACTCAGAATGGATTAGCAGAATCTCTTATCAAACGTCTTCAGGTAATTGCCAGAACTTTATTATTACGAAGTCAATTACCTATTTCGACATGGGGACATGCTATTTTGCATGCTGTGGCATTAATCCGCTTGAGGCCTACTGCCTATCATAAATATTTCCCATTACAATTGGTATTGGGACATCAATCAGATTTATCCCATTTACGCATTTTTGGTTGTGCAGTACAAGTGCCAATTGCGCCCCCACAACGTACTAAAATGGGACTCCAACGACGTTTGGGAATTTATGTGGGATTTGACTCACTATCCATTATCAGATATCTTGAACCATTGACTAGTGATGTATTTACCGCACGATTTGCGGATTGTCATTTTGACGAGATAAATTTTCCTCTATTGGGAGAAAGAAAAAAGGTTCATGAGGTTAGGCATGATCTTCAATGAAAAGTGATCCATCTATCTCATTTAGATCCGCGCACATCTCAAAGTGAATATGAAGTACGAAGGATAGTTCATTTGCAACAAATTGTGGAACAATTACTAGATGCATTTACAGATGCGGCAAAAGTAACCAAATCATATATACCAGCTGCAAATATACTCGGCCGGGTCATTGTACCTAAAGAACAATTAATGAAAAGTGCAGCTGATGAATTATTTGTGTCACGCCAGAAGCGTGGTAGACCAATTGGTTCAAAAGATAGTGTTCCGAGAAAAAGAAAAATGATTAAACAGGGTTCTGTTGTAAATGATGATAAAAATCTAAAAGAACAAATTGCTTCAGAAAAGCAACTAGTCTCTGAAAAGACTAGAAATCCTAACAATACACAAATTCTTCATGAAGAACAAAGCCCTGAAAAGGCACATGAATCCAGAAATAGTGAGATTTCTGTTGATCATACTGATGGTAATATTGTCATCAATGATGTGTTTGCGTTTACAGTAGCTACTGATATTATAAATGATCATGATCCGCAAACCATTGATGAATGTAGACTGAGGCATGATTGGCTTAAATGGAAAGAAGCAATCCAGACAGAGTTGACTTCTTTAGCCAAACGTGAAGTATTCGGACCTGTAGTCCAAACACCTAAGGATGTCAAACCTGTTGGGTACAAATGGGTATTTGTACGGAAACGTAATGAAAATGATGAAGTTGTAAGATATAAAGCACGCCTTGTTGCACAAGGCTTCTCACAGAGACCTGGTATTGATTATAATGAGACATACTTTCCAATCATGTGTGCAATTACGTTTCGATTTTTAATTAGTTTGGCTGTATTGGAAAAACTTGATATGCGTCTCATGGATGTGGTGACAGCTTATTTATATGGGTCACTTGATACAGATATATATATGAAAATCCCTGAAGGATTTAAAATGCCAGAATCTTGTCAATCATCACATCGTGGCTTGTATTCAATAAAGCTACAAAAATCTTTATATGGATTAAAACAATCTGGACGCATGTGGTATAATTGCCTTAGTGAATACTTGATAAAAATAGGATACGTTAATTATCCTATCTGTCCATGTGTTTTTATCAAGCAATCAAAATCTAGAATTGCTATTGTCGCAGTTTATGTTGACGATTTGAATTTAATAGGAACTCATGAAAAGCTCCAAAAGACCGATGAATGCTTGAAAAATGAATTTGAAATGAAAGATTTGGGGAAAACTAGGTATTGTCTCGGGCTGCAGACCGAGCACAGACCTAATGGTATGTTTATCCATCAGTTAACTTATACTGAGAAAATTTTGAAACGTTTCAACATGGATAAAGCTTACCCATTGAGTACCCCAATGGTAGTTCGGTCTCTTGATCCTAAAAAGGATCTATTTCGTCCTAAAGAAGATGATGAACAGATACTTGGTCCTGAAGTACCATATCTAAATTTAATTGGTGCTCTGATGTATTTAGCACAATGTACTAGACCGGACATAGCATTTTCTGTTAATCTGTTGGCTCGATTTAGCTCTGAACCAACTAGAAGACATTGAAATGGTGTCAAACACATTTTTCGTTATCTTCAAGGAACAATTGATTTAGGTTTATTTTATTCTAATGAACTAACGAAAAATCCAGGTCTTGTTGGTTATGCTGATGCAGGTTATTTATCTGATCCCCATAAAGTTCGTTCACAAACGGGATATGTTTTTACTTTCAATGGTACGACAATTTCTTGGAAGTCTATAAAACAGACTCTCGTTGCAACATCCTCCAATCATTATGAAATTCTTGCACTACATGAAGCCAGTTGAGAATGCATATGGTTGCGATCTGTAATCCATCATATTCAAAGTACGTGTAGAATATCTTCAAGTTCAGATATACCAACAGTGATATATGAAGATAATGCTGTATGTATAGCTCAACTTAGAGGAGGATACATTAAAGGGGACAGAACAAAACATATTTCACCGAAATTCTTCTACACTCATGAGCTCCAACAGAACAAGAAGATTGATATCAAACAGATACGCTCCACAGATAATTTAGCTGACCTATTTACGAAAGCTCTACCCACATCTACATTTGAGAAAATAATATATAGCATTGGCATGCGTCGCTTCAATAAACTATCAGAATAATACATGTTGCCATCAGGAGGAGCACTCATAAGGAAGAGTGGAATTTGGACATACATACACTGTACTCTTTTTTCCTTTTGACCAGGTTTTCCCACTGGGCTTTTACTGGCAAAGGTTTTTAATGAGGCAGTTTAAAATCACATCCAATATTATCAGGAGGAGCATATCTAGTAAATAATTGGTGAATCCAAGGAGGAGTATTGTAAATCATATTGGATTCTACCAAATGGTGCTCTCCCCATTTTCTCTTAATGCTCCCCCATTTTCTCTTAATGCTCTCTCCATTTTCTCTTATAGCTTTTCCCATTATTAATTTATAAAATTAATAATGATGAATTACTCCACCTTGTAATGCCTATAAATAGCATTCCTTTGCTAATGAATTAACACACTTCAATTCTTTACTCAAGCTATTTTGCTTGTTTTCTTCAATCTCCATTTGAGTATTTCTTATTTAGAAATCATCATCAAATAATTGTTAACATAATAATATCCATTATCTCCAATTTCATAATAAAGAGGAACTAATTAGGGAAATATTTCAAAAAATTTAAAAAGTAAATTGTTAGATGA
The DNA here is from genome assembly GCA_030449925.1 of Citropsis articulata. NCBI lineage: Eukaryota > Viridiplantae > Streptophyta > Magnoliopsida > Sapindales > Rutaceae > Citropsis > Citropsis articulata. Next base: position 610,809 of record JASUUH010000226.1, read on the forward strand.
ATTTCTTTCTATCAGTGCTTGATATATAAAGTATTACTGTCTTAAACTTAGGCTAGGAAATTCCGGTTGGCTCACGTCCATTCTGCAATACAGAGATTTTGATGTTAGGTTACAACTCGCAAGATTGACGGCTGACGCGGGCTTAAGGGGCACTAACTAAGATGTTGGAAGTTAATGAAGATTATGACAAAATACAAGCACTGGTCAATACTTTTCACTGTTCCTCTGTGTATAATAAGCAAAAATTAGGATGCCTTTACAATATTTTTTATATTGGCCTTTTTGGAAGGTTAAAAGAAAAAGGCATTTAAAATGCTTCTTCAAAATATTCCATAGAAATTTTCAATTAATAAAACAAAAATACCATTTGTTGAGAAAAAATAATGAGATATATTTTTAAGAAAAAATGGATCAATGTGTAGAAAGGAGTACACCCAAGATCAACAGCCAACAGTTAGTTTGGGGGCAGTATTCAAAAAGGTACTTTCGCTTCTTAGCGATTATTCAAGAAGCATTTTGTGTTTGGTTGTGAATTGAAAATAATATTTTAAAAGTAATTTTGACATCTTATTGAGCATTTAAATAATTTGTGTGACTAGATAATTATTAAAATTTAATTATGTCTAAATATAAAATATTAGCAAGTCAGATTATGACATGTGTCACCACTGTTAGAGTTTCATCAAACTACTTTAAAGCTAAAAGGCCGTACAACTACACAAAAAAAAATGAGCACTGTTTTTTTTTTAAAATTTTTTTTTTAGTATTACTTACAATTCATTAATATTGCAACTAAAAACCTAGAGAACTAACCTTGATGCAAAACAACAGCCATATAATCCAAAGTCTATTCTGATGAAAGAAAAATTTTCTCTCCTGTACTATTACTAAGAAATCTACCCAAACTTTACACAAGAAGAAAGAGCTACAAGGTCTTGTATCAAACCATAAATGTGGTCGCTAGAAGAGCAAAAAGATTGATTGGCACCAGAAAAACAATTAAGCCAAAGTGCTTGGTCAATAAAGATAAACTTGTAGATACCTTTTTCTTAAAAGATGTAACGCATAATGTGACCTCATTTTGTTTGTTTGTAATAAACCTCCAAAATAAACAAAGAAAAAGAAAATGTGAACGAACACAGCTGTGGAAACTTCCAAGAGACTGGGAGATGATGGATTTGAAAGGCCATGACCATCCCCTGGAGCTGCATATCTCAGTTGGCAAATACAGACAATTGATCAAATCCTTGTATCCATCAATTTGAGTTATAATAACACTTGATCCAATGCATTAATAATAATGTTCTGCAGAGATGATGGGCAATATATATATATATATATATATATATATATAGCTTTTTCTCTGGTTGTTTTTTGGGATTGTGGATGGTCCTGGAGGCAAGCCAAAGTTGAATAAACTAGAGAACATGTCAGTGTGTTTTAAGTTATAGTGCATGTACCAAAATACGTGGTCACTCTATACCAATACACAGGGCCCAGTTTCCATTGCAGAAATGTACATACATGTTGTGTGTTCTGTGTAGCAGCAGTACAGGTACTCTTAAACAATACTACCAAGTAAAGCCATTAGCATATATCTATATGTATAGTGAAGTGAAGTTGATATATTGTGTAACAGGAAGAAAAGTGGACAAAATTAGTAAAATGGGAAAGCAAAGAAATGAGAGAAAGAGTCAAGTAGAAAATTACCATGATAAATGGTCTGTCTTAAAACTCCTAAATACCTGGGAAACAATATATAATATCTTTTTAAAAGTATAAAAATAAAGAGGAAAGCTCTAGAAAAAGAAAGTATTAGATGAGCAAAAACTGCCTAAAACTGTGGGTTATTGTTAATGTAAAGTAAACAAGCATTTATACGAAACACAAAAATTTCGTAGCCATGCAATTAAAAAACCCTCAAGCAATAAGGAACCTACTTGGCCACAAGAAAGAAAAATGAAAAACCAACAACAACAATGTCAGAGTTTGTAAAATTAAATCTCTTTATTTTTTCCCATCCTGGATCTAATCTGACAACAAACTGAAGATCTTCCATCAAAAGGCTCCAATTTTTTTTTTCCTTATCCATTGCCCTTGCTCCCCTTTTGATCATCTCTCTGATCTCAGACCAAACTCTGTCTTATGTCAGATCTTTATGTTCTTTTACAGCTAAGTCTGTTCCTTGTGCGATGGCACAGTGTGGAGGATCAAACACATTTAACCAAGATTCAAGGTACATAGCACAAGCAAGCCTTCATATTCTCTGAACTGACATAAAAACTATTGCTTTCTTGTCTTTTGAATACAACCACACAAGTTTTTCAGTTCATTTAGCCCATACCCTTTTGGTCTTTATCTAAGAATTGTACATATTAATGGTGTCTGGTTGTTGTAGAGCCTATATATGTTCAAGAATTGTTGTTGTGGTCTTGAAGCATGAGTTTCATAACCTGGAACTGAGATTATTAAATTTGGTTCATGTCTTTTATTTGATTTTGATGAATATAACATTAATTGCTGGTTCATTTGGATGATATTATAAAAACAAGACGAAAGAAAGATGTCAAATAGTACTATATATAACTATATGATGTCAAGTGATTACTTGAAAATGGTGAAACCTTGTTGGAAACCGTCTTATGAAGATGAAGACAGTGGTCGTATTGATGGGTTGTTGTGGTATAAGGATCTGGGGCCTCATGTTTACGGTGAATTCTCAATGGCCTTAGTGCAAGCCAATAGCATTATGGAGGATCAATGTCAACTTGAATCAGGGCCATTGAGTTCCTCAAATTCTGGTCCTCACGGAACCTTTGTTGGTGTTTATGATGGACATGGAGGTCCTGAGACTGCAAGATTCATCAACGACAATCTTTCCCAAAATCTTAAGAGTATGTTCCCTTCCCCCTTTATTGCTTTGCAATTTCTTCAATTAGCAGCGTTAATGTTTGTTGCATGCCTTGTTGCAGGATTTGCATCGGAGCATCATGAGATGTCGGAAAATGTTATAAGAAAGGCTTTCGCAGCAACAGAGGATGATTTTCTCTCCCTTGTGAAGAAAGTGTGGCCTGGTAAGCCAAATATGGCGTCTGTGGGATCATGTTGTCTGGTGGGGTTAATATGCAATGGATTGCTGTATATTGCGAATGTTGGGGATTCTCGGGTAGTGCTAGGGAGAGCACAAAGGGGCAGTAGGGAAGTTTCTGCCATACAAGTATCCATGGAGCACAATGCAAACATAGAATCTGTGAGAGATGAGCTTCATTCATTACATCCCCATGATCCACAGATTGTTGTCTTGAAGCACAAGGTTTGGCGTGTCAAGGGCATCATACAGGTAACTTTCCTGCATTTTACTTTTCCCCTGGTTGTAACAGTTAGGATTAACGGTTGCTGGAGCAGCATTAGACTGCTAGGTGACTTCCATTGTATAGGTTAAGCTGAGAAGAGACTTGTTAGCTCATAAATGCGGGTGAAATAAGTGTATCGAGAATCTTCTCCTTGTCTTTGCAGGTGTCAAGATCCATTGGTGATGCATATTTGAAGAAGGCAGAGTTCAACAGAGAGCCTCTAGCATCTAAGTTTAGATTGCCTGAACCTTTCGAAAAGCCAATCATTAGCGCAGAGCCATCAATATTAGTACATAAACTCTACCCAGAAGATCAATTTCTCATATTTGCGTCTGACGGTCTATGGGAGCATCTTAGTAATGAGGAGGCAGTTGACCTTGTACAGAACTATCCAAGACATGTAAGAATACATTTCTCTTTAGATTTTGGTATCATAGTTCTTAAACCATTCCTACTCTGGCGGCACAAATGATTGTCAGTTGTAAAGCAAGTAGCTGTATTTATCGACAAATTATGGCTTAAAACTACTATCATTACTAAATAGTCTGGTAACTTGTGATGCAGGGAATTGCTAGGAGACTTGTTAAAGCTGCACTAAAGGAAGCAGCAAAGAAAAGAGAAATGAGATTTTCAGACCTGAAGAAGATTGATCGCGGAGTGAGGAGACATTTTCATGACGATATATCAGTCATAGTCATATATCTAGATCCGGGTTTGATTGATCAGAACTTCAACTGCAGTTCTCCTTTTTCGATGAGAGGAGGTGCTGTGTTCCACCCCCCCTACTGATTGATCAAGGCAAAGCTTCTAGCACATTATCTATGGTTGATAGGAGGAAAAACGTATTCTGAATGTTGTAGCAAGCCTTCCCATTAGGAAATTTACCAGTTAGGTTTGTGTAAGGTTGTTATATGTGTCAGAGGAAGCTCAGTTCTCTTCTTCATTAAACACGAGCAAAAATTGTACTAGCATGACAACATCAGTTGTTTACAAGGAAGATTTAATCGGCAAGTGGGGAACTGACATTACAGAATATGAACCTTATAGTTGCTTATCTAGTGAAAGTGATATCTATGTCGATATAAAAGTTCTTTTCCTCTTTACTTTCTGCCTATCGCTAAAAGCTGTATTGTTTCTTTTCCATAGTTGTATTTGCCAACATTAATCTTTTTAAACCAAAAAAAAACACCACAGTTACATTCAGCTCAGCGGCTGAGTTACACCAGTACAATTCCTTTTCTTTTTTGCTTCCGTTCATATACAGTAGCACGTGATTGAGAGATTGTTAATTTTCTGCTTGAGAACTTTCTCTATGTATCTTCTCTCTCTCTCAAAAGAACCGTCAAATCTTTCTTCTTCCCCTCTCCTCTTTATGAAGTGAGCAAAACCATCAATCTAATCTCCATGCTAACAATAGAATAGTAGTAATTCGTTTCTCTTTTTTAATAGCTTTGTACATCCTTTGTTAGAATTGTTAATGCGAGTTTTATTTTATTTTGTAGGCATTTTACTCTTCACTTTCTTCAGGTTATTTTTAAGGGGTAAAAAGAAGAAAATCTTTACTTTCTTGAGCGTGCATACGAATTGGAGTCACCATCCTTTCATCAGAGTTTGATGAAACAGATTTAAGCATAGTTTAGGTATAAATTTATGATTCACGTTTACGTAATGGACCCCTAATGTAGAGGGCTTATTTGTCTCGGCTTCTTGAACTAATAATAGTGTCTTGATTGATATGAAAAATCTACGTTCAATCGGCTGCCCGTTCGTTGTTAACATTTGATAGAAAGATGCAGTTCCATACGATCATGTAAGGCTATTACTTTCCAAACTTACATTTAAAGTTGCACAACCCTCCGGAGCTACGAGAGGCCATGACCCTTCCCTTTCAAACAATTTGAAATAGTAATGATAAATATCTTAAATAATATAAAATTTAAGTGAAGTGTCAAATAAGCTATCAACACCAAGCTTAATCAAACACTCGCCAAGATCCTTTGATCAGATTCTACAAGATGCCTTATGATAATCTGATTGTTTAACTAATGACTTCCTAATGATCAAGATGATGATTGTATTTAAAAACAAATAGAGAACAAAAAGAACAAAGAATCACAAGAACACAGCTATCTAACGTGGTTCAGTCAATCTGCATTGACCTACATCCAAGGGGGAACAAATCCATTCAGCTTTATTGAACCTTCAAGCTTCTTTTACAGAGATTACAGAGCGCATAACAAAAACAAGAAAGCTTCTTTCTCTCAAGCTATCTCTCTCTCTTTAAAATGCTCTCGATCTCTCTCTTAGCTTTTTTTTCTTTACACTCTTCAGTTGTGTATAACAGCTTTATAACAACCCCAGAGGCATTTCCAGAAACACTCGTGACTCTCATGTGCTGTAACGGTTTCATAACAGCCTTCTCATCGCACGTGAGTTGCTTATGCTTCATTAAACCAAAACGACAAGGTTGTCTGACGTTTCATTAAGTAATCAGAATACTTTCTAAAACGCAGACTTCATGTGTCGTTTTCTTCAGGTTATTAAGCCATTATAAAACACATATTACTCAGTCGTTTCAACCTCTTTGATTTTCTTCACAGAATACACAACAAAACTCCACCTTGAAGTAAATCATCCTGATGAACTTTCTCCCCATTTGTGTACAGTTATTAGGAACTGCACACTCCAGCCAAATTCATACAGAGTCTGAACTTGGCTGTAGGTACTACCTTTGTAAGCATGTCAGCTGGATTGCTGTCAGTGTGAACCTTGACCATTTTGATTACACCTTTGGACACTTCATGTCTAATAAAGTGTAACTTCACATCAATATGCTTGGTTCTTTCGTGATGTGTTGGGTTCTTGGTCAGATAAATTGCACTTGAGCTGTCACAATGGATTTCAACAGATTTCTGTTTGTTTCCCAGTTCAGCTAACATGCCCTTAAGCCACGTTCTTTAATGTGCTCAAGAATGGGCTGGTATTCAACCTCTGTAGTGGATAAGGCTATAATATGTTGGAGGCATGCTTTCCAGTTGATTAAGCAACCTTTTAGCATAAACATGTACCCTGTTAAGGATCTTCTTCTGTCATTATCTCCAGCAAAATCTGAGTCTACATAACCCCATAATCCACATTCTATTCCCTCTGATCTTCCATATTGCAGCCCAAAACTCAAGGTGCCTTTCAAGTACCTCATGATCCACTTTACTGCCTTCCAATGCTCTATTCCAGGTGCTGTCATGTATCTACTTACAATGCTTAAAGCATATGTAAGATCTGGTCTAGTTAGTACCATAGCATACATCATACACCCAACAACATTTGCATATGGAACTTTGACCATTTCAGTCTTTTCTTCATCAGTTTGAGGGCACTGCTGATTTGAAAGTATGAAATGTGATGCTAGAGGTGTCATTACAGGTTTACAGCTATGCATTCCAAAGGTGTCAAGTACCTTTGTCAAATACTTCTCTTGTGTTAGAAATATTTTTCCTTCTTTTCTGTTTCTCCTTATTTCCATGCCCAATATCTTCTTGGCATGTCCTAAGTCTTTCATATCAAATTCAGAGCTGAGCAGTGTCTTCAAAGCTTCAATTTCATCTCTTTGCTTGCATGCTATTAACATATCATCCACATATAAAAGCAGATATATGTGGATGTCTGTCTTGACTAGCTTGTAGTTTACACAACAGTCAAAGCTGCACTTATTGAATCCATGAGATGTTATGAATTCATCAAACCTGAGATACCACTGTCTGGGAGATTGTTTTAACCCATACAGTGATTTTTTCAGCAAACACACATGTTCTGGTTTCATTTGGTCTGTAAACCCTTCTGGTTGTGTCATGAAGATCTCTTCTTGTAGGTTTCCATGCAAAAAAGCTGTTTTGACATCGAGTTGATCAAGTTCCATGTCATAGACTGCTGTTAGAGCCAATAATACCCTTATTGAAGCATGTCTGACTACATGTGAGAATACTTCCTTGAAATCAATGCCTTCTTTTGTGTGTATCCTTTAGCTACCAGCCTAGCTTTAAACCTCCTAGGTTCAGCAGCTGACACCCCATCCTTGATTCTATATATCCATTTGCATCCCACTAACCTTCTGTTTGCAGGCTTTCTCACCAACTCCCATGTATTGTTTTTGTAAAGAGATGCTATTTCTTCATCCATGGCTTTCATCCATTCAGCTTTGTTTGAACTGTAAACTGCTTCCTCATAGCTCTTAGGTTCTGTCTCCTCAATTTCATGTGAGGTAGCTAGTGCATAGGCTATCAGATCTGCATAGCCATATCTCTTTGGAGGCCTTATGGTTCTTCTTTCTCTGTCTTTAGCCAAGTGATACTCTTGAAGCTGAGTTTGACTTTGATGTTGCTGAAGTTCTATAGTGTGATCATTTAAGTCAGAACTTTCTTCAATTGAATCTGCAGCTTCATTTGAAGATCTCTAAAATGAGTGCTCCACCTCAAACTGGATACTATCAGTTCCTTTGTCCTGAGGCTTAGCAACTTCAGTTGGATGATTTGCATTCAACACAGCTTTCTCATTAAATTGTCCCTTTAAGGCTCTGGGTGCTAACTTGCCTTGGTTTATATGTGCATAGGCTATGCATCCAAATACCTTAAGGTTGCTGTAGTTTGCAGGTTTACCAGACCATTTTTCATAAGGGGTTTTAAACTCAATGGCTGCTGAAGGACTTAGATTCACCAGTAAGCAAGCTGTCAACAAGGTTTTTGCCCAGAGCCCCTTTGGAAGCTTTGACTGAATCATCATGCACCTGACCTTATTCATTAAGGTCCTGTTCATCCTTTCAGCAAGTCCATTTTGCTGTAGAGTCATTCTCACTGTCCTGTGTCTTGCAATTCCCTCACCAGCACAGAAATCATCAAACATTTGGTTACAATATTTGAGCCCATTGTCTGTTCTTAGCTTTTTAACCTTTTTCCCTGTTTGGTTTTCTACTAAGGCTTTCCATTCCTTAAACTTCCCAAACACCTGATCTTTTATTCTAAGAGTATACACCCAAACTCTCCTAAAAAAGTTATCAATTATAGACATGAAGAACTTATTCCCCCCTAAAGATGGAACCTGAGATGGCCCCCACAAATCTGAGTGAATATATTCCAGAGTGTCATTAGTCTTGTTTTGAGATCTTTTGAAACTAGCTCTTGTTGATTTCCCTAGAACACAATCCTCACAAAAAGCTAATTCTTCAATCTTATCATTCCCTAATACACCATGTTTTGCTAATTCCTTCAAACCCTTAATACTCATATGCCCAAGTCTCAAATGCCATAGTCTGGTTATATCCATTTTGACCTTTGTGGAAACACTGGACTCACCAGTTACTACTTCTCCATCTAAAACATATACTCCATTTTTTCTATTCCATTTCATAACCAGTGTTGTACCATTGAAGATTTTCAATTCACCATGTTCAAGCCTTACAGTATAGCCAACTTGGTCAAGCATCCCTAAAGAGATTAAGTTCCTTTTTAGGTCTGGTACATGCCTCACATGCTTCACTTCTCTAATGGTTCCATCATGTAGTTTAAGGCTTACATTTCCAATCCCAATGACTTTACACACTGCATTATTCCCCATCATAACCTTTCCCCTATCAAATGCATGATATTCAGAAAAGTAATTTTGACAAGGACTCATATGAAAGGTGCATCCAGAGTCAAGAATCCACTTACCCTTCTGCATGTCTTCTGTTGCTGCACACACATCAGCTGACTCATATCCCTCTTCTTCAACAATAGCTGCATCACCATTCGGTTCCTTTTTCTTGAATTTCTTCTCTGGGCAGTCTTTCTTAAAATGTCCCTCTTTGTGACATTGGAAACACTTCAAGTTTTTAGGTTTGTTCTTTGCCTTCCCTTGTTTCTTTTTCTTTCCATCATGCTTGTCATTTCTTCCTTTCACAGTCAGCCCTTCACCATGTTCCCCAGTTACTTGTTTCTCTTGTAACCCCCTTGTATTCAGAGCAGCTTTAACCTCATCCAGGGATAGAGTTTGTCTGCCATACATGAGAGCATCAACAAAATTCGAGTAGGATGGAGGTAAGGAGCTTATCAAGAGCAGAGCTTAGCTTTTCCTTCATCATTGAGCCCTTCATCAATGGTCTCTAAGGTATCACATACCTTATTGAACTCATCAATGTGCTCATCAAGAGAGGATCCCTCAGCCATTTTGAGTGTAAACATCCTCTTCTTGATATATAATCTATTAGCCAGTGACTTAGTCATGTATAAACTCTCAAGTTTTGCCCACACCTCAGCCACTGTTTTCTCCTTTGCTACTTCTCTAATGACTGAGTCACTAAGACTCAAGATTATTGTACTCTTGGCTTTTTTGTCAATTTCAGCAGCTTGCTCAGGAGTATGTGATGAAGACACCTCTTTCCCTTCTTTCTTGATTGCTGGTTCAATGGCATCACCCAACCCCTGTGTAATTAACAGTGCTTCCATTTTTACTTTCCACATGTTGAAATCATTCTTTCCGTTAAACTTTTCTAGATCAATTCTTGGAGCAGCCATACTTGGATTTGGTCAGTGAATCCGGCTCTGATACCAATTGAAATGTCAAATAAGCTATCAACACCAAGCTTAATCAAACACTCGCCAAGATCCTTTGATCAGATTCTACAAGATGCCTTCTGATAATCTGATTGTTTAACTAATGACTTCCTAATGATCAAGATGATGATTGTATTTAAAAACAAACAGAGAACAAAAAGAACAAAGAATCACAAGAACACAGCTATCTAACGTGATTCAGTCAATCTGCATTGACCTACATCCACGGGGGAACAAATCCATTCAGCTTTATTGAACCTTCAAGCTTCTTTTACAGACATTACAGAGCACATAACAAGAACAAGAAAGCTTCTTTCTCTCAAGCTATCTCTCTCTCTCTAAAATGCTCTAGATCTCTCTCTCAGCTTTTTTTTCTTTACACTCTTCAGTTGTGTATAACAGCTTTATAACAACCCCAGAGGCATTTCCAGAAACACTCGTGACTCTCATGTGCTGTAACGGTTTCATAACAGCCTTCTCATCGCACGTTAGTTGCTTATGCTTCATTAAACCAAAACGACAAGGTTGTCTGACGTTTCATTAAGTAATCAGAATACTTTCTAAAAAGCAGACTTCATGTGTCGTTTTCCTCAGGTTATTAAGCCACTATAAAACACATATATTACTCTGTCGTTTCAACCTCTTTGATTTGCTTCACAGAATACACAACATTAAGTAAATTAATTATATTATCTTACTAATTAATTAATAAATGTTATATTATTTAAAATAATTTTTTAAAATAAAAAATTTAAAATATGTAACATTACACCTCAAATAAACAAGAGAAATTTTATTCGACTTCCAATTAAGGTTGGCAATAAAATTCAAATCCAGCTCGGATCCGAAAGATCCAGATCCGGAAAAATCCGGATCCACATGTTGAAAAATGCGGATCCGAATCTCAAAAACCGCAATCCGTGCGGATCCGAATCCGGATGTAAGTGCATCCAAAAATCCGGATATCCGGGTCTGCATTTTTTTTATAATTAAATTATTTATTTAATTAAATTTCAATTGAAAAATATATAAATTAAATTATTTATTTAAATGTATAGGCATAATTAACTCTATAATCTTCATTAACTTTAAAAAAATATGTTAAAAATTTAACAATAATAATTATTAAAAAATATTATAATAAATCAATCTACCTTAGATTCTTTTAATTAAATTATTTGTTTAAATATATAAGCATAATTAACTATAATCTTCATTAACTTTAAAAAATATGTTAAAAAACTAATAATAATAATAATCATTATTAGAGAATTTATAATAAATCAGTTTACATTAAAATTTTTTAATTTTTATATTTAATTTATATTGTGAAATTATTATTTATGAATTTATGATGGTGTTGTATATTATTTATGTTGAATTAATGTTAAATTGTTGATTCTTAAATTATAATTAAATTTTATTTATATTATTATGTAAATTATTAAATTTAAAATTATTATTATACGGATCCGAATATCCAGAATATCCATACACAATCCATACAAATTTTATCCGCATCCAGATCTGCATAAATTTTTTTCGGATCTGCACCGGGATCCGAATCCGAATTTTGCCAATCCCTACTTCCAATTGATCGTAAATTAACAGACAAATCACTTGTAAGTTTTTGTCAACACATGCTACAGAAACTTGCCTCAATTGTATTTGTTAGTTCATTCTTTAGCTAAAAGACGAGGTGCGAGAATCAGCATTCAGTATAGATTACAATATCTTAAAAATTACAGTTTGTTAATCCAAATCCAAAAGCGCTCAATTTTTTTTCATCACAGCCTCACGAGAATATGCCCATATTTTTAACTGAAACCTGTGAGCTAATAATCTAAAACCATTTTTCTGATGAGATAATAACCTTAACCTCAGAGTACAACATTGTTAATCCGCATTATGATCCATCCCCCACTAAGATCATAAAGTGAAACCATGTATTAATGAGTAATGACAAACAAAAACACCGTTACGGAAAACCATACAGTGATTCCTTTCTATACCGTTAGTAAGTCCATCTATCAAATGATAATCCAAATAGAAAACAAAGAGTTCCACACTAGCCGGGTGTAATTAAGCCGTACAATGAAGATATTCAAAAACAAGATAAGGAGAACTACACAAGATACATAACTAAACAGAAAAACGACAGTTATCAAGTAACATCTTCCACTCCCGGCATCCTACCTTTTGCATGTCCAGCAATTCACTCTGTGAAACTATAGAGAATTAACAAGCACCTTTCAACAACTAACCTATCTTAAAACACCATATAAGAAAAATCAGAAATTCTGAAGCAACTGGCTCAAATCATCTCTCTTATCTGGACCTAGGTTTTGAAACAAAACACTGTTTTTTGAACTAGAAAATAACAGTCCGAAGCAAGTCTAATTTAGCTTCTCACCTGACAAGACTCACATTCAATCAAAATGGACTGCATTAAAGGCTTCACATGATCAAAAATAAAAAATGTAGCAGCAACATATGGATTTCATGCCTCCCTTGATACTAGAGGAAATGGACTTAAATCGAAATTGGGCATCCAAAAGTAATATTCTAACAATTAACACTGAACCACAGATACAAACTTACCCTTTTTCCCTGATGTGTCTCCCCCCCCCCCTCCCTCTCCCTCCTTTTCTCCCCCTTTTCCAGGGCACAGAACCCAAAAAAAAAATTAAAAAAAAATTACACATGCCTCAAAGACTAATGACCACAATCCTTTAATTTATATTAATAGTCCAAACACAGCAATCACACTATCCTTGTTACTTCTGATTGTTAGTATCAAAGTGTCCTAGATCCTCCCATTAGAACAAGTCACCATCAGAGCCCATATGTAAAGCAAAATACCAAATGAAATTAAACTTGAGATCAAATCATACCAAACCACACTCATTGTCAGAAACTCTAACAGGTTTTGATTCAGTTAAGAAAAATCAGTAAAAAATAAAAAAAACCCACAAAATCAAAACAACACATTTTGAAACCTAAAATCATATATCAGAATATGAGAAATCCATATGTTGGGCAACTACTTCCGTCTCCAGCTTGATCATAAAATCATATATCAAAATATGAGAAATCCATAGGTTGGTCACATGTCAATATATAGGAATCCAATGTTTCTAAAGAAACCAACTTACCTCTCAGTAGTTTCTGAAAGTTGCAAAAGATAAAAAGGACAGAAAAAGGTCCCTAGGTTGTTACTTCAGAATTTCTGAAATTCTTAGAAGATTTTAAGACAAGTTAAGACTAAAGGTAGTTGCTAATTACTCTAAGCTTCACAAGGTGAATTGATATTCTGAATCTATCTTCTTAAAGGAGGGAAAGCTCCTACTGCAAAACCTTGTTAACTGCACTGTAGAAATGCATTAAAGGAGGAAGTACTAATTCATCTAGGAAGTAGACATAGGTACAGCCGCAGAAGGAATCACAGAAAGTTAGTACCCTAAACCTGCCAGGAAAATTACAAAAAAAAAAAAGAAAAAAATTAACATTACAAAAGATCATTCAAAATATGCAGATACATCTATGAATTAAGCCACATCATTCCTAAGGATAGATGACTAAATTGAACATAATTGGTGTGGTAAATGCTAAAGTACACTCCATTCTCAACATATACCTTAACATTCAAGGCATTTTCTATTTAGGCCACTCCACCAGCCTCGCCAGTGATAGCTGCCTTCTGTCATATAAAACAAAAGAAAGGTCAGTACTGTAGAAAGCAAAATTGTAAGAGCATTTTCTCCAATGTGCTTGTAACAGTAAAAGAGGGACTAACTGCTTCAATATTTCCCTTGCCATTCGATTGTGACTCAGAACTTGATGAGGTTTTTGAGAATCTGAAGAGGAAAGAAAAAGCCAACATCAGTCATGCACATCAACCAACCATTGTATTACAGACTCTGATTACATATTTATTAAATAATCTGCTAATAACGGGAAAAAAACAATTCATTTGCAATAATACCTACCGAAGTGCCCTGGCTTTTCTTTTGTCTTCTTCCACAGAGTCTGTTTTGGGATATGGTGCAAATCTGGCGAGTCGAGCTTTCCTCTTTGCCTCCTCATCACTAACTGAAGATGGTACAGGAAGCCCAAATCTAAGAAACAACAAGAAGGATTAATAACATACTGTGGAAAACAGTAAACTGACAGAGACTGAAAATTCAACTTCTGCAGACATGAAACCACACAAAGTTGGCATGGACTGTTACCTCTCTGCTCTAGCCTTTCTCTTCAGCTCCTCTGAGGTCTTTGATACCTCCGATCCCTGCATTTTGGATCCAGTTCCAAACCTGCAAGAAGATTAATCCAAACTAAAACGTCTTAGTGAACAAACAGACAAATGAAAATTCTGGTCTACACGGTAAAACTTGATATCACCAATAAATAAATCCCCACCATGTACATGGCAAGAAAAAGAGAAAAGGCAAGATAATTTGTCCTTGGATTCGGATGATCAGATGGAAGTGGAAGAAGCAAAACAATTGTCAAGTTCCATTGTTTGGCATCCCTCAAGCTGGATAGCAGAGAGAAGCTATTGCGTATAAATTTGAACAACATACCTTCAAATGCTAAATTTTGTAGATAGATACCTTTCCATTGCTATTTAATAAAGGGTAAAATATAAAGTACTTCTGGATTCTGGAATATAATTTTTCTTTCTTTTTCCTATCAAAGAAGCAGCACTTGCATCCAGAAGAACCTCCAAACCCTTTTTAGTTGTGTCACAGGGAAGCATCTGAATGGAGGTTCCATAGCGTGTCAAAACACCGAAACCCACTAGCACGTCCTAGCAAGATAGCCCTCCAAAAGTAGCTCCTAGGAATGCTCTTGCGGAGCATTTGACGAGCAATGACTTGATATGGCCTATTATAGATTGGGGTATAGGCTTCCGAATGGGATAAATAAGTGGTCAGACAAAATTTTGGACATAGGGTTGAGACAGTTCCAGCCAACAATCTACCATATCAGAGTGGGTGAAGGAAAAATCGGAACCCCTTTAGCATCTATAGCACTTCTCTTCCCTTAGTTATCTATGTCATTGTTATATAGTACAGGGTGTCGTGTAAAGTACTTCTCTCCCTCGGTCAGAGAGGCTTCTCCCAGTTAGAAAATATACAAGGTTTGGTATCACGGCTACCACACAAACATAGTCTGAGAGTTCAAACCCAATCCAAGTGCCTAGAGTTCAATACCATCATGGCAATGGGTCACTTTTCAAACATAAAAAACAACAGAACACACCAAAAATAAAAGGAGTTTACCAACAATAAAACACACCAAAAATAAAAGGTCTAGAATGAGATGAACAAGCCTCAACATTGCATTTGGTAGTGGAATAATTCAAGCATGAACTGAGAACATAGAAACAAACACAAGAAACCCCACAAATAAGCTAAAGCAAATTATAACAATTGACGATGCATCAAGCACTAAATCAACAATTATCCCTTTCAAATTACATTCTGTCATAAAAAACAAGATCACTCATATGAGAAGTAATTTTTGAAACCAAATTGATTACTTTAACAAAAACTGATCAAATCAACAACAAGCAATTCACTGTACATGTAAATTACCAGAGTCTTTTAGTTTCCTAGAATTATTTTTTCATTTTTTTCCTCTCCTCTATATCAACATAAACAGATGAATAAATAATTTTTACATTCTAATACATAGAAACCCTAAAATTACAAAAGCAAACGATAATGAGCTTCTAATTACCTTTCAGCCCGAGTATTACGCTTCTCTTCCTCAGACATCTGAACCGTCATACCGAACCGCTCGGCTCGGCGGATCTTCTTCTGAGTGTCGGTGACCGAATCGGCATCCCCCGACACCGGACTCACCGTAGTAATAGTAACGGCCGTCTTCGAGTAATTACCGTCCTTCTTGACCTCGACACCTGAAGAATTAACGGCGGCGCCAGGGTTTTGCTCAAGATCCATGGGGCCCACGTTCTTTTTAGGGTTTCCTTCAGCCGATCCATTGGCGTTGTCGGTTGTGGTGGCGACGGTAGCGAGCTTCTCTGCGTCGGCTGCCATTCAGTGAGTGTATGTATGTGTGAGAGCGAGGGATGGCGTGAAGAGTACAAGCGAACCAGACGAATATTAAGACGACGAAGGCAGAAAGGCTTTTCAGTTTCCTTAATGCGGTGAAATTGAAAAGAATGTCCAAATGATAATGAAATAAGCAAAGTGTTGGGTTAAAAAAGAGATTTCATACTGAGCCGCGTGATTCTTCTTTCTTTGGATATTTTTCAGTGAACGAAAAGTGAACCAACCAAAAACAGACCGGGTTCGGTCTCAATTGGAATTTTCATTTTTATTTTTATGAATATATAAAATGCTAAAATAATAAAAGAATAATGCTAATTATTCGAAAAAACTATTTGGATTAATAATTTTTTTAAAATCTTTCCTCGTAAAAAATATAACTAGTTATTTGTAATCAGAAAAAAAACTCAAAACACTCTCGTATAAAAAAAATATTTTGCTAAAATATTTTTTTTTTGAATTATGCTAAAATATTTTATAATAACTAAATAAAGCTTTTGTCCTCGACTCCCTCACTCAATCAATCTATATGACTATATCCAACTATTTTGTCATAACCTCATTATCATTTGGTCTCGATTTAGCATTATTGTTTTAATATTTTAGTGTTTTCAAGTCATATTTTTGCTGTTAAAAAAAATAAAAAAGATAAATATTTGTATAAATCTTTTTTTGAGATATTAATATATTACAATTAAAATTCTACTAATATTTATAAGTTGCGGATGGGCTATAAGCCATCACTTTTATTTATTGGGTAAGTATTTAACGTCCACTTATTTTTTCAGACTTTTTAAAAAATACACATATCTTTTTTTTTTTTATTAAGTTCTACCTGAAGTTACAAAATGTATTATTTTTTCACTGTCATCTAAACTCCGTAAGAGAAGTTAATAAAATAACTATTTTATCCCCTTAATGTAAAATTACTATTTCATCCTAATTAAATGAAAAAAATTAAATTACTTCAATTTCTTTTTACAATTTAGACATTAGATAATAAGTTAAGCAAACTAATATAGAATATTTTTACCTTTTTTTCCTCTTTCTACCGCATTTAAATGATGCTGATTTTTACTATATAGGTGAAATAATAAATTTACTCCTATAGCATTAATAAAGTCATAACAGAATACCAACGAAAGTAGAAAGGTACAAGAAAATATAATATAATATCTGGTAAAAAATCAACAAAAAAAAAGAAATATATTTTAAAAAAAACTAGATGTAGTCGGTAAATAATTTCTCTTATTTATTTTTCAAGGACGATTTTGCCTCAAGCCGAAACGACACTGTTTCACACACTCGTAGTTAGGGGTGGGCGTTCGGATCGGGTTAACTGGTGAAACCCGAACGGGTTCAAAATTTCAACCCGTTCGGGTTGAAAGCTTTTTTTTTTTTTAACTTTTAAAAAACAGAAAAATATAAACATTTTCTCAACGCTTAGTAAAATTCTAATCTCACTCCACTCTTTCGCTACTCTCATTTTCATCTCTCCTCACACGCTCTCACAGACAACCATCCAGCTGTCATCGCCGCACCACCGCACGCCTCGCGTCTGCCCAGCCAGCGCGCTGACTATATCACTGCGGCGTTGTCGTGTTTTCCTTTTCTCCGACCTGCGCTTACCGGTACCGTATGCTCACCACTTAGCCGCTTATTGTTCACACTGGAGTTATCCGGCTAACCGGATAAGCGAAACCGGCAAACCGTTTGTTGGTTGTATTGGTTCTGGAAAGAAACGGATGACCGGATGAGGGAAACCGGAAGACCGCTTGTGGTTTGTGAACTTTCTGGAATCTATTCGGCTAACCGGTTAAGGGATCCGGTAAGCCGAATGTGATTGGTTTCGGTTCTGGAGTTTTTCGACTAATCGGTTGAAAGAACCGAAAACCGCTTTTCTTGAGGTAACGATTCTGAAGCTTAATCGGCCAACCTACAGGTTAGAATCCGATAGTTTGCCACGGTGGTAACGATTCGACACAATTCGGACAACCGGTTAGCTCAACCCAGAAGCCGATTGCGTAGCTCTCGATTACGGACACAAACGGCTAGCTGCTTTATGATTTCCATTATCCCAAGCATCGGGTTTTAATTGTTTTTAACGAGAATTTGATGAAAATAAATAAAAATAAAATAAAACAAGACTTTAAAATTAAGTAAAGAAAAGATCAATCTTACCAAACTTCCAATCCAAGGGTGTCAATTCCATCCAATTACAATTTTGATCATAGTAAAATATAAATTACTCAATCAACTTACTTAAATCCGAGAAAGTAATTATTCTCCTAATGTAATAGATTCAAACAATCGCTCAAATTGTTTGGAAATTTGGAATTGAGATAATTGGATTTTAAGTGGTTATTGTTACAATTTTTGGATTAAATTGTTTCAACCCGTTCTAACCCAAACTAACCCAACTCAATTTGTAGATTGAATTATTCTAACCCTAACTAACCCGATTAATCCAAACCGAAATCAGAATCAATTTTCAACCAACCAACTGATCATTAACTAAACCGAACCGAATCAATTATTCGTCGGTTTTCAGATTTTCAACCCGACGTTCGATTCTAACCCGAATGGGTTGAAACCCAAACCGAAACCCGAACAACCCGAACCGAAACCCGATTTGCCCACCCCTACTCGTAGTAAGCCAAAACGTTTTCTGGTGATCAGAAATTTATAAAGGATATATAATAAAAAAAAAAACAAAGAGCTGAAGTCAAATATCAGGCCATGGGATTAGCTTCGGTCATTCACAGTGGCGTTCAAGCTCCTCACAAATTCGATTCTCTTCTGCTCCGGTTTGCGCCGACCTCGATCTCGCAAGTTCCCAAATTAAACAGTCTTCTTCATTTCTGTAACTCCCAAACTCCCACATTCTATTCAGGTTTCTCCCTCTTCTTATCTCCATAAATAATCATCCGCTTAATCACGGATTACATTATGTATGTGTAATTTCGATGTTGAATTTTGTTTGCTTATTCTTTTAATTTTACAGTTATTCATAACCGACGTGGCCGGTACTCGCCGTTACTTGCGTGTGCCAAAGGAACTGAACAGGAGGATGATTTGTCTACTTCAGGTGAAAGGTTTTTGTGTTGTATATACTTGATGCTTGAAGCAAATATATTGAGGTCATGTTTGTAGCTGTTGTCTTGTGCTTCTCAATTAATTTGTGTAATTTATAAGTTGATTCTGTTAATATTTTAGTATCTTTGGTGACTAGGCGGATTGAATGGTTAATTAGTTATGCCAAAAAAAAAAAAAGGCCCGTACGTCAGAGTTGAAGTAGATAGCAAAACTGCAACAACATTTTTGGTTTATGGGCTAACGTTGCTCCTGGCCATTTTATTTCGGTGTACCATTTGATTTTTAGACATCAGCGACTTCTATTATTGTGAGAGTTTTATTTGTTATTTTGGTATCATTCACAAATGTTATCAATTGTGTTGTTGTTGTATGACCTTGTTACACCAATTTATTACTTTTATTCTTTTTATTTTTTTGTTCTTTTTAACTGTTCTGATACTGATACACTAGTGATATGTAATTGTAGAAGTTGGGAGGAGCAGTTCCCAGTCACATGAAAATGATAACACATCTCATTCTCCCACTTCTGTAGATAAAGCAGAGAGGCAAATTGAGGGATGTGAATCTTACACATCATCTATTAAAACCGTTGCTTTCTGCGTGAGTACCTGTGGGCTTATTATTATGATTGTGTATTCAATATAGGATCCTGTCATTATCTAGATTAAAATCATTTTAGATGTTTTTTTCTTTATAGGTGAGCACTGCAGTGGCATTTGGTCTTGGCGTGGGTTTCATAGAAGGAGTTAGCAAGGCATCAGAATTTTTTGCTGGGTATGCTGGTTTTGGCATGATAATAATGTTAAAGGCATATCTGGTGGAGGAAATTAACACTCAGCGAGCTAAAAACTACTAGAAACTATTAAATTTTCTGGTGTTATGCAAATGGGTAATTGAAATATCATTTCATCATGCAAGCACTGTCTTAAGCCCTGGTCATATTTGGGATACCTTAGAGATCAGCTTTACGTCCTTTTTGTGTGTTGGGAATTCCTGCTTGTAGCTAATGAGGCACAAGTAAAGATATTCTGTAGCTTATGAAATTCTTGAAGCCTAGCAAATGACAAGAGCTTGCATACGTCAGACTGAGGAGGAGTTCTGGACGTTATATGTCTATATACCTTAAACCAATTTTTGGACTCCCGAGGCTTTTGTTTCTTCTTTACCCCTACCCCTTTGATTTCCTGCTAGGATTAGTTGGTTAATGATCCAAGTTCCTACGCTGGACTAATTGCATCTGCCTCGTTGAATCCCTTTATGATTATAGCTTCTGGAGAGGGATGTACCAAGGGGTCAAATAAAGATGTGACTTTAAGCATTTTATTTTAAAATATTATTTGGCTGTTGTTTTATCATGCTTATTCATGGAGTTCTTGGACTTATATTAAGTTTCCAGGGGCAGGATTGCCCAATTATATGTTCCAGGTGTTTCATAATAATTATTATTGTGAATGATTTTCAGGTACATTTTGGAGCAAAGTTTGTCAGTGGACAATTTGTTTGTCTTTGTTCTGATATTCAAGTACTTCAAAGTGCCAGCTATTTATCAGGTGCTGTACAAACCCTTTAGTTGCTTAATGATAATTATGTAGCCCTTAGTCTCTTGATGTCTTTCAATATTCCTTTTGTTTTATGCAAATACTGCATGTTAACAAAAAATTCCGTTTTTGTTACCAATATAATATAGAATCGGGTGCTTTCATATGGTATTGCCGGTGCAATTGTCTTCCGTTTATCATTGATATTACTTGGAGCAGCTACCCTCCAGGTAAATCCTCCGCCCATAACAGCAAGTTTTCTGTGGTCATTGACATGCTGTACTATTTGAGTGAGTTCTTTCTAAACTTTTTGCCTTCTTGTTATTTAGAGGTTTGAGGCAGTTAATCTGGTCCTGGCCGGAATACTTCTATTCTCATCCTTCAAGGTGACATTCTCTTCCAATAGATGTAGCTACATTTAAGGCAATTCATCAGTGGCAATTGATTTTTTTGATAGATTATTTCAATTTTTTTTTTCCCCTTCCTGCTAGATGGCTTGCAATTATATAAGTAATTTTTTTTTGAAGAATAAAGTAAGGATATTTGAATAACAGTGGAAATAATTCACAGACTTTGATGTTTAAGATCTTGGATCTTTCGTAATTTCTTTGCTACATACTATTTTTTTTATTATTTAGTTTTGTGTATCTCTCTTGAAATAAATTTTAAAAAAAATTCTTCTGCATGTGCTATTTCATTCAGTTTCTTGTAGTTATTAGGGGCTTAAATGTACTGTGCCTCATTATTTGCCTTTTTTTGTGATAGCTATTTGCCAGTGAAGATGATGACACTGATCTATCTGACAATTTTATAGTGAAGACATGCCAAAGATTTATTCCTGTAACAAGTAATGTTTTGTGTACACATTCCTTTTATGTTTCTCTGTCTGAGTTCTTACATTTGACTTCATGAATGTTTGTCAAGGTTGATTTCTCAGTCTCAATTTATTTTTCAGTTAGCCTATTGTTGTGTAGCTCAGTTTGAAGTTTGAATTTGATTTGAGTAAACCTTTCAACTAGGCTTTCTTGACTAAATTACTAAGCATTTGTCCACTCATATTTCAGGTGGAATATGTTGTGTTTGGGAGAGCTAGTTCAAATCATCTACAGCATTGCCTATAAATGCAATGTGTACTTTTTATTCGAGTCATGATGTATTATACTGCTCTTGTGGAAGCGTTACTTTTGTTGAGTTTGGTGCTCTTTCGATGCATTACTCCCACAAGTGAGTGGGATACTTGTCAAGATAGAAAAAATAAGAGCAGTTGAGGACTTAGTTGAATAATATTGTATACTTAGGGAGCTAATAGATGTAGTGTTATACCTTTAGTCTTGCACCACTTTCTTTTAATAACCTCCAATAGTAATTGAACACTTATTTCTTGAAGCAAAACAAAGTCTGCTTTGGACCAAAATAACACTACTTCTGCCACCCCCAACCCCAACTGCCCTGACCAACACATGAGAAGGGAAGAAAAGCCAACCTAGATGCAAACGCTTTGTTATTTGTATTTGCATATTCAAATGAAAATTGTGTTGCAAAATCAGTTGCAAAAATGGTTCTGATGATTGAATTCGTATTTTGATTTATTTACCGATATTTCCTTTCCAAGACTTAAATTTTCTTATTTCTATGTACTACAGCTTATTATGATGGAAATCGTTTTTTCACAACTCAGGATGGCATGTGGAAAGTAAGTCATTTATGATTGATTATAAGAAATCAGAATGCTACTCTGAACCTTGGTACTGTCATTTTATCCCATGTTTGGTGTACTAATTTTTCAATCATTCCATTGAATAATCAGTTGTTACTGTGCTCTTATTACATTTCTGTTCTTGCATTATAAGACAAATATCAGAGTTCCTTAACTTTGTTAAATTAATTTTATTTGATTTCTAACAGGCATCAAACATTTTGAGCAGGCAACACCATTGCTTCTCACGGTGGCAGTTATTGAACTCAGTGATGTAGCCTTCGCTGTAAGTTGTCATCTGGCATAGACGACACAGCTACACATATCCTGATTATGTTTTATTGATTGATTTTGTAACATAAATGTTGACGAAAATTTTGTTTCCTTCAGGTTGACTCAATTCCTGCCGTTTTTGGTGTTACGAGGGATCCTTTCATAGTATTTTCATCTAATCTGTTTGCCATCTTGGGTACGATTGTTGTTAACTCTTAATATAGGCTTTTTTTTATGAAAGGATCCTTGATATAGACTCATAGCAACTCAAAACTGCTACTTATATATATGAAATTGATGATTGCCTGCCTGGAAGGTGGAATTATTGGTCCCCGTCCCCCCAACCCCCCCCCCCCCCCCGCCCCCCAAATTCACTCGCCCCATCCATGCATAAATACTAACTATAAAAATCCCTCTGTGGGGGTATTGATACTTTAACCTCTTGCAAGATGTTAAATCAACTGGTTTTCCCCCATGGAAAGGTAACAGTTGGAATACAAATGTAATTTGGGTAGCCCATTTCACTTCCGATGTAAGAACACTAATATGCTGTTTTCTTACATACAACCATTTTCTATATCTCTTTAATATTAAAAGAATGTACTTATAATAGTAAATAAGGAAATTGTATATCTTATTCAAGTAACTGACGATAACTCCGCCCACTGCAGGCTTAAGGTCACTTTTCACACTCATCTCTGAAGGTATGGCAGACTTGGAATATTTACAGGTAAAAGTTTACTGGGTGTCCATAAATCTTCATTAGCTACATTACATATTAGCGTTGGAACAGATCATTTTGATGCAACTGGTGACACTCTATCAGTGAATCGCAAAAAAAGATAACTGTTACTTCTTGGATTACCTCAGGCTTTTGTGCTTCAGTAGTTTGTATTTTCCTTTTCTTCGCATTCAAATTAGTTTCAACTGACTTGGTGTCACATATCTTTGGTCTTAGTATGGTTGCATGGTTGGTAAATGCTAAACTTTACTGTCAGATCATGCAACCAAACTCATCTGTTTTGGCATTGATGCTTGTTTAGATAGAATATATTAGATTTTATAAACAGCCTGTGGTTTATCTGTATATATTTGCACCATTCATGTGGAGGCTTGCATCCAGCAAAATGGCAGAAATATGCAATAGATGTTTCCTGTGAAGGGATGTCCGTTTGAGACTGTAGAAACAACAGTTTGCTTTCACAAGTATGTGTGGTTTTGATGTGAAACATCATGAGGGCTTTGCATCCAAAAATATCATATGCTACTGAGTGGTACCAATAAATTTTTTTTTTCAAACGTTTGTGGTTACCATCTGTCGAGCAGAATGCGTTAATACTTGCAGATTTTTTTTCTTTGCTTGTCTCTTTTTCAGCCTTCCATTGCAGTTGTCCTGGGTTTCATTGGGTGTAAGATGATCTTGGATTACTTTGGTGAGTCTCTTCTACCACAAGTATCTCATGTTTAATCTTTTTTATTCTTCTTTCTTAAATGAAAATAAATAACATACATTTCTTGAATCTTCCCACAGGGTTTCACATATCAACTGAGGCATCTCTCGGTTTTGTAGCAACAAGTCTTAGTGCTGGGGTGCTTTTGAGTCTCATGAAGAGGTCTGACTAGTTAAACAAGCAAGCCAGCACAAGCAAAGGAGGTGAAAACTTTTGTATTTTTATATCTATCTTTAGTAGATAGAAGACAAGCAGAGTGATCAAGTCGTTGATCTCTTTTTCTGTTCCTTTCCATCTTGGGTTATTAATGAAGAAAAACAGCACCTCTTCTGTCACCTTGTATCATTTTCGTCTGGAAAATCCAGAATCTCCAAATTTTTATATATTCTTACTAATCCGAAGAGTCAGATACTGCTGTAACACTCTTTGTAAATTATTGAAAATACCTGTTTGTGCAAGTCTTCTAACATATTACATACATACATATATGTATGTATGTATATATTTTCTTTTAACTTTTTCTCGCTTTAGTTGAAAAGTGGCAAACTTGTAATTCCTGTGCCGCGGATACGTGGCAATTAGAAGATGCCGAGAGTCATATCGATCACACCCGCACTTCTCTTGTATGTTAAGGCACCACCGAAGGTAAATATCGGCATGGAGAGTAGATTTCGAAGATAATATTCGATAGAATCTGCAAAAATGCCCGAGCTTGTTTGGTGGGCTTAAGCCCGGCCCTTCACATGAGAGTGTGGACAAAGCTTTAAGCACAAAAAGGCTTCGACCAGTGTAAACTGAGCGTTCTATTTTTTTAAATATAAGTTTATAAACTAAAATTTAAAAAATAATAAAAAATTTAAATTCTTAATTCATAAATCAATCTAAAAATTCTAAAATTATAATATTAAATTTTTTAATATTTAATTAATTAAGAAGGTATTTGAATCAAAAAATATGATATTAGAAAATTAAATGAATAAATCTTTTTGCCTTTTTTTATTTTTTATTTTATTTAAAAATAATATTTATTGTTGATTATAATAATTTTTTAATTATTAATTTATTATAAATTTACAATAATTAAAAAAATATGAGGACATTCAAGCCTAACTTTATATTTTTCTAATATGGATTTGAAAAAGTTCGGCCCAACTCATCAATTTTCCATCTCCAATATTTAGTCGTGATACCTTTGTTTCTCTTTAAGAATACTACTAATAGTTATAAACTTTCGGTGAAAATAATTTTTATACAAATTAATATGGTATTGTATCATTAGTTAAGTGAAAATATTAAATAATAAAGCTAGTATTTTCGTTTAACAAATTATATCATATCACGTTTATTTGTACATAAATAATTTATGTTTTGTTACCCAATTTTTTAATGAAACACATTTAAAATTGATAACTAACGTTATAGCAACGGCACCGCGGCATGCTTCTAGCGATATTCGCACTGCTTTCGCAAGACTCCATCCACGTAACACAATCGTCATTAATACGCCCATTGATTTGGAATTTTCTGTTGGTTTGGTGACTAAGTTTGAATCTAATGCAAAAATTCACCCATGCAGCCATTGAATCTAACCAATATGCATGGCAATTGCCTAAAACGGATAAGAATTTTGCCCTTTTCTTGGTAATATGCATTATTATCATGACACCCTAACACGTGGTCACTGCTGGCTTCAGGGGATCACATTAAAGCTTCTATATAAACGCACTCATTCTGCATACAGACGCATTTCGGTATCAGATAACTTTCTTCTTCAAAGCAAAAGAAAAGCATTCAGGAAACCTTTAAGCCTGACCTTCCTCAATGGCCACCACGTAAGAATTCGGTTTTATCTTTTATTTTTGGAATTTCATAATTAATTATGATCATTTTAACGATCATGTGTCATCTTTGATAGAGCGCAAGAGAATCTTCCTCCACCGTTGGATTCGAAGGCCGAGCTACCACCTCTGTTCGATGGAACCACCAGGTTGTACATTTCTTACTCGTGCCCATTTGCTCAGCGTGCGTGGATCACCAGGAACTACAAGGTTTTATTTTTATTTACTATTTGTATTATATTTGTTTATCACTTTTGACCTGTCTCTGCTTTCTAGGTTTAATTAAAATAATAATAACAATAACATTAATTTATGATTTATTCGTTTGGCCTTTGTCGTAATACTCTCTTTGAATTTGACAACTTTTGGTGTGCTGCTGCAGGGATTACAAGACAAGATTAAGTTAGTTCCACTGAACCTCCAAGATAGGCCCGCTTGGTACAAGGAGAAAGTTTATCCTGTTAACAAGGTGATGCTGATGCTAATGCATGCATTTTGTGATCAATAATAATATTTGATTGATCATTTAAGTAATTTGATAGATCAACAATTTGTGCATTCGTTTGGTTTAACATGGAGCTTATAATCTGCCGGGAAGCTTTTGAATAATATTAGAAAGTTTCTGAATAATAATTAGGAATTTTTCTAATCAAGGTGTTGATAGACCAATCCAGATATAGAAAAGGAAGAGGTCGGCTCTGTTTGGCATTGAGGTAGGACGGCTGTAGCTCAAAAAACTGCAGCACCTCAATAGTCAATACCAAATAGCCTAATTATGTGATTCTGTGTCCTTATGCCCCATCTTTGAAATTGAAATGGTTGTAATCTGTGCAGAGGAGTTCCTGAATAAAATTGGAATGGTGTCTTAATATATTCTGATTTGAGTTAAGTTGCTTGCTTGCAAGAAAGCACGATGAAAGAGTTAAAACTGATTGTTACACTTTCGTGCAAGATTAGGGATCATTGCTGTAGTTATGAAGTATATTTACCTATTAGAGTTCTTCTTTACAGGTTCCAGCACTGGAACACAATGGCAAAGTTATTGGAGAATCTCTTGATTTGATTAAATATGTTGACAGCAATTTTGAAGGGCCTTCACTTTTACCTGATGTAAGATTTTGCTGATTACATTGTTGCTTTTAACAAAAGCTTCTCTCTCTCTCTCTCTCTCTCTCTCTCTCTCTCTCTCTTTCTCTCTCTTTCTCTCTCTCTCAACTTCGAGTAAAGTAATATTATGAAAATATTGTAGGATCCTGAGAAACGAAAGTTTGCTGATGAACTGTTTTCCCACATCGATACCTTCACCAACGATGTGTATACTTCATTCAAAGGAGACCCAGCAAAACAAGCTGGTAGGATTTGAAACTTGCTTACTTGTTTATAATGGAATGCATTTTGAATATGTGTGTGTGTGTGTGTGCGCGCGCGCGCTGAACTTACGGAAAAAGTTTTAATTTGTCACAGGTCCTGCTTTTGATTACTTAGAGAAGGCCCTTGATAAATTTGATGATGGCCCGTTCTTCCTTGGACAGTTCAGTCAGGTATGTTGACTGCTCAATCATTTTGGTTATTTAATCTTATTGATGTACTGATGTGACAGATGGCATGATATCTAACATGTAAGAAAGTTTTATTTGGGTAACATTTTTATGCGATGAGAGTATAAGTAGTTTACTCTGTGGAAAATAAATTAATACTGCTGTTTTGACAATGTTTTCATAAATGATTCGAGTACATTTCCCTAATATTATGAATGGAATGATGTGATCTTCAGGTGGACATAGCCTATATTCCATTTGTTGAGAGATTCCAGATCTTCTTATCAGAAGAATTTAAGTATGACGTCACTGCGGGCAGGCCTAAACTGGCAACATGGATTGAGGTACATTGAAAAACCCTTTCTATTGCATTGTTACTGATTGTGAAATTGCTCTCAAGTTTTTGGTTCTTGAATGTTAACATATCTATCTTGTCAAAAATCCCTGCGCAGGAGTTGAACAAGCTCGATGCTTACAAGTCAACAAAAACAGATCCAAAACAACTTGTTGAATTTTACAGGAGCCGCTTCCTGGTACAATCTGTAGAGCCCGTGTTAATATGAATAATCTGATTTTTCTTTTCTTTTGGATTATTACTTTCTAGCTAGTGCGAAAAATCTTTAGCCAGTTTAGTAACCTGGACAAACTGCTTTTGTCTTTTGCAGGCCAAGCAGTGAACCTGCAATCAGTCGTCTTAGGAGCACGCTGAATCAGTTGGTGGCGTGATTTGTGAAATCTCTTATAATAAAGCTGCGCGTTATACGCATTGCATATTGTTTGCCGATGTGAGCTTGTGTACCTTGCTGGATATTGAATGAGTTGATGCCTTGTTGATATCTCGCATGACACAATGCTACCTCATATGTAACTATATGTTTGTTGACTGCCGTGACTGCCGTCTTGTTTATGTTTTAAAGTATTAGTGTTTGTTTAGCGTTGTATGTTGTGCTATCATTAATAAAAATTGATGCCACTGAGTGAATTAGTCAAAATCATTTTATATTACATATGCGCTTAACGTCGAGTGAACCTTACCTGCAAATCAGACTAGATTCATAAAAAGGCGCCAGAGGAAGTAGTCTTTTTTACTATAACATTCTCCCTGTAACGTTGGAGACCAAATCTGATAAGTTGAATAATTATTTAATTAAATTTGACCATATACACATTTATGACTATTTAATACATCTTATTTGGATTTAATTATTCAATTCTACTGCGAGTAAAGGCCTAATTTGGGGTTTAAAAAATAACAAATTCCAACGTCACGGCTCACGATCGTCAATTACTTGAACTTAAAAATCTACTCATAAAATATTTGCAAATGGCGTCACAGCTCGCGTCACAAAATGAATTTACAGCTCCTACTTATATATTTAGGTGCCCGTTTAGTCGCATTTATGTATCGTATGATTGTATCAGATTTCTAACATTAGAGACGAAAAGATTCCAAGAAAGTACTCCTAAAAAGCCAACGCCATGGCTGCTGCGTAAGAATTTGCATTTTGTATTTTGTAACTCTGTTGCAGGGTTTCTTTCGAATCTCGTAATGCTCATGATCACGATCATCACGATGGCTTTAACGATCATGTTTTATTTGACAGTGCGTACGAGAATCTTCCGCCAGTGTTGGATTCTAAATCCGACCAACCTCCGCCACCTTTATTCGATGGAACTACCAGGTTCATTTTTCTATTTATCATTTTCTTTATATTATCACTTGTTTAGATATGCCAAAAAAAAAATTACCAACACACACACCCACACAGAGATCCAAATTGATGATGATAAATAATTTTATAACAAAATAATTAATTTTATTATATTATATTAATACAGAAGATACGACTATGCAAGAATTTAATGAGCCTATCATGACTCAACCTCCTCAATTAAATTTAATCATGGAGTTAAACTTTATTCTCTCGCGAAACGCGAGTGGAGACATCTCCTCCGAGTGATTCTACTGCATGCATTTTAAAATAAAATGTAATAATGTAAGTCCCAAGTATATATCTGATTATAAATATCACAGAATGATCAACATGATTGAATATCACAAGAAAAGAATCTGACGCTTAATCGCCTAAAAAAAAAATATTGGAAAATACAAAAAGTTAGCTAGTCAAATTGTAAAGCATGTCATCGAATAACTTATTTAATCTCAAGTGTTAAAATTAAAACAGAAAAAAATGTTAGAAAAACAAAATAAAAAAACTAATAATTTATTAAAGACTTTAATGGTTAAAAAAAAAAAAAATAGTAATGGAGACCCAAAATGTTGTTCCTAATTAACATAATTCAGAAAGGCTTGCAAAACCATGTTTGATGTTATTTTCTTATTTACTATTTAGATAGCCACGTTGCTCTAATTCTAAGTATGCTGATTCCTTTGCTTGTGTATGAATTATGGAAGGCTCTATATGGCTTACACGTGCCCATTTGCTCAGCGTGTGTGGATCACCAGGAACTATAAGGTTTTTATTTTTATTTTTTGGTTTTCTTATTTATTTATTCTGTCTCTTTTTTTCTAATTTCCCTTTTTTTCACTCAAAATAAAAAACAATTGATTCTGGGATTTAAATACCCTCTTTGAATTTGATGTGCTGCAGGGATTACAAGATGAGATTAAGTTGGTTGCCTTCGATCTTCAAGATAAGCCTGCTTGGTACAAGGAGAAAGTTTACCCTTCTAACAAGGTGATAAAATTGAAAAAAAAAATGTAATTAATTCTATCGAGTGTTATTGTCAATTTAATTAGTAAAGTGCCAAATGCACATTGGTAGAGTTTGTTAATCTGTAAGTTAATTTCTAATGTCTGCACGTACATAGCATGTCTTTAAAATGCTTGTAATCTGTATGAATGAATCAATGAATCAAATGACAAGATGAGTCAAATGCTTAAATGAAATTGGTCATTACTTAGATTTTGAAATTTGTTTACCTAGTCATAAAGTGGCCTAATCCCATCGAGTTAAATTGATTGCTTGCTTGCAAGCGGAAAAATGGCGGGAAGGGTTAAATTGGTTGTTATATTTTTTCATTCGTGCAACATTCGGGTGTGCTTAATGAATGGAGCTGTGAAGTATTTACCTTTTAGAGTTCTTATTTACAGGTGCCGTCACTTGAACATAATGGCAAAATTATTGGGGAGAGTCTTGATTTGATTAAGTACGTTGACAGCAATTTTGAAGGGCCTTCGCTTTTACCTGATGTAAGATTTTCTGAATACATTGTTGCTATCAGTAACAGCTTCTCTCTTGCTTAACTTCCAAGTAAAGAAATGTTACGAAAATATTGTAGGATCCTGAGAAAAGAAAGTTTGCTGAAGAATTGTTTTCCTACACTGATACATTCATCAAAGATGTATCTACTTCATTCAAAGGAGACAAGGCAAAAGAAGCTGGTTGGACATAAAACTTGCTGTTAAACGAATTGTGCACTTTGGAAATATGCTGAATTCACTTAATTTTTAAAATTTCTACAGGTCCTGCTTTTGATTTCTTGGAGAAGGCTCTTGTTAAGTTTGATGACGGGCCATTCTTCCTTGGCCAGTTCAGTTTGGTAGGCTGACTTCTCTTGATCACCACAGTTGTTTAATCTTTACTGATGTGGCAATGTGAAAGCAAGTACTTTACTATAAATAATGCCGTTTGAACAATGTCTTTTTATTTTTAGTTTAATCACATGAGGCTATTACTCAGATTATAATTCATATTACATGAGACCACTATTGATAATGTACAATCAGACAATTTCTGGGACTAGTTTACATTAAATCTTATGAAGTACTGCACTGATTTTTACATTCACAAATATTTAAGGATGTCTACTCCACTCACATTTTGTGAAGGAGAAGACTCCACTCAATTACACAAAAAATAATTGAAGAAGGAATTACCACTCCAATACTTTTGTGGAGTTCAAACTGCTGCTAAACACTCGGCCAAAGGTCCCGTTTGAATAATATCATTTGATAATGATTTGAGTACTTTCTTCTTTGATTATGAATGGAATTACATGATCTTCAGGTGGACATAGCCTATATTCCATTTGTTGACGGTTACCAGATGATCTTATCAGAAGGATTTAAGTATGATGCCACAGTAGGCAGGCCTAAACTTGCAGCATGGATTGAGGTACATTGAAAAACGATTCTATCTCCTTTATGAATGTGGAATTAATTCAAGTTTTTGGTTCTTGAATGGTAATATATCTTGTCATAAATCCCTGCACAGGAGTTGAACAAGATGGATGTTTATAAGCAGACAAAATATTTCAAAGATCCAAAACAGCTTTTTGAATATTACAGGATCCGTTTCCTGGTACCATTTGTAGAGCCTGTGTTAATATGAATAATCTGAATTTTGTTAGATTATTTCTTTCTAGCCAGTTTTGTAACATCTACAAACTGTTTTCTTTTTTGCTTGTGCAGCAATGAACCTGCAACCCAACATCACAATAGCACGCCGAATAAATTGGTGCCGTCGGGAGATCTCTTATAATAAGCTGTGTTATGTGCTTACATATTATGTGCAGATGTGAGCTTGTTGATGATGCCTAATAAATAAGTTTGGGGCCTTGTTGGTATCTCCCATGACAAAGCTAAGTTGTGTACCTGTATGTTTGATTTGCAGATGTGAGCTAGCATGTTGATGTCTTTGAAGTATCAATGTTCGTTTAGAGTGTATGTTGTGCTTTCATAAATAAAAACTGAACCAACTTAGAACTGTCAAAACTTGTTAATATCCATATTGTAAAGTTGTTAGATTTATATTGCAAGGATATGAATGGCACTGGGTTTGGCGCTGGTTTGCCAATACTACGCCCCGCACTAGCCAAAGATCAAATTACCTAACCCGCGCCATGCCCATTGTGAGTTTCATTTTTTTTTATTTTCCCTCCAAAATCCTCCCATTGCGGGTTTGAGTAATTACCAAACTCACATTGGTATCCAATAAATTTTTTGCTTGTTTCCAAACTTAAAAATATAAATTACATAAATCAAACTATAAATTTATAAAATTGGCTTAAAAAAATCCACATGACACACTCAATTCTAATTTTTAGCAATGGAAATGAGAATATAAAAGTTTCAACATTAAAACAAAATGTAAATGCTCATTTAGTTCCTTATATTTTAAAAAATATATCATAATGTCCTTATTATTAAATATGTTATGCTTCTACCCCTTACTAATTTTTTCTCAAGTTTTACAAAAATATCCATACAATAATCTTGGGACATTAATAAAAAGAAAAATCATAATTTATTAAAAATTAGTATAAAATTTTTTGTTATTATTTTATTTTCAGGGTTAATTTGATTTTAGGTTGATAAATAAAAATTAATATAAATTAATGTAAACTTTCTAGCAAGGGTATTATAACATATTTAATAGTAAGGATGTCTTGAGATATCTTTTAAAATATAAAGATTAAATAGACACTTAACCCAAAATATAAGGACTCAATGAACATATACCCTTAAAAAGAACAAATTCTCCAATTTAAGTTTAAATACCAAATTCTTTAATTTAAGTACAAAATACACAATTCCATCACAAGTACTTTGCCTCATTTTTTTTTATTTTAAAAGAACAAATAACCACAATCCATGAACTAATATCTAAGAGTAGCACCCATGAATCCATCTCATTCAATACCAAGCTCCAAGAGTTAAAGATCTTTATCTCATTACCACCATCAATAGGGTCAGGGTGGGCTGGAATTTATTGATCAAGATCCTATCTTGGGACGAAAAATATGTTCTAAATCTCGTCTTGAACAGTAAATCATGCCAAAAATATGTCCTCACACAGCTCGATCGAGACCCTGAATTGTCTCAAATTACATAAGTTTTCTGTCATATGTTATGGATTTTTTCGTGAACAACATGCATATCACTATGAGCGATATGTCATACATTTATTATCGACATGTCATATATAACTTATAAAAACTTGTCATACACATATGACCAACATATCAAATCTATCTGATTAATCAAACTAACTTGTCATACACATCTGAAAACCCACATTTCAGGCCATTCGAGATCTAAATCATAATTTTTAGACATCCTAAATTCCATTTTAAATAGTAAATCAAGATTAATTTGAGTCCTAAACCTCAATCTAAATAGTAAATCGGGATAAAATTTTGTACGAAATCCCCTCCTAAGCTAAGATCTCGAATTCCAATAGGGATTCAAGGAACCCTACCAACTTTGATGACTAGTAGCACTCATCCAACATGATTCATGTGATTTTCTTATGTGTTGCTTTTTCGTTTAATGCTAGGTCTCACTCTTATTTTATATACTAAAAGATAGAAACACTAATGTCGGTTAGTGGATACTCATAGGGGTATTTAGTGGATTTTTTTCCCTTTACCAACCTCGTCTGCTGCTCATGGTAAGTTTTGGTTTATATTTCTAGAACTGCCTATTACTGACAAAATTGCCGGCAAAGAATGGATTTTGTGGGTTTGCGGATAAAATAATTATCCTTTTTGCATGGAGATTAAATATAAGAAGATCTAAAAGATATTTTGTTTATCGAATCATTGGTAGAAAAAATAATCTTTATTCATACTAAATCTAGCATTAATGAATGTTTCGTTGACATTAATTTTAATATAAGATAAGCCCTTATAGAACGTGACACTAAAATTTGTGTCAACAAAGTCTATTACTAGTATTAGTGTATACCAAATACAATTCTCGACAGTGTATCATAAGAATGCATTTGATCTAGTGAGTATTGTCACTCACCTTGTAGAAAGTGTCTGGCTCTCAATGAGAGGTATGTGTAGTGAGAGATACAACTGTCCTAATAAGAGCTAGACATGTGGCCTATTGCAATAGTGAGCAACGACGCTTATTAGATTTCATCTCTCATAAGAATACCAACATAATGTGGTATCAAATGGAAATTGAACAAATATAAGAAATCATAAAAATAGAAGTGTTTATCATAAACAAAGTAGGGGTAATTTCCACTTTCCTCCCCTGGGACTTGGTGTGCCTCTACTTTAATAGAAAGTATTAGCGTATCTCCGCTTTCTTTCCTAGCCATTAGTATACTATTTAAATACTTGTTAGTTGATTGATTAAAAGACAAAAATACACTTGAACCATTATAATCAAAGCTAATGGGCAAAAGCTTCTTGTAAAAATTGGCGCCAAAGTGTATAAAAAATACTAAACAACTGTCCTCAATAACAGAACTTAGCTTCCAACAAATGCATCTAACCTTTTTATGCATCCAACATTTTTATCACCTAATATCAAACCAACATAATCACTGTAGCAACTGAGCGTATATACTAAATAATTGCAGTACAAAATAACACTCAATAAACTCAATAAATGCATCCAAAGCTCATATTATCACCTAATCAGGTACCAATAGTTCACTGCAGCAACTGACCATTTATAATGAATAATTACCCTAAAAACATAATTTAATAAACTCAGCATCCAATAGTTGCTTGGAAAATTCATATTATCATCTCATCTTTAGCCTAAATAATCCATGTCGAATTAAATAAAGTAATTAAAACATGAATTTGTGTATGTAGAAATTGAGAATAATGAAATAGGGTTGAGCTTCTGCTTAATTGAGTGGACTTCAGTTTTGATCATAGGTTGCCATTGAACTACTTTTAGGTATAACTTGGACAACAATATGGATGGTCTCTACATTTCCCCTACATTTAGGTATAAGGTAGTTGTTCACATCATCAAGAATTTTTTGCATCTCCTAAATATTAAGACGAGCAAGCTAAACTTTTTTTTTTTTGTTTCAAAAAATTGGTACTTATTTACAGATGAAGAAAATTTTAATGATTCATAAATGATCATGATAGGTTTCTCATCTTGGGTATTTGTAGAGGTAAAAGTTAAGGAAAGACATTTTAGTATGAGGTTTATCAAAAAGTGACGATAGGAACTGCTAGTGTCGCACCGCAAAGGAAAGAGAAAAAAAAAAGAAATAAGAAGAAGAAGAAAGAAAGAATGAGTAGCGGGCTGCTCAAAAAAATAATAAAATAATAAAATTATTATTTTAATTGAAAAAGGGAGAAGAATGAAGCTATAAACAGAAGGCTTCATTTCCCTGCTCTACATCCGGTTCTTCTTTTCTTCTTCAATTCCATTTTAAGAAAAGAAAAGTATAGTGAGAGTTGAATGATTAGTGAGTGAGAGATTGGGTGTATTGAGGTTTTAAATAGTAAGCCAAAATATTATAATGCTTGTAATTCTCATATCACTAGTAAGATATTTTTCTTTTGTCTTCACCTATGGATGTAGCCTAAAACCCGAACCATATAATTTTTTATGTCTTTGTGTGATTATATTATCTCATTATTTCTCAATTTTACTTTAGTTCCGTGTTTACTTCATCCATCAATTTCTTAACAAGGTCCAGGGTAATCAACTAAAACCCCAATTTGAGTTTTCTAAAACCTCAATTTGTGACATCCATTTTCATACTTTAAAGAAAAAATATTTAAATACAGAAAAACTATTTAAATATCATCCTCACAAACCCATATCACCAATAAGAGCAATCTCAACTACACTCTATATAATCCCATCATCATTATGAGGGGGAAATAATAATAAAGATTTCTAGGTCATTGTCAATATTCACTAATGGTAGTTCGTTCAACAAAATTCATATAATCCATCCCAACTATTATCGATTAAGAAAGTTCTTTTTTATTTTGTTAAAGCAGTTCCTAATTTTTTTAGACCATTTGAGAATAATTGGAATGGGTTATGAGCTTTTTGTGGCTTCGATTCCAGTGGATGAAAGATAAAAGCTTATGATTTTTCTTTTTTACTTCGATTCTAATAGATAAAAGAAAATAGCATGGCATTTTTTTTTTAGCTAAAACATAGTGGATAAAAGAATGCATCTATTGATAGTGGGTATTAGCATGTTTCTATCCATACATTATTTTCACAGTGAAAACTTGTAAATTTGTCTTGAATGTATAATCAATAAAGTATGCAATTATAAAATTACCGTCAGTGACTAACAATATACAAAACAATGTATTACCGACAATAGAAGAAAGTGAAGATACACTAATACTTTCTACCAAAGTAGAGGTACACAAAATCTTAGGGGAGGAATAGTGAGCAACTATTAGATATGGCTAGCAGATCAGATGACACGTAGCACAGCACCAGCTCGGCATGAGCACATTTTGGTGGTGCACAGGGTACGACATGACATGCATGCGAGTTGGGCTAGGCTTAGAATTTAGGCACGCAAGCCTTAAAAATACGGCACGATTAGAGATGAGTTAAAGTATGGCACATGAAAAGGCCTGCAATAAGCATATTTTACTTTTTAATGAATGCAAACTTAAAGTTTTATGATTTTATAAATAATTTGAAATGGAATCTTTTAATATATTATATTAGAATAAATTTTTTAAATCATTTAATTCTTGCTTTAAAAAAAAAACTCTAATCAATTTATTTTTATAATTTATTAAATGAATGATTGATATCATGATTTTAATAAATAAAGTTATAAATATCATAATTTTATAAGTACGTATTACTGTTATATGGATTATGATGTATGATTTTATGTAAGTCGAATTTAACAATTAAGTGAACCTTTAGAAAAAATTTGTTATTGTTGTTGTTATTCTTATTAAGTATTAAAAATAAATTCTAATATTGTAGTCTAACTTAGTAATTAATATTACACTCTCTCACTATCATTAGTTTATTATTATTGAATAAGGACTTGAATTTTAAATTTTTGATTATATTAAATTTGATTAAAGGCACATGGACCCAAAAAGTGCATAGACTTTAAAAAAGTATGCTAACAACTTAGCGTGCCCTCTTAAAAAATTAAAAAAAAATAGTGCTTTTTTCCCTTAGGCACGGCACGGCACGGCATATGGCACGACACATGTGGGTAAGGCACAAGTGAGCATGGCATGTGTGTTGGGCTAGGCCAAACAAAAATGATTAGGCATAACATAGCACGGCACAAAGCATATGATGGTATAGTAAGAGCACGAGGACACATGAGCCTTCCTTTGATGGTTGGCATTGCCCGTTAGCCATTTGTAACAGCAACACTCATCAGACCTCATCGCTCATAAGAATACTACCAAATGTGGTAACTGTTGAGTGTTAGAAAGTGTATATTTATAAAGGAGAAAATCATCATTTTATATTTTAAGTCTCACTAATATCCCTATTTTTATGTATTTATTTCTCTTGTAATTTAATTATGTGTGTTTTGTTATAATTAAGTATTTTATGTATTTTAGGGGCATCATGATTGGTTCACAATGAACGAGTGATCAAACAGCAAAACGGACATCACTTTTGAACTCAGGATGGTCAAAAACCTTAGGAGGAGCATAAAAGGAAAAAATATCACTGTTCATACTTACGGCATTGTTCATGTTACTGTTCACGGCACTGATCACATATACGGTCCGATGATGTGACATCGACCGATGACGTGGCAGCACTTGATTGGAGAAAGATGTGGCATTTGGTTGCTTATGTGGCGTTGACTAATGATGTGGTATTGACCGATGATGTGTCACGATCCTATTAGATTAAAATTTGCATCGTTGATGACGACGTGATGATTTCGCGATCAAAAATTATGCGTACGGTACATGCACATACATGGGATTATTTACTATTTAAACCACGTTACTCTACAAACCGCATTACTGTTCAAACCGTGTGCATGTTACTGTTCACGATACTGTTCACATATACGGTTCGATGACGTGGCATTGACCGATGATGTGGCATCGACCGATGACGTGGCAGCACTTGATTGGAGAAAAATGTGGCATTTGGTTGCTTATGTGGTGTTGACTGATGATGTAGCATTCACCGATGATGTGTCACGATCCTATTGGATTAAAATTCTTATGTACTGTTGATGGATGACGTGGCAGCATTTCAGTGGACCAAAAATCATGCGTACGGTACATGCACATACATGGGATTATTTACTATTCAAACCGCGTTACTGTGCAAACTGCGTTACTGTTCAAACCGTGTACTGTGCAACGCGTACTGTTGACTGATGACGTGGCGCAATCCTGAGCGTCCGAACTGTTTTTAATCCGATGGCTATGATTCACTCAATGTATCTATAAAAAAGGGGCTCTCCCCCCCTAATTTGAGACCGCTGAATCTATTTTTGAGCTTAGTTTTCTGTAATTCTTTCTCTATCTTGTATTTTCTATGTATTTTAATAATTCTCATTTTACCCCTAGTTAAAAAATGAGTAGCTAATTTTCTTTCAAGCTTGGGTTGAAGGTGAAGTCTCAATATGTTCCATAGGCTTAATTTTGTAAATTTATTTTCTCTTCCCCTCTAATATTTGTGGTTGTTTTGACTTTTCGTCGACAAATAGTA
The DNA here is from genome assembly GCA_030449925.1 of Citropsis articulata. Lineage (NCBI taxonomy): Eukaryota > Viridiplantae > Streptophyta > Magnoliopsida > Sapindales > Rutaceae > Citropsis > Citropsis articulata. The sequence goes on from JASUUH010000226.1 coordinate 649,681, forward strand.
ATAATCTTGTCTAGTTACCGCCCTAGTTAAACCGGAACCATAGTACAAGGTTATTATTATTTGGCACGATAAACCCTTAGCACCATATTTATTTGAGCGTGGTTCATGAGGTGTGGAAACCCCCCTTATGATTTAATTGACATTGATAAGGAATATTTAGTTCATGGAGTATGTTGATGCAGATCCAGATACCCAAGCGCTTGAATTTCAATAGTTTCTAATTTAATTTATTCTCGTCATTCCAATTTAAATTCTAGGATAGTTTAAATTATTTTCACCACAAATCCAACCACTCATTTAAAAAAATTAATTTTACATTTAATTAAACCTCCTGGGATCGAGACACTGCCACCATCAATGATTCTACAAGATTCTATGCGAGTTCAATAAAATTTGCACAACAAGTTTTTGGCGCTGTTGCCGGGGAGGTAAGTATTTGAATTCATAGAATTAATTTCTTTAATATTTATTTATTTTTAGTTGTTTTCTTGTAAATTTTATTTTTCTCAATTAAAAAAAAAAAGAGAATCTGTATTTTTAGGTTAGAATTTTATTTCTTTTTCTCTTCTTTAAATTTGTGTAATTATTTTTCATGTTATTTTTCTTTGTAAGTTTTTTTTGTTTATCTTGTTATCTTTCTTTGTAATTTATTTTAATTTTAGTTAATATTTGTTTCACGTAATTTCTTTTTCTTATAGCAATTGAGTGTGTTTTCATAGTAAAGTTGTAACAACGTGACAAGGTCAGTATCATAATTTCTCCTTTTCCTTAGTTTTTTTTGTTTTGTTTTCATTTTTTTTTTCTTTCTTTGCATGCTTGGTCGAAGGTCATTATCACCTAATCTTGAGCCTTTAGACCTTAAATTAGAGAAAACACTTCGCACACACAAACACGTTACATTTAAAAAGAAATTTGAAATGGATTTGCAAAATCAACCAAAACCACAGGAGAGGCCATTTAAGGACTATTTTAGTCCCTTAGCTAATTTGAGCACATCATACATAAGGTACCCAAATGTAGTTGCTAGGAATTTTGAATTAAAAGCTAGTGTGCTAAATTGTCTCCCAACATTCTATGGCCTAAAAAATGAGGACCCATATAATCATCTGAATGATTTTCATGCTATTTGTCAAACTTTTAGATACGAGAATTTTTCAGATGATGATGTTAAACTCAGATTATTCCCATTTTCTTTAAAGGATAGAGCTCGTTCATGGCTTAATACATTGACTGCTAATAGCATTTCATCATGGGAACAAATGGTAACAAAATTTTTAAATAAATATTTCCCAGTTCATAAAACCAATGCTATTCGTAGGAAAATTTCAGAGTTTACCCAGAGAGATGATGAGCAGTTTTTCGAGACATGGGAGCGATTTAATGGGCTACTCTTGAAGTGTCCACATCATGGGTACGAGAAATGGCACCAATGCCAATACTTTTTGGAGGGATTATTACCACATGTGCAAGAATAGCTAATGGCGACCAGTGGAGGAGAGCTAATGTCAAAGAGCGCATCAGAGATTTGGGATTTCTTTCAGCGCCAATCAGATAATTCTCAACAACGAAGTCGATCACTCAGAAATACCATGAGAATTAAGAGAGTAAATGAGGTTTACGTTGGTGAGTCAAGTTCAGGAATTAAAGAAGTCAAAGAGATGGTTGAAGGTCTTTCTCGACAAATAGCATTATTAACGACTGCTAACTCAACAGAACTACATGACCATGACTTATATTCAGATCAAGCCAATGCCATAGGAGTTATGAGAAAACCATCAAACTACAACCCTTACTCCAACATATATAACCCTGGATGGAGAGACTACCCCAATTTTTCATGGTCTCAAGGATTCCAACAAAATGGACCAGTAGTTCCACCTCCACCAATGCAACCAACTCCTCAAATTCCTCAAGTCTCTTAGCTACCATTTAGACCATACAATCTGAAATACAAGTGTGCAACCCAAGAGGGGGGTGAATTGGTGTTTTAAAAATTATCCTAATCAAATCACACAACAATTCAATCTAATACCTTAATAAAATTAAAAACAATAAATTCAATGAAAGCACAATAATAAATTAGTAAGAGAGGAGAAAGTAAACTCAAGGATTTTTACGTGGTTCGGCTATCCCCGCCTACGTCCACGCCTCCAAGTAACCCAAGCTTGAGGATTTCACTATCCAAGCCTTCCAAGGCTTCAAAAGTTTACAATTGACTTTTAAGGTGTCAATGAACCTTTACAACAAAGAGATTATCTCCCAATCTCTTCACTCAATTGTCTCACACGCTTAAACACTCACAAATTTGATAAAGAAATGAAACTTACAACAAAAACTCTCTCAAAGAGTGGATATACAAAATGATAGCTCAATGAAGATTTAATCTATGATGATTTTCGAATTTGAAGCTCAATATATGTTGTGTGAACTTGTTTTGGCTTGCTCGGGATCTCCAAAAATGAATTGGATTTGAGTTTATATAGTTAGAGCTTAAAAACTAGCCGTTATTCACTTTTTGCCAGAAAACGGATCAGATTAACCGTTAACGTTAACCGCTAGTCAAAGTTCTGTCTGAATTTCAAATAAACGGTTGACCGTTAGTTACTATCGGTTCACCGTTAATTTCCAGAGACCTGCAAAATAAATTTGGCTTAACCGTTCTTACTAAATGGTTCAAGGTTAGCAAACTGAAAATAATCGGTTCACCGTTTTCCCTAAACGGTTTACCGTTAATTTCTAGAAACATCATTTTAACAATCCTTTGTAGAACATGCTTTCTAAAAATTATCGGTTAGCCGTTTGCTAAAGTGATTGCTACAATGAACTGTTTACAAAAATTATAGTTTTGTCCTAAAACTTTCTATAACTGTTCTATGGCCCAAAATGTTATAAAACTTTACAGATAGGTCCAATTTCAAACTTTCTAAATAATACTAGTTAATCCTAAACTTTTTAAAAATTATGAAATGGCCTAAAATACTATGACACTTTTCAAATAAGTCCTTCTCCATAATTTCAAACAATACTTGTTACTTTTAAAGTTTTTAAAACTCTTTCAATTAAACTATAAACTTGAAAAACAACCAATTTCATAAAATCATTTTTCCATTAAATATAAAATCTTTATAATGTGAAAATAATGATTTATTTAAAACGTATAAAAATAAGTTAAGCTTTTAAAAACTTAATCATTCTTAATCTTATTTGTTATTATCAAAATCAACATTATGGATACATATATGCTAACACAATCAAAACCTAAGCCACTCTCAACCAAGACCATGGGATGATACGTTCCAGAATTTTAAAAATTCTAATCACTTCAGAATCGAGCAACAGAACCGCACCATTGATGAACTACGAAATGAGATGAGAGCGGGCTTCAACTCACAAGCCCAATCAGTTTCAAATCTCGAGAAAATGGTGGGACAACTTGCTTCTTCAGTTCAAACCTTGGCAATGACTGTTGAGAAAGGTAAATTTCCAAGTCAACCAGTGCCTAATCCTAAAGGAGTACATGAAGCAAGTACCAGTTCACCACAGCAGCATGGAGAGGTCAAAGCTGTCATGACCTTGCGAAAAGGGAAAGAAGTCGACAACAAAGTTGAGATGCCAGTGACAAAATCAACTCAGATCGTACCTGTGAATGCTAAGGATTCATCACCAGAGGAGAAAGAGGAAACCAACCCACTAGAGTACGTTCCTAAAGCTCCATTTCCTCAGAGATTAGCTAAAGGGAAGAAAGGAAAATCCACAGGTGAGATTTTTGAAATCTTCAAATAGGAAAGTGTTAACATCCCTTTGCTTGATGCTATAAAACAAGTGTTATCGTATGCCAGGTTTCTTAAAGACCTTTGCACTAAAAAGAGAAATATTAATGTTAAAAAAAAGGCATTTTTAACAGAAAATGTTAGTTCTATACTCCAACATAAGATGCCTCTAAAATACAAAGACCCAGGCTCCCCCACTATCTCATGTAATACAGGGAACCACACATTTAAGAATGCTTTGTTGGATTTAGGAGCTAGTGTAAATCTGTTACCTTACTCTGTATTTGTGAAACTTGGACTGAGAGAATTACACCTAACTCCAGTGGTGTTACAACTTGCAGATCGGTCTACAAAAATACCACGTGGTATTGTGGAAGACGTGCTTATTCAGGTAGAAAAGTTTTATTTTCCTGTTGATTTCATTGAAATTGATACTCAACCAGTGCAGAATTCAAAGAACCACATTCCCATTATTTTGGGCCGACCTTTCTTGGCAACTGCCGATACTCACATTCAATACGGAACTGGAAACATGCAGTTGTCATTTGGCAATATGACTATGGAGCTCAATATCTTCAACATTGTCAAACAACCTCACAATGCAGATGATTGAATTGTTGATGTGGATTTAATAGAAACATTAGTTTATAATAATTTTCTTTCAAACCTTAGTGATGACCCTTTACAAACATGTTTAACCCACTTTGGTTTAAATTTTGATATTGACAGATCAGTCGATGAAGTCAATGCCCTACTTGACTCAGCACTATCCATGGACACAAATAAATGGAAGTCAAGAGTTGAACAACTAGTGCCATCAGAAAAGAAACTCAGCCCATCATCATAATCACCACCAAAACTCGAGCTCAAACCATTGCCCAACACTTTAGAATATGCATTTTTTGGAGAAGAAAGCACTCTGCTAGTAATCATTTCTTCCTCTCTCAATGACGAACAAAAATGTAAGTTGTTGGAAGTTTTAAAAGAGCACAAAGGAGCGTTAGGATGGACCATAGCAGACATAAAAGGTGTAAACCTAGTAGATTGTATGCATTACGTTCACCTTGATGAAAATGCGAGACCTACTAGGGAAATGCAACGTCGGTTAAATCCTAACATGAAAGAGGTTGTTAGAACTGAAGTCCTTAAGCTATTAGATGTAGGTATCATTTACCCAATTTCTGATAGTTCATGGGTCAGTCCTGTGCAAGTTGTCCCTAAAAAGTTAGGAGTCACAGTAGTTACCAATGCTAATAATGAATTAGTGCCCACTAGAGTAACTATAAGATGACGTGTATGCATTGATTTTAGAAAGTTAAATTCTGTCACATATAAGGACTATTTTCCTTTACCATTTATCGATCAAATGCTTGATAGATTAGCAGGACATAAATTTTATTACTTTCTAGATGGCTACTCAGGATACAATCAGATTCCCTTAGCACCAAAAGATCAAGAGAATACCATTTTCACTTGCCCTTTTGGCACTTTTACATATAGGAGAATGCCATTTGGATTATGTAATGCACCTGGTACATTTCAACGATGCATGTTGAGCATTTTTTCCGATATGGTTGAATGATTTCTTGAGGTCTTTATGGATGATTTTTCTATTTTTGGTGATTCATTTGATCAATGTTTACATCATCTAACACTAGTTCTGTAGAGATGTATCGAAAAGAATTTAGTCTTGAATTGGGAGAAATGTCATTTTATGGTAAAACAAGGTATTGTTCTCGGTCACATCATTTCGAGTAAAGGCATTAAGGTTGATAAAGCCAAGGTGGACCTCATTTCCAATCTTCCTCCACCTAAAACAGTCAGAGAAGTAAGATCTTTCCTTGGGCATGCTGGTTTTTATAGACGTTTCATTAAAGATTTTAACAAAGTTTCTAGACCTTTATGCAATCTACTTGCTAAGGATGTACCTTTTGTCTTTGATGATTCATGTCTTGTGGCATTTGAAAAGCTAAAACAGTTGTTGACATCATTACCCATAATTCAGCCCCCAAATTGGAACTTACCATTTGAGCTTATGTGTGATGCATCTGATTATGCAATAGGAGTAGTATTAGGACAAAGAGTTGATCGAATTCCCTATGTTATTTACTATGCTAGTATGATATTGAATGATGCACAGTTAAATTATTCAACTACTGAAAAACAAATGCTAGTAGTAGTGTTTGCACTAGAGAAATTTCGATCTTATCTCATTGGTTGTAAAATAATTATATTCACAGATCATGCTGCTCTTAAATATTTTCTCACAAAGAAAGATGCAAAAGCTAGACTAATTCGTTGGGTGTTACTTTTGTAAGAATTTGACTTAAAATTCAAAGATAAGAAAGGAACAGAAAATGTTATAGCTGACCATCTTTCTCGTCTTTATTTTGATACAACTATGGAACCATTACCTTTGAATGAGTCATTTGCTGATGAAAAATTAATGAGTGTGGAAGTAGTACCATGGTATGCTGATATTGTTAATTATCTTGTTACAAGTCAACTTCCAGAGCATTGGACTAAGCAGGACAAGGCCAAATTCTGTATAGAAATAAAGAATTTTTTTTGGGATGATCCTTATTTATTCAAGTATTGTGCAGATCAAATTGTTAGACGATGTGCCCCAGAGAATGAATTTCAAAACATTCTTTTTTTCTGCCATAAACAAGCTTGTGGAGGCCATTTCAGCGCTAAAAAAACAGCTACACCTTTTGTTCTTCATGTGACAGGTGTCAACGAATGGGAAGCATAACATGAAGGAATATAATGCCACTAAACTCAATTTTAGTGGTTGAAATTTTTTATGTATGGGGTATCGATTTCATGGGACCCTTTCCCCCATCTTTTGGCCATCAATACATACTGGTTACTGTTGACTATGTTTCGAAATGGGTAGAGGCAATTCCATGTAGGATCAATGATCACAAGGTAGTGATAGGATTTTTGAAAGGCAACATTGTTTGCCCACTTTTGTAACAAATCATTCGAAGCACTTTTGACAAAGTTTTCCATCACTCATAAAGTGGCGACCCCATATCATCCGCAAACCAGTGGTCAAGTTGAGATCTCCAATCGAGAAATAAAGCACATTTTAGAAAAGACGGTGAGGCCCGACAGAAAAGACTGGTCATTGAGACTCGATGATGCATTATGAGCATATAGAACGGTTTTTAAGACCCTAGTTGGGATGTCACCCTACAGGCTAGTGTATGGAAAAGCTTGCCACCTACCTGTGGAACTCGAGCATCGTGCGTACTAGGCCATCAAGAAATTCAATTTTGATATGCAACAAGCTGGCTCGGAAAGAAGATTACAGCTGACAGAACTTGAAGAAATTCGCAATGACGCGTACGAAAATGCCAAAACTTACAAGCAACGAATGAAAGTCTTTCATGACAAGCAAATTATGAGAAAATCTTTCACTCCAGGTCAGAAAGTGCTTTTATTTAATTCTCGCTTGCACCTATTCCTAGGTAAGTTACGTTCTCGATGGTCTGGCCCATTTATTGTTCACACTGTTTTTCCACATAGGGCAATTGACATTAAGGATCAAAAAAATGACGTCACTTTTAAAAGTAATGGTCAAAGATTAAAGCAATATCTAGAGTACCAACCACATGGAGAGGATAGCGAAATAAATCTGAGTGACCCACCAAGTTTAAATTGAGGCTTTTCTTTTCTTTTCGGTGATTTGATTTGATTTATTTATTTTCTTTCTTTTTATTATTCTTTTGCTGATTGAAATCATTTTTGCGTAAGTGTGCTTGTTCACCCATTACAGTTCTCTCTTATCATTTTAATCATGAGACAGTACATCTTGTACATGCTTAAAATACTTCAACCTATCCAAACTCATCTAAAAAAGCAGATACGATTTTGTAAAACACATCGTATTTGGGCTTTGCAACCACTAGAGTTAGTCGCTCATATTGAGGATTTAGAAAGCCAACTCAGAGATATTGAGAGAAGTATCTACAACACCCAGTTAGAGCTTGAGGTAAATTCAATAAGAGGACGATTTTAGTTTGTTTTGTGTGTTTTAATTTGTTTCTCTGTTTGTGTGTTTAAGTTTGTCACCTCGGTGAAGTGGCGGATAACGGTACTCCGTGACAATCAAGTCTGTTACTTCAGTTTCCCATAATAACTGATATTCTGAGACGAAGGCATGGACAGAGACGAGATTTTAGCAAAGTTTCACAAACGATTCCCTTCGCTTCCTCAGAATGGCCTCATTTCAATCTATAAAGCCTGGTCCGAATGCATGTGATTGCTTATGAAAAATGACAAACCTACTGACATCCGTTGGTTAATCGAGGCCAAAGTACGCTTGGTAGGTGAGTTGCCTCCTAAATTTATTGCATACATGCCTGGTTGTGGTAAAGAAAATTATGCGAGAAAACGATGAGCTCGAAGACTTTCTGTTGCTTGTCATAAGCGTACCAGAACATTATGCAATAACAAACCATGTTCTTTAGGAATGGTGTCTGATAACAGGGAACATAAGATTAAATTCATTAGGGATGGCTTGAATAAAGAGTCATTGGATAATATCCTTTTGTCTCTTGAAACGCATCCCAGTGGATACGTACAATGAGTGATTCTCCAGTTATGGCCATTATTCGAGAAAGAACGTGCACGATACAGTCTCGGGAATCTGACTATAAACGACCCTATTTGCCAGTTTGTAAGAAAACTGGATGGGAAGCCTATTCTCGACCCATAAAGGGCGTTCAAGCCGTTTCTGGTCGTAAAACCAGAGGAAGATGTGAACCACAATCACAAGTACCTGTAGATATCTTTTTACTTTACTGTTGTTTTATTTCACTGTTGTTTTACCATTTGCATTATTTTCTTTAATAATTTTATTTTATCATTGTTTGCTTTTTCCTTTTTACTATTTTCTTTTTGACTCTCAAGCCATGTGCCTTACGCTTTAATTGACATAATGCCTTATATATAGCTGTGACCCGTTGTCACTAAGGTCTTTAAATATGATTTTTGTTGAGTAGTCACATATTATTTTTGAGCTGTATCCTAATGGCAGCTACTCCCAGTAAACAATTCAAAAACATTTCTGTGCTCTCTAGGTTTAACTATGGCAAATATAAAGAGTTCGTTGAGGCAACCATAGATCTTGGTCGAAGAATAGCAAAGAGAAAACTGCATTTGGTGTATGGAGGAGGTGATCAAGGGTTATCTAAAATGGTCTCAGAAGCTGCTTATGTCAGAGAGAGCCAAGTGTTAGGCATCATCCCAACAATTCTCAAACCTCTGGGCTGTTTGTCTAACTCATCAACTGGAGAAGAATTAGTCGTCTCAGGTATGCAAGAAAGAATAACTGAAATGTTAAATCATGCCGATACTTTTATTTTTCTTCCAGGAGATCTTGCAATTCTTGAGGCACTAATCACATTAGTATCTTGGGCCCATCTGAACATCCACCAAAAACCCATTGGTTTGTTAAATGTCAATAATTTTTATGATGGCTTTATCGCATTTCTTAACTATGCAATAAAAAACTATTTCATTCATTCCTCAGTAAAAAAGTCTTTATTTGTGCACATACTGCTAATGAGCTACTTAATTTATTACAAGCTTATCAATCAGAGATAGATCCAGGACTGTTGTGTTGGAGTGTTCAAATAATGATGGTAACAGTAGCCGCAGTAAGAAGTACAAATTAGATTTAACTCTCTTCTTGCAAATATTTTCTTCTGTGTTACACTACCCAGGTGATGTCTTCTAAAGTCTACTATTTTTCTTTCAAATAGTTGACAATTGTGGAATATTGGTTAATTTTTTTACTAATTTTTGTTGTAGAACTAACTGTGGCTAACTTTTTGAGTAGAAGATGGCTGAATATGAAGTGTAGTTACTATAGAAACGCATCTTCTTAGTTTGAAAGCTAAAAAAAAAAAATTGTCTTATTTTCAGTGTGTTCTTTCTAACTTTTTCTTTTTGACTTCTCTTTTATAAATATACATTTTCAAAGTTTTTGAGTCGAAGATGGCTGAATATGGAGTGTAGTGACTCTAGAAACGCATCTTCTTAGTAAAAAATATATATATATATATATATAATTTTGTGTGAGTTTACTGGATGACATGATGACTTTTAAATTTTAGTATTTGTATTATCTTTGGTCTTGAGTAATATTACACCATGTTTGCTATTCTACATGTTGATATTGGAGACAAATATGAGTTGCTTGAAGGAATGCACATATCATAATAAATTCCAAGTGAGTTTTTTAACCTACTATTTTTCTTGGAGAGTAACCCTTTTTGCCTATTCTTTATATAGTTTAGCAGATTATTATTTTATATATGATCTCTAGATTTCCTTTAAGTCAACCCTCTATAAAAAAAAAAGTGTTGCTACATCTGAAGGTCCACCTAAACAGTAGATATGGAAGATTATTTAGAGCTTTAAAAGATGATAGAAGGCCATCTTTGACTCGTTTGAGCCTTTCAAGCCATCCCTGTTATGAAATATCCATAGTTAGCCCTTTTGAGCCTTTTATTTAAAACAAAAAAAGTATTTTCTTTGTTAACCTATCATCCTGACCCACTCCAATTTGGAGTATTACCCGATGATTTACAAGTTCCATCACCTATTCATGTTTGAGAAAAAAAAATTATTATTTTGTTCAGCAAAGTTGTGCCATACCAAAAAAAAAAAGAAAAAGAAAAAAAAAGAAATACAATAATAATAAATAAACGAAATGCACCTTTTAATTTTCAAAAGATCTCTATTTTTTCTCAAACATGTATTTTTTGTTTTCTCTATTTCTCCTTCTTTGTTAGCCATTTCCCTAGTCTACGTTACATCCTAATAAAAGTCCTTCTTGATTTTAGGGAACTATAGTATGAAGTAAAAGCTAGTTATATGGGCTATTAAGATGTACTCATGCATTAAAAAAAAAAGAAAAGAAAAAAAAAAGAATAAATTGGGTTGATTAGTATTTTGTTTGAGATCGTATTATTTCTAAGCTGTGGGCATATTCATTTCATCTTGGTGAGAGTGTGTGATATTTCTTTATTATTTTCTCTCAATTTACCATTCATTGTAGTGACAATTTTTATTGGGTTTAATTTCTTTGTGAGAGTGTACTACTTCCGGTGAGATTTTGGGGTTTGACATGTCATTCTTGAAAGTGGCCTGATTACTATAGCCTGCTGGACTGATACATGTGAATGGTTGATGTGATTGTGATATTTCTTTAGACTGGAGATAATGTTTATACTTTTATTTGATTGCTGTCATTAATCTGATTGAATAAACACAATTGTTTAAAAAAAAAAAATCATTTTTGGGTTTGAATTTTGTTTTCGCTTTATTTGCTAGAGACTAGCAATAACCTGGTTGGAGGGTGTGTTGAGTGTTAGAAAGTGTATATTTATAAAGGAGAAAATCGTCATTTTAAATTTTAAGTCTCACTAACATCTCTATTTTTATGTATTTATTTCTCTTGTGATTTAATTATGTGTGTTTTGTTATAATTAAATATTTTATGTATTTTAGGGGCATCATGATTGTTTCACAATGAACGAGTGATCAGACAGCAAAACGGACATCACTTTTGAACTCAGGACGGTCAAAAACCTTAGGAAGAGTATAAAAGAAAAATATCATTGTTCACATATACGGAGCTGTTCATACGTACGGTACTGTTCATGTTACTGTTCACGATACTATTCACATATACGGTTCGATGACGTGGCATTGATTGATGATGTGGTATCGACCGATGACGTAGCAACACTTGATTCGAGAAAGATGTCACATTTGATTGCTTATATGGCGTTGACTGATGATGTGTCACGATCCTATTGGACTAAAATTCTTATGTATTGTTAATGGATGACGTGACAATATTTCAGTGGACCAAAAATCATACGTACGGTACATGCACTTACATGAGATTATTTACTATTCAAACCACGTTACTGTGCAAACCACGTTACTGTTCAAACCATGTGCAAACCGTGTACTGTACAACGCGTACTGTTGGCTGATGACGTGGCGCAATCCTGAGCGTCCGAACTGTTTTTAATCCGATGGCTATAATTCACTCAATGTATCTATAAAAAAGGAGGTTCTCCTCCCTTAATTTGAGACCGCTGAATCCATTTTTGAGCTTAGTTTTCTGTAATTCCTTCTCCATTAGGGGTGGGCAAAAAAACTAATTAATCAAAAATCGAACCGAACCGTTCGATTCGGTTCGGTTTTTGTATGGTTTTTTTACTTCTAAAAAACCGAATAACAAATATAGTAAAAGTAATAAAAGTAACCGGTTCGGTTTTTTATTTTTTAAAAAAAACCAAAAAACCGAACCGATTCTCAACTAAACCGAATGCCTAAAATTCTAATAACCAAACCCTAAAATCTAAATCTAAACTGAACACTTATCTTAACCTGTCTTTGATCTTGATTCTTGACCAAACCAACGCCGAACCGTGACCTTGACTTCAACATGACTGTCGGTAGTGTAATCTCGTTCCATTATAATCTAAATCATCATTTCTGTGGCCCCGTCGGTAATTTTGATTCTTTGAAACAATAGGCAATTGAATTTGATTCTTTGAAACAGTAAGCAATTCAAACATCTCACTTATTTTTATATTGTATTGAAGGGTGCTTCCGCCATAAGAAAGATTGGCTAATTGCCTAATTCAGTATTTCAGTTAGGATTAATTTGACCGCGTTGACCGACTGTTATGGCCTCCCCGGAAGATGGTGGTGATGATCGGCTACCTTCGGAACCTTTCTTACATCCCAGCGAATAACATACCCAGCGGCTGAAGCTAGATCTACCACCTCTAACCAAAAACAAGTCATCAAACTCACGGCCATCCTCCCTCAACTCCCTCCTAGAAACTGCCATCAATTTGGCCACATCCGAGACCAATTCCAAGTTGCAGAAACCGTCCCCTCCCCACCTTGACACAAACCCACAAACAAAAACAAAAAAAAACTCAGTCAAAAAATAAGTCCAGTTCTCGATTTTCAATGTCCATCTAACCCGTTGCTGCAACTTCCTCATTTTCCACCTTGGACATCTCAAAATTGCAGCCTACCTCATTGGAAAAACAACCCAGCAACGATCTGTCTCTACCGAAGGCTTCCACCATCGGATCAAACGACGCGAGCTCATTGTCAACAAAGTCTCGATTTGCAGCCATGCTTGCCCAAAGCTACTCACGGCACCAATCGCTCCTGATATTACACGACGATCCGAGCAGCCTCACAACCCCTATACCAAACATGATTACAAAGAATCAGAGAAAATCCCTACAATCAAGAAAGCTCCAAGCTTGGCAATGGCAGCAACTCTCCTCGCCATCAGCACTATGCTTTGGTCAAGATCCTCATCGTCCCCACCTTTTAAAACCGAGATACCACTCCAACCAAACCCCAGCCATCATCAACTCAGCCAAAGGAAAAGAAAAAATGCAGCCGGCCCTAATTTCCCAAACATCACAAGACCCGATCTCCAACCCGATTGCTAGTAATCAAACCCAAACCCGCAACCTGAATACCCTAACCCATATCTAAAAACCAAGTCATAATTAAAACCTTAAATTAAAAAGGCCCAAAATAGGTCCAATAGGCCCATAATCGAAATAACAGAACCAAATCGAATCAAATTATTTCAATTAATCGAGTGTTTGATTATTTCAGTAATTTGATTAATCGCAATTATGATTTGAAAATAATCGTAATCGAACGATTATAAAAAATTTAGTAAAAAATCAAACCAAACCGAACCGCGCCCACCCCTATTCTCCATCTTGTATTTTCTATGTATTTTAATAAATTTCCATTTTACCCCTAGTTAAAAAATGAGTAGCTAATTTTATTTCAAGCTTGAGTTGAAGGTAAAGTCTCAACATGTTCCATGGGGTTAATTTAGTAAATTTATTTTCTCTTCCCCTCTAATATTAGTGGTTGTTTTGACTTTTCGTCGACAAATAGTAATAATCTTGTCTAGATACCGCCCTGGTTAAACCGACACCCTAGTACAAGGTTATTATTATTTGGCACGATAAGCCCTTAGCACCATATTTATTTGAGCGTGGTTCATAAGGTGTGGAAACCCCCCTCATGATTTAATTGGCATTAATAAGGAATATTTAGCCCATGAAGCATGTTGATGCAGATCCAGATACCCAAGCGCTTGAATTTCAATAGTTTCTAATTTAATTTATTCTCGCCATTCCAATTTAAATTCTTGGATAGTTTAAATTATTTTCACCACAAATTCAACCACTCATTTTAAAAAATTAATTCTACATATAATTAAAATCCACCTCCTCGTGGGATCGACATTCGTCACCATCAATCTATTCTACAATAGATTCGTGCGCTTGCGAGTTTTATAAAATTTGCACAACAGTAACAGAAGGATGCTGAACAAATAAAAAGACCACACAAAAATTGAAGTCTGTATTATAATCAAAGAAGCCATAAAAAACTAGGTTTGCATCATGAAATGATACTTTAAGAAAGCTACACAAACCATTAATTACATCTTTGCAGAAGGCAGCCAAAAACCAACATGAGCTTCTACCAACAATTTATTGCTGAAAACGCAAGTGTAATAGATGTACAAATTTTATTGATCTCGCAAGTGCGCGAATTTATTATAGAATATATCAACAGTGACGAGTGTCGATCCCACGAGGAGGTGAATTTTGATTGTGTATAGAGTTGATTTTCTAAGTGGATGATTGACTTTGTGGTGAAAGTGATTTAGACTATTATAAAATTTAAATTAGCATGATATGAATAAATTAAAGTGAAAACTATTAAAATGAAGCACTTGAGTCTCTGGATCTGCACTCAACATACACCATGGGCTTAATATTCTTTATTAGTGCTAATTAAACCTTACTCAAATAAATATGGTGCTAAGTGCTTATCATGCCAAATAGTAATAACCTTGCACTAGGAAGACGGTTACACCAGTGTAATATCTAGACGTTACACTAGTGCAATATTTGGATAAGATTGTTACTATCTATCAATGAAAAGTCAAAATATCCACATAAATAAGAGGAAAAGAGAAACTAAATTTATCAAATTAAGTCCATGGAACTTGTTCAGACTTCACCTTCAACCCAAGCTTGAAAGAAAATTAGCTACTCATAATTGAACTAGAGGTAAAATGAGAATTTATTAAAATATGTAGAAAATACAGGATAGAGAAGGAATTAAAGAAAATAGAGGCCAAAAATAGATTCAGGGTTACCAAATTAGGGGATCGAGCCCCTTATTTATAAATATAATGAGTAAATCATGATAATCGAATTAAAATAATTTACACGCTCAGGATTCCAACACATGGCAAGTTCTAGTTGGATAGAACACATCATTAGGGTTGTCATTCCATGTATAAGCATGTATTGTACGCATGTTTTTCAGTCCACTAATATACTGCCATATCACTGGTCAACTTTACATCAGTATTTTAGTCCAATAGGATCGTGATACATCATCAGTCAGCACCACCTCATCAGGCAATGCCACGTAAGCAGTTGATGCCGCATCATCCGTCCAATCTCAAATACAAGTTATACAACCCAAAAGTGGGGGGGTGAATTGAGATTTTAAAACTTATGCTAAGCAAATCGCACACCAATTTAATCTAATGCCTTAATTAAATCAAAAACAATAAATTCAAACAAGCATAATAATAAAAGAGTAAGGGAAGAGAAAACAAACACGGGGATTTTTACGTGGTTCGGCTATCCCCGCCTACGTCCACGCCTCCAAGCCAACCAAGCTCGAGGGTTTCACTATCCAAGCCTCCCAAGACTTCAAGTTCTTTACAATTGACTTTCAATGTGTCAATGGACCTTTACAATCCAGAAATTATCTCCCCAATCTCTTTACTCCAAGTGTTTCTCACACTTATACACTCACAATTTGATGAGAAATGAAAATTACAACAATGAAACTCTCTTTAAGAGTGGATAAATAAATTATAGCTCAATGATGATTCAATAAATGATGATTTACGAAATGAAAGCTCAACATATGTTTTATAAACTTATTTTGGCTTGCTAGAGTATTTAAAATGAAATTGGAATTGAGTTTTTATAGCTAAAGCCCGAAAACTAGCCGTTATAGACAAATTCCACCGCCCAAGTGGCTAGCCGCTTAATTTATCCAGCTCCCCGCTTAATTTGCTACAGTAATACTGTTCATAGAATTATAATTTTACCTCAAAACTTTTTATAATTACACTATAGCTCAAAATGTTATAAAACTTTACATAAAGGTCCAATTCTAGAATTTTTAAATAATATGTAATTCCCAAAATTTTTTGAAATTATAATATAGCTCAAATTATAGTAAACCTTTTTAAATAAGTCCTTTTTAAGTTTTAACAAAATCAACATAAATTTTAAAGTTCTCAAAACCTTTCACTTAGGCCCTCAATCTTTTATAAGTTACAATATGGCCTAAAACGTTTCAAATCTTTGCAAATAGGTCTAAATTTGAATTCAAGATAATATTTATTAAAATCGAAGATTGCAAAACTTTTTTATTTTAATCCAAATTACTCAAATCTACAAAATACTTTTATCTTAAATATAAAACATTTTGGTTTATGAAAAGTAATAATTTATTAAACAAAATATTGAGCTTCTCAAATGATAAAACAATCATAAATTAAATCATACTAGCTTTAAAAGAAATTATAGCAATAATTTGTTCGTCGAGCTTTAAATTTCATTCTTGATTTCGCCGTTGTCCGTTGAGTGTATTGAGCTTGATTTCACTTGATTCACTTGCATAAATATTATCCTTCAAAAACTAGTGAATTTGTGAAATACAATATTTATTAAATTTAACACAATCAAATGTTGCCACATCATCAATCAATGTTACATCATCGGTCAATTGCATGTTATCAGTCAATGCCACGTCATCGGTCTGTATATGTGAACAATACCATGAACAGTACCGTATATGTGAACAATGTCGTTTATCCTTTTATGCTTCTCTTAAGGTTTCGACTGTCCTGAGTTTAAAATTACTATCCGTTTTACTATCTAATCTCTCGTTCATTGAAAAATGACATGATGCCGCTAAAAATACATAAAATACTTAGTTATAATAAAACACACATAATTAAATTACAAGGGACTTAAATGCATAAAAGTAGGATTGTTAGTGAGACTTGGAGTGTAAAATGATGTTTTTCTCCATTACAAATATACATTTTCTAGCACTTAGCAATAGAAAATCCGTTAGAGCATCTTTAGTGCCAAATTCTTTAAATTAAAAAAATCACTTAAATATTTTAAGTAGATGAAGCTAATTAAGGCATGTGACATTATTAAATTAGTACCTATAAAAGATGGAATTAAAAAGCTATCTACACACTTAGGCTGCGTTTGGCACATAAGATTAGATTGAACTGATTATTAGGATCGGACTAGATTAGATTTAATTGGATTAGACTTGATTATATAATATTGTCTTATGCTTGGTACACTATTAGATTGGACTATATTAAATTATATTTTAAGGAAATTAAATCGCATTTAAGTTGACATTTAAATATAAATGTGAACTATTTATTAATATTTAATAATAAATAATTATTAAAATTAATTTAAAAGAAAATTAATTAAAATTAAATATATAGAAATTAGTTATTAGTTAATCACAATAATAGTAAATAAATATAAATTTAATTAGGTTGAATTAAATATTTAATTTAATTTTTATTAAATATTTGAAATATATTTTATTTTATTAAAAGGTTAGCAAACAATATAAAAGCAACCAATTACTAGTATTGTTAATTTTCATGATTAATTTTAACATAGTGATTATTACATTAAATATTGCATTAGATATTTCAGTAATAATTAATTGAATAGACAATTGTTTTTAAAGTTAATCATAACTATTGGGATTGCTAATCCCATGATCTTAGAACTAAATTTAAATTTAGTCCCATAATCTAATTCAAATTAGAAATTGCCAAACATAAGATAAATAATTAATTCTAAAATTAATTATTAATCCAATCCTACATATAATTCCAGATCCCAAACATAACCTAAGATATTCTCAAATGGTCACATAGACCCTTTTAATTTTATAAATGTTCACATAAACCCAATTTTTGCAATTGTACCCTTCAATTAAGGCAGCCCAAAAATTGACTTTATATAACATCTATAATAAATAAGAATAAAGTATTAAAATAATCTAATATATTAAAATAATATAAATTTTACAAATTATTTTTAACATTAAACAAAACTATTTAATTATTATTGATATGCTAAATATGGTTTAATATTCATAAAATATGTTTCACTGATTAATAATATTTAAATAATTATTTTAACATAAAAAAATTACTTACAAAATCTATATTATATATTTCATTTATGGTTTTTTTATTATGTCTATATTAGCATAAATTTTGAAGTTAATTTTGGATTAATGAATTTAAAGATTAATAAAATTTGCCAAGATTTACTTATAATAGCTTAATATTAAAAGTAATTTGCATGACGTGTATATATGTTATTTTATTACCTAAGGTGTATTTATATGTATTCTATTTATTATTTTTATCTTAATATTGTATATGCATTTATTACAAAAGATTTTGATTATAATTAAGGGATATAATCATAAGTTATTTATAAATCCAAGGTGTCTATGTGACCATCAAAAGATTAAAAAAATAAAACACTCGTATCTTATAGTGAATCTTTTTTTGTCATGTAGTTAAATTTTTCTTTATCTGCTTTTCGTTCTAAATTTGGTGCTCTTTTTGGTACAAATATCATTATTATTATTACTTTTTGTTTTAGCATCACAATGCTTTTTTTTTGTGGGATTTTTCTACCCTATTATTTTTGTAAATCCACCCCGTTTGTTAAAGAAGCTCATGTGTGCAGAGTGAATAGTAAAGAAGAGGATTATAGTAGCTACAGCTCACAATTACAAGTTGATGACATAGCTTGCCAGTTGGCTCCCGGTGGTTATATAGTTTCGTATACATGATGATTAGTCCAGGTTATTATAATATTTCTTATACATGTGAAAACTAACTTAAGCCTGTTATAATTAGCTAATAAGTTATTATAGTTAATTAGACAAATTAGTTAATCAGCTACTCGTGTATATATAGAGAATTATGTACATACTTATTTTGACATATTCTTTGAGTAATAAGAAAAACGAAGTTTCGAGAATTCTCTTATTTTCTCTTAAAACTAGAGGTGGGCGTTCGGATCGGATTGATTCGATTTCGGGTTCGAGTTGAAGTTTGTAACTCGTTTGGGTTGAAAATCTAAACCTGATCGGATTGTATTTCGATTCAAGTTGAACCCAAACCGAATAATCAACTCGATTGGATTAAAAAAAAAAGTTTAAAAATATAAACCTAACCCTAACCTAACAAGTTACAACTCCCAAACATACACTTTTCACTTTCTCAACTACCACTTCCCCACTTCTTCTTCTTTTTTCTTTTTTCTTTTTTTCTTTCCTCTTCTTCTCTTTTCTTCTTCTTTCCTTGCACCGCTGCTAGACATCTTCTTCTTTTTCTTCTTTTTTTCTTTAATTCTTCTTCTCTTCTTTTTCTTATTTTTCTTTCCTTCGGCTGCTATAAAACATCATCATCTTCTTTATATTTTCTTCCTCCATTGCCAAATATTTCTTCTGCTTTTTCTGATCTCTATTAATTAATTGTTTAATAATTTATTTTTTAATTGTTAGTTAATTTCTTAGTTTTCTTTTGTTAATTGTTGTTAATTTTTTTGTTAATTGTTAAATACAAAATTCTATATGGTAATCATACAAATCAGATTATGGGAATTTTATGTGATATTTAGTTATTTTTTTTTGAATGAGATAAAATTAGGGTTTCATAATACAAATGGACTCGAATTTATAACCCGAACCGAACCAAACCGAATTAAATTCGGTTCGATTTGGTTCGGATTTGTAATTTGAACTCAATTGGTTGAATCTTCCAAATCGAATGGGTTGAAACCCAAATTGAAATCCAAACAACCCGAACCGAAATCTGATTCGCGACCCCTACTTAAAACTTTCTCATCTTCCAAACATCTTTGATCTTTAACTTGGTATCAAAGCCAAGGATTAATGGCGTCTGTTAATCTTGCTTCTTCTTCAAATGAAATTCAAAATCCTGCTACAAATTTAACAACTATTCATTTACCTTTGACACATCAATCAAGCTTGATCAATCTAACTATCTCATATGACGATCTCAAGTCCTAGCTTCAATTCGTGGTAATAAACTTGAAAGTTTTATTAATGACTTAATCAATCCACTTCCATCTCATGTTGCTCAGAGAGTTGATGGTGAACTCAGATATGTTGAGAATCTAGAATTCATAACATGGAGATCTCAAGATCAAGTCCTGCTTGGATGACTGCTTTCTTCAATGAGTAAAGAAATCATTAGGTTAGTGTTCAATCTGGAGACATCACTTAAAGTATGAAAAGCTGTTGAGGTACAATTTGGTTCTCAATCCAAACCCAGACTGTTACATTTGAGGTAGATTATAAATTCAACAAGAAAGAATGATATGAAAATTACAGCTTATTTCATTAAGATGAAAAACATAGCTGAAAATATGGCTGCAACAGGAAGTGCTCTGAGTAGTGATGATTTGATTTTGCATATATTGTCTGGCCTAGGACCATATTATAATTCAGTGGCTACTTATATTACTGGTTAAGTAGGAGTTGGAAAAAAGAATGTCAATGGAGCATATGTTATGCTCTTAACTTAAGAAGCTAGGATTGAACAATAATCTCATATGCTTGCTGGTATAGATATGAAACACAATTTTGAGGCTAACTTTGCTCAAAACAGAAGAGTTAAGAAAGGAAATATGTTAGGTAGAAAAGGTTTTGGTGGTTATGGCTACAATTTTGATTTTGAGAATGGCTATAATTCTGGTTTTGGGGATGATGGTTATTACAAAAGAAGTTTTGGGGAAGATTCTATTGGTGCTGGTACTGGTTTTAATACTCAATTTAAAGGTAATCAATTAGGAAATCAAAGAAGAGTAGGAGGAGGAAGGAAATTGGAATAACAACACTGGACTGAACAACTTTAATAATGGAAAATCACCTATAAATCCTAAACCAAAGTGCAATACTTCAAAGCCTACCTATCAAATTTGTCTCAGGCCTGAACACACTGCAAACATCTACTGGAAGCTTGAAGAATTCATTAATTCAGGTGCTTACAGGCCACCTCCAAATAAAAGACCAAATGATGCTTATCTAGCTAACATGGATGCTCAAGCTAACACTAATTGGTATCTTGACAGTGGTGCCATACATCACCTAACCAATGAAGCTTGAAGAATTCATTAATTCAGGTGCTTACAGACCACCTCTAAATAGAGGACCAAAGGTTGCTTATTTGGCTAACATGGATGCTCAAGCTGACACTAATTGGTATCTTGACAGTGGTGCCACACATCACCTTATCAATGATATGAACAATATGCATGTAATTGAGCCTTTTTTAGGTACTTCTAAACTTGTTATTGGAAATGGTGTTTGTTTATGTATAGCACATACATATTTTACTGTTTTAAGAATGCAAAATTCTCACAATCATTTTGAACTTAAGCAAAACAACATTCTCCTTGTACCGAAAATAGCCAAAAACATGATAAGCATATCCAAATTAACTAGAGATAATAATGTTGTTACGGAATTTACTAATGACTTTTGTTTTGTGAAGGAGAAGGTGAAGAATTTAATCATGTTGCAGGGAAAAACTGAAAAAGGTTTATATAGATTGCCATTAGTTTCCTTAAATAAGTGCTCTTCTTTTTAATCAAACCAATGTCTTCTTGCTCATGTTCAGTCAGCTGTCTCAGCTCAACCTATTTCAATATTTTTCTACTGTTGATTCTAAATGTCAGAATAAAATTGTTTCTTCTCTACATACTGAAGCAAAAAGTTGTCAAAACTCAAATTATATGTTGAGTACTATGGTTTTACATAAAAAATTAGGTCATCTTATTGCTAAGGTATTGAGTCATGTAATCAACTCTTGTCCATCTTTTAAAACTGTTAATGGTAATAAAGTCTTTGATTCTTGTGATGCTTGTAAGTTGGGAAAAATGTACAAACTTCATTTTCCAATGATTGACACCAAGACTAAAAATGCATTGGAACTCCTACATACTGATTTATAGGGACCTGCTCCTACACTACCTATATAAGGATATAGATATTATGTCAAATTTGTTGATGATTTTACAAGGTTCGCCTAGATTTTTCCGTTGAAAACTAAAGCTAAAATCTTTCAAGTGTTTAAAATCTTTCAAGCACAAGTAGAGAAGCAATTAGACAAATCTATAACGTGTCTTCATTTTGATTGGGGTGGTGAGTACAGATCATTTGTTCATTTGATTGTGCTTGTTTTTCTTTCTTAAAAGATCACAATCATCACAAGTTTCATTTTCATACTTCCAAGTGTGTGTTCTTATGATACAATCCTTTACACAAAGGCTACAAATGTCTCCATTTATCATGAAAAATATATATAGCAAGTCATGTTCTCTTTGATGAAACTTCGTTTCCTTATTCAACTGATCCAAATTTCTTAAAGTGCATGCCATTTAAGTCCTCTGATTTTCTTTATAATTCTTTGCAATTTTATAACATCTCAGTTCCAGATAGCAATTTAAATCCTTTTGAATTTGTTGCACCAAAAATTGATTCTCATACCTCAAGTTCTAGCATAATATCACCTCCCTTCCTTCTAATACATCACCTATACATTTTACCTCTCTTATCTCACTTGTTGATACTATATCTTCACCTATTATCCACACAACATCCTAGTTGCATCCTTATAAACTATACCTTCACCTATAATACATCAAAATCCTCTAAATATATCATCATCACCTTTCAAGTCACATCTCCCACCTCTCAAATCTACTCAATCCACCCATCCTATGATTACCAGAGCTAGAGCTAGCATATTCATACCTAAGGCATTCTTGACAGCACATAAAAGTTTAGAACCTTCTAATGTTGATAAAGCTCTGTTTGATCCTAAGTGGAAGGCTACAATGCAAGAGGAGTATGATGCACTCATTAGAAATAACACATGGAGTCTAGTACCAATGAATCCAACATACAAGCTTGTAGGTTGTAAATGGGTATTTAGAACAAAATATAACACAGATAGTTCAATCTTTAAATATAAAGCTCGTTTAATGGCTAAAGGGTTTCACCAGATAGCTGGAGTTGATTACTTAGAAAACTTTGGTCTTGTAGTGAAGTCTTATACTGTTAAAGTTATCCTTAGCTCGATAGTTATACAAGGGTGGAATGTGAGACAAATTGATGTCAATAATGTATTTCTTAATGGGGATCTAACTGAAGATGTGTATATGTGTTGAATACTAGAAAGTGTATATTTATAAAGGAAAAAATCATCATTTTACGTTTCAAGTCTCACGACCATCCTACTTTTATGCATTTAAGTCTCTTGTGATTTAATTATGTGTGTTTTTTTATAATTAAGTATTTTATGTATTTTAAGTTGCATCATAGTCATTTCACAATGAATGAGAGATTAGATAGCAAAATGGACAATAATTTTGAACTCAGGACAGTAGAAAACCTTAGGAGGCGCATAAAAAAATAAACGACACTGTTCATATATACGAACCGATGATATGGCAATATTCGATTGGACGAATGATATGGCATTGACTGATAAGGTAGCATTGACATATGATGTGTCATGATCCTATTAGACTAAAATGCTGATGTGGAGTTGGCCAATGACATAACAGTATGTTGGTGGACCAAAAAACATGCGTACGATACATGCATATATACAGAATGACAACCTTGATGATGTGTTCTATCAAATCAGACTTACCACGTTCGTAATCCTAAGCGTCCAAATTATTTTAATCCGATGGTCATAATTTACTTATTGTCTTTATAAATAGGCGATTCTCCACCCTAATTTGGCACCCCTGAATCTATTTTTGAGTTCTATTTTCTATAATTCTTTCTTTTCTCTGTAGTTTCTATGTATTTTAAGAAATTTTGATTTTACCCATAGTTCAATTATAAGTAGCTAATTTTCTTTCAAACTTGATTGAAGATGAAGCCTTAACATGTTTCATGGACTTAATTTGGTAAATTTACTTTCTCTTCTGCTCTGATTTATGTGGATATTTTGACTTTTTGTCGATAAATAGTAATAATCTTTTCTAAATATTGCACTAGTGTAATTGTCTCCCTAGTGCAAGTCTATTACTATTTGGCAAGATAAGCACTTAGCACCATATTTATTTGACTGAGGTTCAATTGGCACAAATGAGGAATACTAAGCCAATGGTGCATGTTGAGTGCGGATCCAGAG
This sequence comes from Citropsis articulata, assembly GCA_030449925.1. Lineage (NCBI taxonomy): Eukaryota > Viridiplantae > Streptophyta > Magnoliopsida > Sapindales > Rutaceae > Citropsis > Citropsis articulata. The sequence continues at coordinate 673,888 of JASUUH010000226.1, forward strand.
ACCCAAGCACTTTATTTTAATAGTTTTCATTTTAATTTATTCCTGTCATTCTACTCTAAATTTTAAGATAGTCTAAATCACTTTCACCACAAAATCAATGACCCACTTAGAAAATTAACTATACACATAATTAAAATCTACCTCCTCGGGAGATCGACATTCGCCACCGTTGATCTATTCTACAATAGATTCGTGCACTTGCAAGTTTAATAAAATTTGCACAACAGTATGCAACAACTAAAAGACTTTGTTTCAGAGGGAGGCTACATTTGCAAACTAAACAAAGCCCTTTATGGCTTAAAACAAGCTCTAAGAGCCTCATATAATAAACTCAAGGGTTGTCTTACATATTGGAATTTCACAAATTCTAAGGCTAATGCTTCCTTGTTTATTAGGCATGATGTCAAAGGCATAATTCTTGTCTTAATTTATGTTGATGATATTTTGGTCATTGGTCCAAATTCAGCCTTGTTGGAATCATTCATCACTAAGCTCAGCAAAGTATTTGCCCTAAAAGACTTCGGTTTACTGAAATACTTCCTTGGTATAGAAGTCTGCTATACAGATCATGGAATATATCTCTCCCAAACCAAATATATTAAGGATTTATTATCTAAAGCCTCAATGCAGAGCTGTAAAGGAACTGAAAATTCTTTCAGCACAGGCTACAAGTTAGAAAGATCAGTCAAAGGCTCATTGGGTACACAGTTTGAAAATCCAAGTCTTTATAGAAGTGTTGTTGGAAGGCTGCAATACTTGATTCTCACAGACCAAACATTGCCTATTTAGTGCACAAACTCAGTCAGTACCTTAGTGCTCCTACTCTCTAACACTGGTTAACTTGTAAAAAGGTGCTTAGATACCTTCAAGCAACTGTCACATATGGTCTCTACATTCAACAGAAGGGAACTTTGGAAACTATAGGGCTAACATGATACTCAGATGCTAATTGGGCTTGTGATGTTGTTGACAAAAAATTCATTGGAGCCTATTTCATTTTTCTTGGTAATAATTTGGTTTCCTGGTCTTCGAAAAAGCAAGCCATTATAAAAAAAAGTCTAGTATTGAGAGTGAATACAAAGCTTTGTCTATAGCTAGTTCAGCACTCTCTTGGCCACAATCTTTGTTCTCTGAACTTAACATCATAAAATTGCCGACTCCTGTTTTCTAGTGTGATATCTAGAGTGTTGGTGATCTAGCTAAAAATCCAATTTTTCATTCCAAATCTAAACATATAGAGCTAGACATTCATTACATTAGTGAAAAGGTTCTTAATAAAGAGTTGGAAATGTGATATATTCCCACTAAAGAGCAAGTGGCTAATGTTCTTACCAAGCCCTTGTCATTTCCAAAGTTTAGTTATCTTCGTTCCAAGCTCAATGTAATTAGCAAACGCTTGAGCTTGAGGGGAAATGTTAAGGAAGCTCATGTGTGTAGAGAGATCAGTAAAGCAAAGGATTATAGTAGCTACAACTCATAGTTACAAGTTGATAACATGGCCTGCCAGCTAGCACCTGGTGGTTATATAGTTTCTTGTACACGTAATGATTAGTTCAGGTTGTTATAATAATTCTTATACATGTTATAATAATTCTTATACATGTGAAAACTAATTTTAGACTGTTATAATAAGCTAATAAGTAATTGTAGTTAGTTAAATAAATTAGTTAATCATCTACTCATGTATATAGAGAGAATTATGTAAAGATTTATTTTGACATATTCTTTAAGTAATAAGAAAAACGAAGTTTCCATAATTCTCGTATTTTCTCTCAAAACTTTCTCATCTTCCAAACATCTTTGATCTTTAACTCCGTTCCATAAAATAATTATAATAAGATTACATTATTTTTAAATATGCAAATCAATAGTAGTTTAGACAATTGATCAATTAAATTATTCTTGTAACTTTTTTACTTGTTTTTTTTTTAATTATTAAAGTTGCTGAAGGATATATTTCATTTGACTATTTTGTCTTATAATACAAAATGATCAAATTCTAATACTAGTGTGTTATTTATTGTGCACATATCACTGTTGAAAAAATAACTTTGTGGAGATCAGCAGTCATCCAAGTTATTTTTTTTTAAGTCAGAGTGCCAGGAAATATTGTAGCTAATTTGCACGCATTAATGTGAAAAATGTAGAATTGAAATTGAACAACTCATGAAACCGGCAAGGGCTGAATAAGAGTACTACACTATCTATCAAGAAATTAATGAAATGGCAAGTTGTTAGGTTTTAACTCCGTTTAATTGGTTAAAATAAACTTAAAACATAAAAAGAAAGTAAAAGTCACCTCTCACAATCTGTAAAGTCGTTGCGAAATTTAAAATCTATGCAATAACTAAACTGCAAATCGCGTCACGGAACGATAAATAACGATTTAAGAGCTTCCATATAAACCGCCCCGTAGTGGCATTTTATGTACGAGATTGCTAGCAGAGACGGTACAGAACAAAATGCTTACAAGAAAAGTGCTCGTAAAAATGTCAACGCAATGGCCACTGTGTAAGCATTTCCATTCCATATTTTCGTATTTAGTATTTGTATTTTTGTTACAGGGTTTCTCTTAGAATCTCGTAATGCTCATGATCACGATCATCTTGATGATTTTAACGATCGTAATATGTTTTATTTGATAGTGTTCATGAGAATCTCCCTCCAGTGTTGGATTCTAAATCCGAGCAACCACCACCTGTTTTCGATGGAACTACCAGGTTATTGGATCATAACATTCGTTGATGACATTTCTTATATATGGTGTGGCTTGGGTAGATGTCATTCAGAATGATTAATTCATGCCTAAGCGAGGGATATTGACACTCTAATTTGGTCATTCTTTCGATGTTGTTAAAATTGTAACGGGAAAAAAAAAAAGAAAAAGAAAAAAACACCGTTGATGGGATTAAATAAGTAATAATTAAGTTTATTAGTTGGCCTAACCAGCGAAGAAAATATCTAATAGAGACAAAAAGTGATTCTCCCCTCGCATAATTCACACACAAGGCTTACAAAATCATGTGATTGTGTAGTTCACTATTTAGTTACTGACAGTGCTCATCAGATCATTTCAAAATAGGCTGATTCATTTTCTTGTATATTAAAGGTTGTATATGGCTTACACATGCACATTTGCTCAGTGGTGTGTATGGATCATCAGGAACTACAAGGTTTGTTTTTTTTAATGTTTTATAATTTATTTAGTTATTTGTTCTGTGCTCTTCCTTAAATCCAGAATTTTTTTTTTTTTTGTTACTTAAAAGAAAAAACCATGGATTTGTAGTTTAATTTCCTTTTAATGCTCTCTGAATTTGATGTGCTTCAGGGATTACAAGATGAGATTAGGTTAGTTGCCCTAAGCCTTGAAAATAAGCCTGTTTGGTATGAGGAGAAAGGCTACCCTGCTAACAATGTGATATGATAAAATAAAAATAAAATAAAATAAAATAAAATAAAATAAAATAAAATAAAATAAAATTGTGATGCTGTTATTTTCATTTTAATAGATCTGCTGCATTTTCTATTGTTATTAAAAGCAAATACCCTTACGTGCGTGTGAAATTGTGGCTTTGGCAAAGTTAGTGAAGTGCCAACCGCCGATTGGTTGAGTTTGTTAATCTGTAACTTTTGTCTTGTTAATTGGATAAGTTCAATAATCTTCCAAGAAATTAAGTCTCTAATGTGAAACTTTTGAATAATTAGGACGTTAATGTAATTTAAATGACCAGTGCAATTGTTGACAGATCAATGTGGTTACAGTAGAGGAAGAGTTTGTATGCCTGCCCTCAAATTGCTTGTAATCTTTATGAATCAGTCCTGAATCAAAAATCACGAATCATGATGAGTCGAATGCTTAAAATGAAAAGTCAAAATTGCTTGCGTGCAAAGGGGAGCTGTGTGAAGCATTTACCTATTAGAGCTCTTTTTTACAGGTGCCTGCACTTGAACACAACGGCAAAATGTTGGTGAGAGTCTTGATTTTATTGTTGGAAAAACCGAAACCAGTGAGTTATCAATTAAATGTAATTAATTAGAAATAATAGAACAAAAGTGTAGCAAAGCACCAACAACGTGAAAAACTAGGGGCAAAGTGTAGCAAAACATGACCCAATGGCTAAATTTTCAATAATTTGAATGACAACCGTCGAAACGGAAATGAAATTCTTGAACAAATAACGAAATTAAACAGGGCACCTTGATTTAACCAGTTCTACTTCTTGATAGTACTTTAAGTTATATTAGGGATCTAATAGTATGAATTATTTGTATGGACAAATGAACTTCTAGCAATTCCTGGTAACTGCTAATCTACAGATTTTTAAAGCGAAAACGCAGAGCTATGAAAATGAAGAATCTTTGTTGTGAATCTAGGAGTGATTACGAGGGCTTTTGAATTGGCTACGTGTTTTGAAATGGGCTTTAATTTTTTTACGTATCTTTTTTAGATTTAAATAATGTATATTGTTGAAATATTGAATTATTAACTTATTATAAGTTTGTAATAATTTAAAAAAAAAAATATGAGGAAAGTTAGGCCTGCTCTTTATATTTTCTAAGATGGGCTTGAAAACGTTCGGCCCAGCGCATCAATTTTCCATCCCCAGTATTTGATAGCGATACCTATGTTTCTCTTCTACAATAATACTAAAAGCTGAAAATTATTTTTATACAAATCGATATGGTATTGTATCATTATATCACCTGTATTTGTACAAAAATAATTTATGTATTGTTCCCCAAATTTTTAATGAAACATATTTAAAATTGATAGCGATTGTGATGGCAAGATGTTTTTCCAACGACAGAGATACGCTTAGTCATGAAGTAAGATTTATACACGCAATGTACCCAACACGAAGCCGCCACTTAATACGCTTATTTTTTTAACACGCATACGCACTATATCTACCAGAACGCATCAAACCGTCTTGTCCCCATCAGATTAGAAGTGAGAAGAAATATGAAACGACAGATTAAGGAATGGCTGAATCGCTAGAGTGGCGTTAGCCCATTAGTTGGACCAGTGGCCACTAATAAGGCCATTGGTTTGGAAATTTCTGCTGGTGGATTGGTGACTAAGTTTGAATCTAATGCAAAAATTCACCCTTTGCAGCCATTGTGTCTAACCAATATGCATACCAATTGCCTAAAACTGATAAGAATTTTGCCAATTTTTTGGGTAATAGGCATCATTACCATGACACTCTATTGACACTAGGGATAACGAAAATCTCCACGGAAACGGTTATCCTCAGTGATTTTCCTCATTTAGGGAGGGTACGAAAATAATTTTATACTCAATTTCTTATTCAGAAAAGAGATGGAAAAATTTTTTTACCCAATTTCTTATTCGGAAAAGGAATGGGGATGAAGTGAACAAGGATGGGGATGAAGTGAATCTCCATCCCCTCCCTATTTCCCCCATTTTAATTTTTAATTTTATTTTTATTTTTTAAAATTACTAGTATATAAATAATAAAATTTGAATTATATTATAAAATCATAAATATTGATAAAAATAACAAATATCAAAATATTTATATTATTAAACTTTTAGGCCTAATTAATTAATTAAAGTCTTAAATTTTTATTTAGGACATTAAAAATACCGAGAAGATTCTATTAGTCCAAAAATTTTATTTTTATTTTTATTTTGTTTTATTAAAAATATTAATTAAATATCTATATTTATTTTATTGTCGATATAAAAATAAATTCTTTTTTTTTATTGTAGGATTATAAAGATTGAAAAAGATAATTATTTTGATAATTTGTATTTTGTATATGACTTTTGTAATGAATGAATGCTAATGGAAGATATATTTTAAATTTTATTTTTATTTAAATGTTTTATTAATTAATTTAAAATTAAACATAAAAAATATATTAATGAGTAATGACTCTTGGAATTCCACGAGGATTCTCTCAACTAATTTTAACGGAGACGAGAAGAGGACGAGTACATACACAATAAATCGGGATGGGTACGGGGGATTGGTCCCCTCCCCTCCCCGTTGCCATCCCTGATTGACACCTTAACGCGTGCACATTGCGTCACTACCAGCTTCCGAAGATCACTTTAAGAGCGCCTCATTCTGCAATCTCACACATTTCGGTATCACATAACTTTCTTCTTCAAAGAAAAACAAAAGCATTCAAGATACCTCTGGAGTCTTACCTTCTTCAATGGGCATCACGTAAGGATTCGGTTTTATTTTTATTGTTGGAATTTCATAGTTAATTATGATCACCCTAACTATCATCTGTTAGCTTTGATAGGGAGCAAGAGAATCTTCCCCCACCGTTGGATTCGAAGGCCGATCTACCACCTCTGTTCGATGGAACCACCAGGTTGTACATTTCTTACCTGTGCCCATTTGCTCAGCGTGTGTGGATCACCAGGAACTACAAGGTTTTATTTTTATTATATTTGTTTATCACTTTTGACCCTTCTGTGCTCTCTAGGCTTAATTAAAATAATACTAATAATAACAGTAGTTTATGATTTATTCGTTTGGCCTTTGTTGTAATACTCTCTTTGAATTTGGCTTCTTTCGGTTTGCTGCTGCAGGGGTTACATGACAAGGTTAAGTTGGTTCCACTGAACCTCCAAGATATGCCCGCTTGGTACAAGGAGAAAGTTTATCCTGCTAACAAGGTGATGCTGATGCTGATGCATGCATTTTGTGATCAATGATAATATTTCGTTTTATTTGATTGATCATTTAAGTAATTTGATAGATTAACCATATGTGCATTCTCTTGGTTAACGTGGTGGTTATAATCTGTCGGGAGGCTTTTGAATGGTATTAGAAAGTTTCCGAATAATAATTAGGAATTTATCTAATCAAGGTGTTGATAGATCAATCCAGATATCGAAAAGGAAGAGGTTGGCTCTATTTGGTATTAAGAAAGGGTAGTTGCAGATTAAAAAGTCGCAGAACTAAAGTGTTTGGTAAAACTATAATACCTCTACTATTTTTGTCAAAATTACAATTTAAAAATTATATTTACTACACATTATTAACCTTTATTTTATAGTTACATTATTTTTTTTCCAATAATAGCTGTAGATAAAAAAACCGCAGCATCTCATTACCAAATAGCCTAGTTACGTGATTCTGTGTCCTTATGCCCCATTATTGAAATTGAAATGCTTGTAATCTGTGCGGAGGAATTCCTGAATAAAATTGGAATGGTGTGTTTTTGCTTGGTGTACCTAGTAAAATCTAAACATATTCTGATTTGAGTTAAGTTGCTTGCTTGCGAGAAAACACAACGAAAGAGTTAAATTGATTGTTACAATTTCGTGCAAGATTAGGGATCACTGCTGGAGTTATCGAGTATATTTACCTATTAGAGTTCCTCTTTACAGGTTCCAGCACTGGAACACAATGGCAAAGTTATTGGAGGGTCTCTTGATTTGATTAAATATGTTGACAGCAAGTTTGAAGGGCCTTCACTTTTACCTGATGTAAGATTTTGCTGAATACATTGTTGCTTTTAATAAAAGCTTCTCTCTCTCTCTCTCTCACAACTTCGAGTAAAGTAATATTGTAAAAATATTGTAGGATCCTGAGAATCGAAAGTTTGCTTGCGGACTATTTTCTATCATCAATACATTCACCAACCATGTGTATACTTCATTTAAAGGAGACCCAGCAAAACAAGCTGGTAGGATTTGAGACTTGGTTACTTGTTTATAATGGAATGCATTTTGAATATGTATATATGAATACATGCTGAACTCAGAAAAAATTTTAATTTGTCACAGGTCCTGCTTTTGATTACTTAGAGAAGGCCCTTGATAAATTTGATGATGGCCCGTTCTTTCTTGGACAGTTCAGTCTGGTATGTTGACTACTCAATCATTTTGGTTATTTAATCTCATTGATGTAGTGATGTGATAGATGGCATGATATCTAACATGTAAGAAAATTTTATTTGGGTAACATTCTTATACAATGAGAATATAAGTAGTTTAGTGTGTGGAAACTAAATTACTACTGCCGTTTTGACAATGCTTTCATAAATGATTTGAGTACATTTCCCTGATATTATGAATGGAATGATGTGATCTTCAGGTGGACATAGTCTATGCCCCCTTTGTTGAGAGATTCCAGATCTTCTTATCAGAAGAATTTAAGTATGACATCACTGTGGGCAGGCCTAAACTAGCAGCATGGATTGAGGTACCTTGAAAAACCCTTGCTATCACCTTGTTACCAATTGTGAAATTGCTCTCAAGTTTTCGGTTCTTGAATGGTAACATATCTATCTTGTCAAATCCCTGTGCAGGAGTTGAACAAGCTCGATGCTTACAAGTCAACAAAAACAGATCCAAAACAACTTCTTGAATTTTACAGGAGCCGCTTCCCGGTACAATCTGTAGAGCCCGTATTAATATGAATAATCTAATTTTTCTTTTCTTTTGGATTATTACTTTCTAGCTAGCGTGAATAATCTTTAGCCAGTTTAGCAACCTGGACAAACTGCTTTTGTCTTTTGCAGGCCCAGCAGAGAACTCGCAATCAGTCGTCTTAGAAGCACACTGAATCAGTTGGTGGCGTGGTTTGTGAAATCTCTTATGTTAAAGCTGTGCGTTATACGGATTACATACTGTTTGCCAACGTGAGCTTGTGACGATGCTGGATATTGAATGAGTTGATGCCTTTGTTGATCTCTCGGACGACACAATTCTATGTTATGTGTACCTATATGTTTGTGGACTGCTGTCTTGTTTATGTTTTCAAGTATCAGTGTTTGTTTAGCGTCGTATGTTTGGGTAAATTGTCACAATCTTTTGTATTTTGCATACGCACTTACGCCGAATGAACCTTGCAAATCAAACTATATTCATACAACGAAGCAAAAGGAGGTGGTCGTTTTATTATAACATTCTCTCTGTAACATTTAAGACCAAATTTGATATGTTGATTAATTACTTGGTTAAGTTATGTTCCACATTAGTTAGTAAAAAGGAGATGCTCAGGTTTATAAGAAGAACTAGAAACGAAAAACCAATCAAATTCATCTTTCTCTGATAATGCATCAGCCATTAGATGCACAACTAAGTTCCATACAACACCAATACCTTGGGCAAAGGTAATGTAGAATTTGGGAAGAAAACTGGGAATGAAGAAATTCAAACATAATAAATGACCATGCAAGTCAAAATGAACTGAAAATCTTTTTAAACTAAAGCGCTTGAGAAGGATTTAAAAAAAGAAAGAAAGAAAAAGAAGCTACTTGGGCATCTTTGGCAGTAATGATTAAAATTCAAATATGCCACACAAGATATGATCTCCATCTTGTCATGGGTTGGAAATGACCCATAACTTCAGCAAAGGCTTGCTCTATCATCGATTCAATTATTACACCCTCTGAAATGCACAAAACAATTGATTCGCAAATCAACTAACATAAACTATCTTTTAAAATAGTTAGTATTGGAAATCACATTAAAGAACCTAATTGTTAAGCACAAAATCAAACAGATTTTCCTAACACCTCCCTTATCATAATGGAAACCACTCAGTTTCCCAGCATGTGAGCATATTCTATAGTTCAGTAAAATCTAGTTAAGCAGGTACACCCAAAATATAATCCTATATTCCATAGTTCAGCAAAATCTAGTTAATCAGGTACAGCCAATATATAATCCCATAGCATAAAAGTTCTTTCCACCATAGACTATCAATGATTACCTAGAGATCTAACACAGTCACACAGATTCCATTAATCCATTTTACCAAATGCTTGAACATTCTCAGCTTTCTAATAACAGCAGAGTTGACTTGCTATAATGATTCCAAGTTTATCTAAATGAATTGGCTCTTTCAAGAGGAAAACATGTAGTTACCAAATTCGATTAACTCTTTCTGTACTTTTCGCTAATCACTTCTTATCATATTGTTTATATCAGCTTCTAACCCACGTTTGCTGTTCACATAAATATTCCACAGACAACAGAGTTTGTACTCTTCAGAAAACAGAAACTTAAAATCAATCCACCCCACCAAAAAAAAAATGTACAAATAAATAAACAAAAAGGTTAAAAAAAAAAGCAGAAAAATTGAGCAGGTTAACCAGTAACGATATCAAGAAAGGATTAAAAATGGGAACTTAAACATCTCAAACTAAGCTAATTAAGTTGAAACATAAGAACATACTACAAATTTCAAACCAAGGGTCTCTCATTAGCTCAAAAAATTGAAAAAAAATCCCAAATTAGAAGTCTCGCAAAGTAAATGCTCTTAAACAAAAGCTCAAACTCAATTCATCCATCTTAAAATCCTAGCTTGGTGCGGCGCCAGTGCCTACGCTTCGCATTATACCTGAACAAACACAAAACAAAACAAAACAAAAAATCCATAAATATAAAAGTTTAAAAGCTTTCAAGCTCTAAAAGTCAAACAAATATATAAACATATAGAAATGACACCTGATAGTGTTGTCAGTTCGCATACGGATCCAGTGAGGGATAGGCCTGTTCTGTCTCATCTTCTTCGCCAGCTTCTTCTTAATCATGAAAGTCTTGTGCGATGGCTACACATACAAGTGCAAGAACACACTTAGGCCTCAGAGAACGAAAACAAGATGGACCCAGTAACTTGGAGATTGAATATGATAAGGATTTTTACCATTTTGGCGATTAGGGCTTCGGCGACCAGAAATTGGAGCTGCTGCTGCTGCTGCTGATGCGCCGTCGATTAAAAAATAAATAAAAGAGGGGGCTATGTAAAGTCTAAAGATTCATTGTATAAGAGTCAAGGAAGCAGGGGCCTGAATTTATTTGGGCCCAGCTGGGCCTTTTATAATAATTTTGGGCCGTTATTGCATATGCGAAGTGTTAAATGTGTTGGATTTCCCCAAATTCAGGAAAAAAATAATAAATTGGCTTTGGTTTCTTCCAACAAAACGCGTGAGCTTAGGCCGTAAGCGTGCAGAATCATTTAAATGTGCATGTGATTTGAATTTTGACGTTACTTTAACGTGTTTATTGGTGAGATTCTAAAATTAACATCTAAGTAATAAACTCAGTTAAAATACTAGATGCAATTATTAATTATATAATAAATAAAGTCATATGTCTATAATACCGAACTCAAATACGTCGATTTGACAGGATTAGTATCTGAGTCAGCTTCGATCAAGCATCATAAATAAATTCATAAAGCTTAAAATTCGAACTTGTTAGGATTATTAGACCTTTTTCATGAACATTAATTTAAACAGCTCATTATGACAAAAGGCAAAAGAACTTGGGTGATATGTATTGGGTTTTACCTATTTGCACCTAAAAATATATATGCAAATTTCACATCTAGTTCACAGCTAATTGAAAAGATCGGCCTACACATTTCAAAATTCTATTCCAAATGATAATGCAATTAATTCTATCGAAATTGATGAGATAATATAATTAATTTACTTAAAAAATATATAAAATCATTAACTATTTAATGAATGATATATGAAATACCACAATATCTACCATTATCTAATTTAAAATATCTATTATTCTCATCTAAAAACCAACCTAATAACATTTGACTAACACACTCAAAATTAAATATGGGTTATGTCATGATTATTAAATTTGAAGAGGTTTGTTTTGCTTTCGAAAAGAAAAATTATTTTTTCACCACTTTTGTTTTGTCACATGTATATCTAACCATTACAAAATTTTGACATATTTTTTGCACCACCTTTTTTTTTAAAGCTTATATCAGTTAATCACTTTGACACTAAAAAATAACTTTTTTACCCCTAAATAGAGATGAGTAGTACGCAAGACGTGACGCAGACGCTTTTTAAGACGAAGACTGACGCACAGAGCCAAACGAAATTTGAGCTTAAAGTTTTAGACACATGTTTCTTTAAAGCACAACATGATTGGAGGCGGGTTAAAGTACAACACGTAAAAAGGCCGGGAATAAGTACAATTTTATGATTTTACAAATAATTTAAAATTGAATCTTTTTAATATATTTTATTAGTGCAAGTTTTTAAATTAAATTTAATTCTTAGTTTAAAAAAAATACTATAATTGATTTATGTTTATAACTTATTAAATTAATAACTGACATCGCGATTTTAATAAATAAAATTATAAATATCATGATTTTATAAATATACATCAATGTTGTTATGGACTATAATCTATAACTCTATATAAGTCCAAGTTAACACTTAAGAAAAATTTATTATTATTGTTGTGGCTAAGTATTAAAAAGAAAATTTAATATTATAGGGTTTTACTTAGTAATTAATATTGCATTCTCTTATTATTATTAGTTATTATTATTGAATATGGACTTGATTTTTAAATTTTTAATTATATTGAATTTGACTAAAGGCACATGAATTAAAAAAAGTATAACAACAACTTGGCATGTCCTCTTAAAAAAATTAAAAAAAAAACTTATTGTAACACCCTAGGTAAATCCCACATAAGCAAAACACGATAGAGATACTGGGTTTATAAAGGGTGATCAACACTTGAATTGGCAAAACGCGTATTGGGTATATAGGCGCCCCAGAAACAAAACTGTGCAGGCCTTATTAATGCTCAAAGCAGACAATATCTTACCAGGTCTGGGTTGGTCATGACATTATGATATCAAAGCGGCTCCACGTGTCATCTTGAGTGATAGTAGGGCAAACCTCAGCGAGGACGCTAAGTCCCTAAAGGGAGTGTATGTAACACCCTAGGCAAATCTCACATCGGCAAAGTACGGAAAAGATACTGCGTTTATAAGAGGTGATCCACATCTTAATTGACAAGATGCGTTTTGGGGTGTATGAGCATCCCAGAAACAAAACTGTGTGGGCCTTGTTAAGGCTCAAAGTGGACAATATCTTGTCAAGTCTTAGTTGGGTCATGACAAATGGTATCAAAGCGGCTCCGGGTCCTCTTGAGCGGTGGTGAGGCAAACCTCAGCGAGGACACTGAGTTCTTAAAGGGGATATATGTAACACCCTACGCAAATCCCACATCGGTAAAATACGGGAGAGATGTGTAATTCTAGTTATGCAACCCAAGAAGAGGGGTGAATTGGATTTCTAAAAATTATTCAATTCTAAAGCAAAACTTAATATAAATCTAAAACGAATTTAAAGCAATAACTAATAAATCAATCACAATATTAAAAAAATAAGGAAAGAGAGATTCAAACACGAAGATTTTTACGTGGTTCAGTCAACCTCGCCTACGTCCACGCCTCTAAGCTTTCCAGGCTTAAGGATTCCACTAAGTAATCCTCCAAGGCTTCAAATGCTTACAATTGACTTCTAAGGTGTCAATAGACCTTTACAACAAGAGATTCCACTAAGAGATTGGAGATAATCTCTTAACCCCAGTGTATCCCAACACTTATAATCACTAAAAAAAAAAATTACAAAATGTATTTCTCTCACACAATATTTAAGATTACAAATCAATACCCAATGTGTGATAAATGACGTAAGAATGTGTTTAAAGCTGTATGAAGATTGTATACTTGAATATAAGCTCAATGGAAGTGTTGTGATCAACCCTTGATTTGATTTGAATGAGCTTATTTATAGTTGGAGCTGAAAACTAGCCATTACAGACTGTCTGCACGATGTCGGATCACCGTTTGACTGGTCAATATAACTGTTGGGCTGAAATTAAAAAATGTTGGATTGCCGTCATCCGAGATGTTGGTTAGCCGTTTGTGTCCAGAGACTAACTTCTAATTCCGTTCGATGTCAGCTAGCCGTTATCTGAGATGTCGGTTAGCCGTTTGTGTCCAGAAGCTAATCTCTGATTCTGCTCGATGTCAGCTAACCGTTATCTGATATGTCGGTTAAGTGACTATTTTGTAAAATAATAGTTTGGCCCTAAAACTTTATAAAATTTTATTATGACCCAAAACTTTATGAAACTTGTCAAATAAGTCCATTTTTAGAATTTGAAGTAATATTTACTAATTTCAAAATTCTCAAAACTTTTCAATTTAAAAAAAATCATAAAATCACTTTTTATTAAATATAAAACTTTTATAAAATGAAAATAATGATTTAAAAGTATATGAAAAAATATTTTGAGTTTTTAAAAGATTAATCACTTTTAATCAAGTTTGTTATCATCAAAATCAAAATTAAAGAAATATTTATGTTAACAAAATGTTAGGTTTATAAGGGATGATCCACACCTTAATTAGCAAGATACGTTTTGGGGTGTATGGACACCCTAGAAATAAAACCGCATGGGCCTTGTTAAGGCTCAAAGCTGACAATATCTTGCCAGGTCTAGGAATATAAAAATTTCAACATTAAAATAAAGGATAAATAGTCGTTTAGTTCTTTATATTTTGAAAAATATCTCATAATGGCTCTTTTGTTAAATATGTTCTGTCCTTACTAACTTTGTCTCAACTTTTACAAAAATATCCTTACAATAATATTGGGACATTAATAAAAAGAAAAAAAATGGTAATTTATTAAAATAACCATAAAAAGTAAATAAAAAATAATGAAAATTTTTGTTATTATTTTACTTTTAGGGTTAGTTTGATATTAATTTTATAAATAAAAATTAATGTAAAGATTGTTGCAAGGGTATTATTATTAAAGATTGTTTAATAATAAGGATATCTAGAGACATTATTTGAAATACAGGAACTAAATACGTATTTAACCCAAAATATAGGGACTAAATAAATATTTACTATTAAAAAGAATAAAGTCTCCAATAAAAGTATAAAATATGCACGTCCATGACAAGTACTTTTGTTTTGAAAAACACAAAGAACAAATAACCACCATCCACAAACTAGCATCCTAGACTAGCACTCATGAATCTATCTCATTCAACACTAAGTTCCAAGAGTTCAAGATATTTATCTTATTCACCACCATCAAGTAGCGTTGGCAACGAGACAAGATGGGCTGGGACTTACCAATCCTCTTGTCTCGAGACTAAAAAATATGTTCTAAATCTCGTCTTGAATAGTAAATTAGAACAAAATGTATGTCCTGATCCCAGCTTGATCGAGACTCGAGTTATCTCTAACGACATCAGTTTCTATTACACGTTATAGATTAAAATGCAAGTTATGCAACCCAAGAGGGTGGGTGAATTGAGATTTTAAAACTTACACTAAATAATTCACACAACAATTTAATCTATTGCCTTAATCAAATACAAAACAATAAATTCAATAAAATACAATAATAAAATAGTAAGGGAAGAGAGAGTAAACACAATAATTTTTACATGGTTCGGCAATCTCCGCCTATGTCAACGCCTCCAAGTCAACCAAGCTCAAGGATTTCACTATCCAAACCTCCCAAGGCTTCAAGTTCATTACAATTAACTTCTAATGTGTTAATAAACCTTTACAACCAAGAGATTATCTCTCAATCTCTTCACCCAAATGTTTCTCACACTTATACACTCACAAATTTGATAAAGAAATAAAAAATACAACAAACAACTCTCTTTTAGAGTAAATCTACAAATAATAGCACAATGATGATTCAAATTACGATTTTTTGCGAAATGAAAGCTCAATATATGTTTTATGCACTTGTTTATTCTTGCAAAAGTCTTAAAATTAAAGTTGGAGTTCAGTTTTTATAGTTAAACATTATTAAAAGAAGTCAAATGAAATGACATTCAATGACATTATATTATTGTCGGCGACTGAGCATAGATTCAAATTAAATTTGAATTGCTACAATAATACTGCTCAAGAGATTACATTTGTGCCCCAAACGTTCTGTAATTATACTATGGCCCTAAATGTTATACAACTTTACAAATAGGTCCAACTTATGAATTTCTAAATAATACTTGTTATTTCCAAAATGTTTTGAAATTATAATATAGCCCAATACATGATAATATTTTTTAAAATAGTCATTTTCAAAATTTAACATAATACTTATAAATTTCAAAGTTTTCAAAACTTTTACAATTTAGTTAAAATTTAAAAGTGTGAAGTTTTCCTCAGGTAACTAGTCGCTAGCCCTCAGGCGGTTAGCCGCTAACTCTCTGTCCACTTATGATATTTACACTCAAGCCCTAAAACTTTCATAAATAATAGTATAGCTCAAAAAGTTTTAAATGTTTGCAAATAAGTCTAATTTTGGAATTCAAAACAATACTTATTAAAATCAAAGATTGTAAAATTTTTTCATTTTAGTCCACATTTTGAAAAATAACTAACTTTATAAAATACTTAGCTTATAATTGTAAAACTTTTGATTTATGAAAAAATAATGATTTATTAAACAAAATCTTGAGCTTCTCAAATGCTAAACCATTCATATATTAAATCATACCGGCTTTACAAGAATTGTCACAATAATGAGTCCGTTGAGCTCTAAACTTTATTCTTGATCGTGCCGTTATCCGTTGAGTGTCTTAAGCTTGATTTTTACATGATTCACTTCATCATAAATATTATCCTTCAAGAACTAGTGAAATGTGAAATACAATATTTATCAAATCACTTAAGACATATTTTTGTTATCATCAAAATTACAATATGGGTAGTCCTTTAGGCTAACATAGATTTTGTCATGAGTGACATGTCATATGACTTTAACCGATATGTCATACGCTTATGACTGACACGTCATATATAATTTATAACAACTTGTCATACACATATGATCGACATGCCGAATGTTTTTTATTCATCAATGACTTCTCTTACACATTTGAAAACCATGATTTCTGGCCACTCGGGATCTTAATTAGGATTTTCAAATATCTTGAATTTTGACACGAATACTAAATTAGGCTGAACTTAAATCCCAAATCCCAACCCGATTAATACATCGGGACAAAATTTTATACCACATCCTGTCCCCAGATAGAATCACAAACTCCAATCGGGATTTAAGGAACCTTACCAACTCTAACCATTAGTAGCATCCATCCACCACAATTCTTATAATTACCTTATATATTGCTTTTAGGTTTCGTATTATGTCTCACACTTATCTTATATATTAAAGGATTAAAAAAAAAAAAATTGATGTTGATTAGTGGATACTTACATGAGTATACGGTAAATTTTTCCCTTTACTAAACCTGCCTGCTACCCACGGCGGATTTTGGTTTATATTACCAAAACAACCATTACTTGTAAAATTGCTTGCAGCGGATGAGTTCTATGTGTTTACGGGCAAATTTGCCATCTCTTTGAATGGAGATTAAACCAGGAAGATCTAAAAAATATTTTGTTTACGGGATCACTGGTAGAAAAATAATCTTCATTGATATTAAATATAGCGTCAATGAATATTTTATTGATAATAATTTTAGTGTCACATAAGCTTT
Organism: Citropsis articulata; assembly: GCA_030449925.1. Classification (NCBI taxonomy): domain Eukaryota; kingdom Viridiplantae; phylum Streptophyta; class Magnoliopsida; order Sapindales; family Rutaceae; genus Citropsis; species Citropsis articulata. The sequence continues at coordinate 691,214 of JASUUH010000226.1, forward strand.
TTTATAGCACGTGACACTAAAATTTGTGTCAGCAAAGTCTTTTACTGATACTAGTGAATATCAAATACAATACTCAATAATGTACATTAAAGTCTATTACTGATACTAGTGAATATCAAATACAATACTCAATAATGTACATTAAGAATGTATTTGATCTAGTGAGCATTTTCGCTCGCCTTATATGAAGTGCCTAGCTTTCAATGACAGAGCTATGTTGGAGGGAGTTACGGCTAGACACATGCCCATTGCAATAATGAACAATAACCCTCATCAGATCTTATCTTTCATAAGAATACTAACAAAATATGGTATCAAAATTAAAGGAACCATAAAAATTGAAGTCCATATAAATATTTGGGTAGAAAATGGCTTCGCCAAGCTAAGGCAAAACAGAGCAGGGAATCATAATCCGGTACTTATCATGACAAATCCAAAGACCAAGGCCTATCGAAGGTTCTTGAAAAACATGAAAACTGAGAGGCAAGGAGCCTATATTCTTAGCCAAAAAATCAGTTGCAAAATTGGCTTCACAATAGATCTGTCTAATGCAAACATACCAGTCATTTTTTAAAAGATTCTTGATCGAGTTTGTCCAAGGAGTGTGCACATTTGGGCTATGATCTCGGGACTCAATCATTTGAATGATGCAAAGGTTGTCGAATTCTGCGTCTAAATAGTGAATGTCGTGGTTCCGAGCGGGGTTGAGTCCTCGGTAAACCACCAAAGCTCTGCCATACTAATGGAGTATATTCGAAATTCATGCCAAATCCCTAAACCATTTTCCAGTCGCATTGCGAATTATGCTTCCTACGCTAGTTGCTCGATTAAGATCTCTTGAACCATCAGTATTTAAACGGAAGTAAGGCCTTCCAGGGGTCGACCAGCCAATTCGAACAAACAACTAGTAATTCCGCACGTTTGGATTAGCCATAGTCGCCTGTTGTATCTCATGCACCACGCTCTAATATCCGACACGATCTTGCTGAAAATGCAAGTGTAATAGTCAATCCGTTAGAGCGTCTATAGTGCCAAATTCCATAAACTTTAAAAGAAGCTAATTAATGTACGTGACATTATTAAATTAGTACATACAAAAGATGGAATTGAAAAGCTATCCATACCCTCAAGATTTTCTTAAATGATCACATAGAGCCTTTTTATTTTATAAATAATTACGTAAACTCTAGTAGCACGATTATACCCTTCAATTAAGACAACCCAAAAATTGACTTCAAATAAACTTCTATAATAAATACAAAAAAAGTATTAAAATAATCTAATATATAAAATAATATAAATTTTATAAGTATTTTTAACATTAAACAAAGTTATTTAACTATTATTGACATGCCAAATCTATTTAAATTAATAAAATATGTTTACCTAATTGATAATGTCTTAATAATTATTTTTAACGTAAAAAATTACTTACAAAATCTATATCATATATTTCATTTATAATTTTTTTATTATGTCTATATTAGCATAAATTTTAAAGTTAATTTTTGGATTAATGAATTTAAGTATTAATAAAATATACTTATAATGGCATAACATTAAAAAAAATAAATTGCATGACAAGTATATGTTATTTTATTATTTTAGTTGTAGTTGTATGTATTTTATTTATTATTTTTATCTTAATATCGGATATGCATTTATTACAAAAAGTTTATATTATAATTAAGGGATATAATCATAAATTATTTATCAATCGAGGGGGGTCTATAATTCTATATGACCATTTGAACAAAATTTAGGGGTGTAGATGGTCTTCCCCAAAATAGTATAAAATTGAAAACGAGTAAAAGGAAAAATGGGTGGTGATATTTTTGATATTTTCATCGTGCAATTTTTCTAAACTCCGTTTCAAAGAAATAATTACAATTAGTTCATTTTTTTAAATTTAAATAAAGAAGAAATTTGACAATTTAATCAAATAAAATTAAGCAACTAAACTACTGGATATAAGAGCTCATGTTTCTTAGGGCAATTTAGTTATTTTATATTATCAGATAAAATATTCAAGTAAAATATGTCCTTCAGCAACCTTGATGGTGAAAAATACACATGAAAAAAAAAGTATAAGAATAATTTAACTAGTCAATTGTCTAAACTTTTATTGATTTTTATATTAAAAATAATGTGAACTTATTATAATTAATTTTTGGAATTTTAGTTTTACAAAAATAATAGGGTAGAAAATATCCACCCAAAAAAAGCATTGTGATGCTATTAAAAAAAAAGAGAGAATAATTATATATGTACCAAAAATAGCAAAATTTAGTATAAAAGGCACAAAAGACCCAAAAAAAACAAAAAAACTCCTATGTTATAGTGAATCTGTTGTCATGCATTTAAATTTTTACTTATCTTTTAATATTAGTGTATTATTTTTTGTGCACATATCACCGTTGAAAAAATAACTTTATGGAGATCAGTAATCATCCAAGTCATTTTCTTTAAAGTACGAGTGCTAGGAAATGTTGTAGCAAATTCAGACACATTAATGTGAAAAATTGGAGTAAAGAAAAAGTCTAAGCTGAACTTAAACAACTCAAGAAACCGGCAAGGGCTAAATAAGAGTGCTACATTACCTATCAAGAAATTAATAACATGGCAAGTTGTTGGGTTTAGCTCTGTTTAATTGGTCAAAATAAACTTAAAAAATAAAAAGAAAGCAAAAGTCACCACTCACCACTCACAATCTGTAAAGTCATTGCGAAATTTAAAATCTATACAATAAATAAACTGCAAATGGCGTCACAGAATGATAAATAATGATTTAACAGCTCCCATAAAAACGGCACCGCAGTCGCATTTTACGCAGGAGATTGCCAGCAGAGACAGTACAGAACAAAAAGCTTGCAAGAAAAGTGATCCTAAAAAAGTCAACGCAATGGCTACTGTGTAAGAATTTCCATTCTATATTTTCGTATTTAGTATTTGTTTTTTTGTTACAGGGTTTCTCTTAGAATCTCGTAATGCTCATGATCACGATCATCGTGATGATTTTAACGATCATTATATGTTTTATTTGATAGTGTTCATGAGAATCTTCCTCCAGTGTTGGATTCTAAATCCGAGCAACCACCACCTGTTTTCGATGGAACTACCAGGTTCTTTTATTTATTTATTTATTTTTTTTTGCATTTTTTCATTTTATGTGTACATGTGTTGTTCTCTCTGTGTATATATATATATATAGGAGAAATTTATGTTACATTTATCAGAATATACATATATAGCCATATAAATTATGCACACAAATACGTTCATATACGAAAGTTACACTGTCAGAATCTAAGAATTGCCATATATATATATATGATGCATTTGGTAAGCTTGGATTGTGTAGAATAAGATTGGACTAGACTAAAGTTTAGTACTGTTCTGTGTTTAATATAGTTTAAGATAACATGGTTCGGATTGAATTGCATTGTGACATTAGTTGATGACATTTCTTATATATGGTGTTGCTTGAGTAGATGTCATTCAGCTTGATTAATCCACATCTCACTGAGGAATGCTGACACTTTAAATTGGTCATTCTTTCACTGCTGTTGAAGGGATGAAATAAGTTGTTATAAGTTTAATAGTGGCCCAACTAGAGAAAAAAAAAAGGGAAATACTTAGTGTAGAGAAGCACGAGAGAAAGACGAGAGAAACAATGAAGAAAATGGTAGAGAGAGAGTAAGTGGGTAGAGAGAGAGAGTAAAATTTTCTCGTCTTTCTCTCGTGCTTCTCTCTCTCTAGCACTATTCAAAAAAAAATCTAATACAGACAAAATGGTATTCTCCCCTAACATAATTCACACAAAGGCTTACAAAATCATGTGATTGTGCAGTTTACTATTTAGTTACTGACATTGCTCGTTAGATCATTTTTAAATAGACTGATTCATTTTCTTGTATATTTAAGGCTGTATATGGCTTACACGTGCCCATTTGCTCAGCGTGTGTGGATCACCAGGAACTATAAGGTTTTTTATTTTTTATTTTTTTAATGTTTTGTGATTTATTTATTTGTTTGTTCTGTACTTAGAGATGGCCAATACGGGTCGCGTCTGTTCAGACTTAGACCACTGGGCCAAAACCGCACGATATCATCATGGGCACTATTTGAATTTGAAAGACGCGGCTTTCGCAACAAGAAACATGTGTATTGCATGTATTATTAAATGACATATTACTAAAACATACGAAAAGCACGTAATAAACATGCTTCATTGGTAAAATATCTTAAAATATAAAATGTTATAAAATTAAAATAAAATATCTTAAAATTAAATTTTTAATATATTTTTAGCATAGACTTTTAAAAATTAATTTAAATCTTAGTTTAAATAAATATGCTAATTTTTTTATATTTATAATTTACTAAATGAATAAGTAAATATCATGATTTTAATAAATAAAATCATAATTTTATTTATGATATTTATTAAATGAATAATTTTTATTTATAATATTTAATTTTACTTATGATATTTATTTAATTAATTTTTTATATTTATAATGTATTAAATGAATAAGTAAATATCATAATTTTAATAAATAAAATTATAAATATCATAAATTTATAAATGATGAATAAAAAATTTTACAATTTTAATAATAAAAAATTATTCATACAAAATATTTTTCATATTAATATTAAATCATAACTTAATTAATATTTAATAGAGATATGTTTCGAATGAAATATTTTTCATATTTATAAAAAAAATTATTATGAATGAAATATATTTATGATAAATTAAAAATGATATCTCGTAGTTATGAGTTATGACTTATTGTAATTGTTATTTGAGGATTGTATTTTTAATTTTAATTAATCATTATTATGAATTTATGATCTATAGAATTAAATTTAATTAAATTTATGTATTGTTGTGTTATGAATGATTGGTTATTTTGAAATTAAATATATAGTTGTGAAATTGTGATAAACTGATGATAAAATATTAATTGCTCTTTTAATAAAAATTAATATGATTATGAATTTATTATTATTATTATTATTTTAGTTGACTGATGGGCTTAAAAAAACACACAAGGAATGTAAAACTGAAATAAAACACGCGAAATACATGGAAAAAACTTTTTAGGCACAGCGAAACACACAGAACTGAGGGAGAAAAAAACAAAAAATTTAATTACCCAGGTTTTTGGCGTGTGCGTCGTGGTAAAATTCTCATCTTTCTGCTGACACTGTCTGAATTTTTTTTTTTTTTTGTTTCTTAAAAGAAATAAACAATGGATTTGTAATTTAATTTCCTTTTAATACCCTCTGAGTTTGATGTGCTGCAGGGATTACAAGATGAGATTAAGTTAGTTGCCATAAGCCTTGAAGATAAGCCTGTTTGGTACAAGGAGAAAGTTCACCCTGCTAACAAGGTGATACGAAACAAAAAATTAAATAAATAAATAAATAAAATTGTGATGCTGTTATTTTTATTTTAATAGATATGCTGCACTTTTCTATTATTATTGAAAGCAAATACCGTTATGTGGGTATGAAATTGTAGCTTTAGCAAAGCTAGTGACGTGCCCAATGCTCATTGTTAGAGATTGTTAATCTGTAATGCTCGTCTTATAATCTTAAAAGAAACTAAGTCTCTAATGTGAAACTTTTGAAAAATTTGGAAGTTAATGAAATTTAAATAACCAGTGTAATTTGGTAGAGGAAGAGTATGTGTATCATGTGTATATGCATGTCTTGAAAATGCTTGCAATCTTTATGAATCAATCCATGAATCAAAAGTCACGAAAAGTCGAATGCTTAAAATGAACGGTCAAAATTTTCCTAGTCATAAAGTGGCTTGATCTTATTGAGTTAAATTGCTTGCGCGCAAGGGGAGCTGTGAGAAGTATTACCGATTAGAGTTCTTCTTTACAGGTGCCTGCACTTGAACACAATGGCAAAATTGTTGGTGAGAGTCTTGATTTGATTAAGTATGTAGACAGCAATTTTGAAGGACCTTCGCTATTACCTGATGTAAGATGTGCTGAAGTCAGTGTTGCTATCGATAAAAAGCTTTTTTCTCATCACTTTTCTTCGAGTAACATGATGTTATGCAAATATTGCAGGATCCTGAGAAAAGAAAGTTTGCTGAAGAATTGTTTTCCTATTCTGATACATTCAACATAACTGTGTATGGTTCATTCAAAGGAGACCCGGCAAAGGAAGCTGGTTGGATTTAAATCTTCCTGAACTTTTTAGTTTTTAATGGATTTCATTTTGGATTTATGCTAAACTCGCTAGAATTTTCAATTGTTACAGGTCATTGTTTTGATTACTTGGAGAAGGCTCTTCATAAGTTTGATGACGGTCCATTCTTCCTTGGCCAGTTCAGTTTGGTATGTTAATCTTACAGATTTTGTGATGTAAAAGCAAGTAGTTTACAGTGCGGAAACTAAATATTGCACTTGGAACAATGTTGCATGATAAATGATTTTAGTACTGTTTCTATGATTATGAATGGGAATGATTTGATCTTCAGGTGGACATAGCCTATATTCCATTTGTTGAAAGAGCCCGGATCTTCTTATCAGAAGTATTCAAGTATGACATCCCAGCAGGCAGGCCTAAATTGGCAGCATGGATTGAGGTACATACAAAAGCCCTTTTTTCTACTTATTGTGAAATTAGTCAAAGTTCTTGGCCATATATACATATACATATTGTGAAAAACCCCTATGCAGGAGTTGAACCAGCTCGATGCTTATAAGCAGACAAAATTAAGGGATCCCAAAGAGCTTGTTGAGCTTTACAAGATCCGCTACATGGTACCATACGCAGAGCACTTCGTGTTAAATTTGAATAATCCGATTTTTGCTGTATTATTACTTTCCATCCATGTGAACAACCTGTAGCCAGATTGGTGACCTCTACAAACTGTTTTGTTCATTGCAGTGATCTTGCAACCAGTCGCACGTGGTTACCATGCTGAACAATTTGGTGCCTTGGTGAAATCTCTTGTATAATAAAGCTGCATGTTATGAACATATCAAGTGCAGATGAGAGTCATGTATTATAGAAGCCAGATAAGTTGCTCCAGTATTGTGGATTAATATCACTTGTGATAAATTAAGCTATGTTTTATGTAAATGTAAACCATATATATATGTTTGATGTGGAGATGTGAGCCTGTTGATGCCTTCAGGTATCAGTGTGTGTCTTGCATGTTTGTCGAGCTTGCATGAACAAATAAAATTTAAGCTACTTGAATTGTCATACTAGTTACTATGTTCATATTTTGTCAGAGCTTTGAGAAATTAAGGCCGGGGGCTGTGGATTTACTCTCTTTAGTGTCTGTTTGGTAGTGAATTATTATTACTTCTGTGAAATAAAAGCTATAACTGCTAAGAAAAAAGGTTATAGCATTTGTTACGAATATTATTACATAAGACTCAATGTATAAAAGTTATTAAGAAATGGATGAGATTAAAAGTAAAAAATAAAACATGAAGAAATACAGATGCCTCTGCTTGGTTGTTGGAGTTACAAATCTCCTAGTAGTTGGGCTGGCACAGGTAAATTGCTCAATTGTAATCCTGAACAGGCCTTTGATTTAGGATTTGAATTCAGCGGTAACCTAAATTTTTTGCTAACTTCTTAGAAAGATATAATTGATAATCTTTTGAGAATAATATAAAATTAATTAAATTTTAACCATATATTGCTTACAGTATGTGTGGCAGAAGATTATGAAGAGTCGAGCACAGCATAACTCAGCAATGAATTCAAATCCTTTAATTAGATATCAAATTTTAAAGTTGGGTAAAAGACTTAAAAGTCTTTTACAGTTTGTTTTTGTAAATTGGCTTTATTATTTGTTTATGACATTCACTGATAAAAAAGTTATTCTTTTGGTTACAAAGTTTTAAATTAATTTTTAACTTAAAATTACTAATTTTCCACTTAAAAAATACAAAATTTCTAAAATACTGTTAAACCTACAAGTGAATTTTGCGTAAAAATTTGATTATATACTTTCCGCTATTCAAATCTATCATGTTCGGAGTGCAACTTCATGATAGTAATTGCACATGAAAAGTTATAATTATAAAACAAAAGCTAGTAATACATAGTAAATATAAAATTTAAATAATAATTTTAACAAAATTATTAAAGATATAAAACATTTTTCATGATATAAGTGAAAAATCACATTAACATAGCTTCCAAGCCACAGTAGTTAGTGTTTACCAAACACTTTAGTACTGTAACTTGGAAGCTACAGCTGCCTAACCTCAATCCCAAACATACCTCAAATAGCCTTTGTTTATCCACCTCAACTGTTTGCTGCTTACCATTTTAAATTTCCACTCCTATTACCAACACATTACACTGTTGTATATGAAGACTCGTTTAATTTTAGGAATTATCATGGAAAAAAAGGAAATTAGATTGGACAACGAGATTATTAGTATTTGTCTGTATGTTAAGAGTAATATATAGTATTAACTCAAATGATATTAATGCCCTTAATAATAAATTCAATTTGGGTTATTTTAGTAATAATATTTTAATAAAAAATTAAAGTTTCCAAAACATAAATTAGAGTGTAAGTAGCTCCACCTCCGACCGATGAACAGTGACGAGAGTAAACGAGAATGAGGGGGGCTAATGTAGGGTAAGTTTTATTTATTTATATTTTTTTAAAGTAATGTTGGGTAATTGAAAGTGAAAAGGAAAGATAATAACTAGGGGTGGGCATATTTTAACCGAACCGATCCAAACCGATCCAAACCGACAATTTGGATCGGTTTGGATCGGTTTCATTAGTAAAAAAACTGGTTTCGGTTTATTGGATTACAAACCGACATCACTCGGTTTGGATTTCGGTTTGGAAGGATTCCAAACCGATTCAAACCGATCCAATCCAAAAATATTATATAATTACATTATATTCTAAGTTAAGCAATCTAACTAATTATATTTATCATTTTATGTAGATTTTGACAAATCAAAAATAATTGGGCCATAAGTGGTTGTTCTAGATGCACAATATTTTTATTGTCAAATGTTGTTCAAGTTTATTTTAATTTTGTAAGTTTGTTTTGAATGAACAGGTTTAGAACTTCTTTATTAGGATGTATTATGCTGTGAACTTATATGGATGTATCTTTGAATTGTTATATAGATATCAAAGTAGATATAAATAATATAAAAGAGGTATCAATTTAAATTACGGATATAAAAAAATAACAAATAATTTAGGTACAATAATATAAAAAAGTGGACTTTTAGCTAATAGTGAGGATCCAAACCGATCCAGTCGGTTTGGATCGGTTCGGTTTGAAAAAATTTTAGGTTGATATCGGTTTGAAAATATTTCAAACCGATACGTTTGGATCGGTTTGATAATATGTCTCAAACCGATCCAAACCGAATTTGCCCACCCCTAATAATAACGATTTTGGATCATGTCGAGCGTGAAAGATAATGACGTATGGATAATAAGTATAGTTGACAGTTAAAGGAAGAGAAAAGTAACGATAAGACAATAAAAATTTGGGTGATGGATTGGTAAATTGAGAATACGCATGTTTTCAATAGAAAAATAAGTCAATGGGCAACCAACCAATTGGTAAAACTCGTACTCTCAAAGATTCGGACGACATAGATTTAAGTCCCAATATATGCTTAAGATTTTATTTTTCTCTCAATTTAAAAAATTAGATCTATTAATGTGATTGGGTGGAGTAAGTTCTCTTTTAGAATTTATGAGGGTAGAAATTCTGGGTTGTATTTTAGTAGAATTGATGGTAATAGGGTGAGAGTAGTTACAGGGGATGGAGAGCAAAATCTGATAAAGAGTAGCCTCACTAAAATTTAAATTTGGATTCAAGCCTCAACAGATAAGCGTTATATATATATATATATATATATATATAAAGAGAGGGTAACACCACTTTGTTCAATTGTCATTTTCCCGTGGGGAGTTCCATTGCCCATTTGGTTATACAAACACATGTTTACTATAGTTAATCTAATAGTAAAAAGTACTTATTTAATGTTATAAGTTCTTTTAAAAACTTTTACTGTTATTTGATTTTATATTGAGAAAAGCTTATGAGGATTAAATAAATTATTTTATCTCTATCAATAAAAACTCAAATTTTAGATTTTTTGGAGTAAAGGTTGTGGACTTTTTTAAAGAATTAAATTCTCTAAAATACCCTTTATTTATTTTACATTCTTATTCATTACTTTTGTAATATAAATTTAAAAATTTAATCTATTAGAATAATTTTATAATTTTTAATAAAAATTTTCATTGACTACAAGATAACTGAAATATTATCAACAAAAAGATCTATTTATAAAAATTTTACTAATAAAAGTTGTATTGAAAAGAGCTTTCTCTGATAAAATGTGCTAAATCGAGCCCAAAAGACACCCAACTGATTTCCCTAAACGGGGAACTGTGAAACATTTGATTGCAGATTTCTGAATAACAATAACTCATGCACCAATTTGTAACATAACATTTAAACCAAGTGCCACGTCTTGAAGTACAAAAAATGGTGAAAAGTAAATTAAAGCCTATAAACAAAAAATCAACATTGAAAAGACAAACAGGCGGCTTCTTCTCTCACAAAGTTGATGGGTATACTTTGAACAAAAAATAAAACTTAAAATTCAATTTTGAAGGTGTTGATGCTGAAAAACGACCTCAACAGCTGACTTTATTTTTTGGAGAACAACAGCACGAATTCAAGCTCAAACTTCAGCATGACCGCAACTTTCACTATCTGCCGACCACAAAACACGGTTAGAACACACTGGTGGGGGTTTTGGCAAAAATTCTCCGATGCTTAAGTAAGATGTTTTGTTTATAAAAAAAAAAAAAGGAAAATGAAAAGGAGGAACTAGAGGTAAGTTAAAATCAAGGAATTCTTGGGTGCTGGTGTTGTCAATCTCCTAGAAAATAGGAAGGTTTTAAGACTAGTTAGACACTTGCATAGATTTTTAGTTGATTTTGCTAACCGCTTCCGTTGATCTTCAATTTAAATAGGCTCTTGGTTGTAGATGGTTAACTCTTTGATATCAGCCCACTCTCATGAGTAGTTGCAGCTAGCTGTCTGTCGGAGGCGTTTAAAAATTTTTGGTACACAACTTCCCTAAAATATAGGTCATGTTATCCTGACCAATAATTGTCCATGTCAAGCTAGCATATTCTCAGGTCAGACAAACGAATTTTCAAGCTGAACTACTTCACTTCCAGATCGGATTGATGGATTTTCAGGTCGCTCGAATAAACTTAAAGTTGTATTTATAAACCAAGTCGTCCATGTAGGCTTCAGGTTGTACTTATAAATCAGGTCCCCAACATGGCCTCCTGTTTGTACTAATGAGTTCAGTTTAACGGTAATAGATTTCAAGCATTAGGATCAATTGTATTTCTCGATGTTACAAGAAGAAATCCAACCTCAATTCTAGTTTTTAATGTCGGGAAGTTATTATCGGTGTTGGAAACTAATTATTAAAAAATAAAAAAAATTTTGCAAACCCAACACTAATCCCCTAATTTTTAATACTGAAAAAGATACGGTCGGTGTTGGAAACTTGAACAAGAAAGGGAAGACAATATGACCTTGAGCTGAGCAAAGAATGCGTAGCTGAACATGAAAAATGCCGAGAAAAATTTGCATTGATCTTAGAGAAAAGACAAAAAGGACGAAAAAGTAAAGAAATAAATAAATAAGGCGATAAAACAAAAGTAAAGAAATAAATGGATAACGCAACAAAACAAAAGTGCATGTCACGTGAGTTGAGGAAAGCAAAATCTTAGCCACAAACTTTTGTGTTATAGCCAATAATAAGGTAATCTTACCCATACGTTGCCTAAGGGCTTAGATAATGCAATTTATTATATATTTTTTTATTTGTTTGCGTACCTTTTCCTATTCCCATTGGGCCTAACTCCTTTGGCTTTTATTTACTTAGTTGTTGACTAGTGTGTCATTTTTAATGCTGTGGGGGTTAATGTGTAAGTGTATACAATAAGTAATATATTGATAAATATTTATGATTTACGTTATCGATTACAAAAGAACCTTAATAAACATAGTTTTATTTTAAATTAAAATAAAATAATTTATAAAACTAATAAACTAATTAAACTAAAAATGCAATAAATAAAATACAATCAAGAAAATTCTCATGTCAAACACAAGGATGTAACCAATAAGAATAGAGTAGTTGAGTGAATAAACTCACTTAATGACATTGACTTTTTTTTAATTACAGTATCGTTGCTACGACATCTACTACATCACTGGCAAAATCCCTCATACATCCTCAGCTGTCGCTTGTTGGATATCTTTTATCTAATGCAGTCTAACAGTGACGAACTGTTATGCCAATATTAAATATAACATTAACGTTTTAGGTTCCATTTACCCTACATGTTGAATTCTTATGTCTAGTTCATCATTAATTTTAGATCAAGTATGACCTTATTCAAAATGAGATTCACTTAACTTAAGATAACTGATAATGATAAGTAGAATGAGATGGACAGCAACGCAATTGTTGATCTACACTTGACACTTGTAGATGGGGTGTTATCTAGTGTGGAGGAGAAAAAGAAAGCAAAGGAAATATGAGATACTCTCACAATATTGTACAAGGCTAAATCGCTACACAACAAGATTTTCTTAAAAAAGAGACTCTATACTCTTCGAATGGTGGAATCTACATCGATGACCGACCGTATCAGCACCTTGAAGACTCTATTTTCACAACTCACAACGTTGGATCATAAAATAGAGGAAAATGAACGTGCAGAGCTTCTACTTCAAAGTCTACCAATTTTGTATGATCAACTCGTCATCAATCTGATGAACAACAATCCAGCGGACAACCTAGTTTTCGACGATCTTGCAGCCTCCATATTAAATGAGGAGAGCAGACGGAAAAGTAAGGAAGACGGACAAGTAAGTTCACAACAAGCAGAAACGCTATCGGTAACGAGAGGGAGATCAACGGAATGTGGCCCCAGTGGGAGTCATAATCATGGTAGATCAAAATCCAGAACTAAGAAGAATGTTGAATGCTACAACTGTGACAAAAAAGGACATGTCAAAAAAAAGTGTTGGAACAACGAGAAGAGAAGAGATGGCAAAGAACCTGAGTCATCAAATGCTCAGGGGTGTGTAGTAAGTACCTCGAATGATGGCAAAATTCTCCACAGCGAGGCAACAACTATTTCAGAAGGAAGAAAACGGCTATTTGACGTTTGGCTCATAGACTCAAGAGCTACCTGGCACATGATCTCTCAGAGAGAATAATTTTACACATATGAACCTATCTAAGGAGGATCAGTATGCATATGTCTTGGAGATCACTGGTATTGGTACTATCAAAATCAAAATGTTTGATGGTACAATTCACACAATTGAAGAGGTACGACATGTCAAGGGCTTGAAGAAAAATCTATTGTCTTTGGGACAAATAGATAGTAATGGGTGCAAAACTCATGTGGAAAACGGGATAATGAAGATTGCTACAGGTGCGCTTGTGTTGCTGAAGGCAGAAAAGATTGGTGCTAATCTATTCATATTTAAAGGGGAACACTGTAAGAAACTGATACGTGTGTCGCGTCAAATAGAGAAGAATCAACAATAATGTGGCATCTCAAACTCGGCCATATGTCAGATTAAGATTTGAAGATTCTCTTTTAGCAAAAATTACTTCTAAAGCTCAAATCGATAAACTTACCATTTTGCGAGCATTGTGTTACAAGTAAACAGTATAGATTAAAGTTTAATAGATCTGTTGTTAGAAGTAAATACATTATAGACTTAGTTCATTATGATGTTTGGGAATTGCAGGATATGTCCATGGGAGGTGCAAAGTACTTGGTGACTTTCATTGATGATTATTCTAGGAGATACTGGGCGTATCCAATCAAGAAAAAGTCAGATGTATTTCCAATGTTTAAACCGTACAAAACACGAGTTGAACTTGAATCCGGGAAAAGGATTAAGTGCTTGAGGACAGATAATAGTGGAGAGTATACAGACGGCAAGTTGCTTGCTTTCTGTAAGCAAGAAGGTATTCAGAGACAGTTCACGGTGGCATACATGATAGGAAAATTAAATTACACAAATTTAAAGAAGAAAATGAAATTCTAACCTTAATTTGTTTTAAATGAGAAAAGGAAAAAAAAATAAAATTACAAGAAAACAACTAAAATAAAAAAATAAAAAAAAATATATATATATATAAGATGATCCGAAGGCAAATGCTACCCAAGCACCCGAAGGCAACCCTTTATCAGATTAGTCAATTTTTAATCTTCTTCAAATTTTAACACACACAAAATCTTTAAATCAGAACACACTACTTCGGCTCGATACCAATAAGGACCGGATCGTGGAAAGTGGGTGAATGATCAAATTTATTCTTTATTGTCAATTTTAATAACCAATTGATGCGTACGCGTTGTAACCGAATCGACGGAATTAATCGCTTTGACCAAGATACGATCCGGTTTCAAATGATATACCTTTGGTGTTCTTTACCAGCTTTAAGTTATTAATAATTTTAATATGTGGCAAGTGTGTGCACCACAAGGCTCAGAGATAATACTAGATCTGGATCCCAGAAATAGTATTCTGATTGAAGGGGGAGAAGAGAATACAATGTAACATGTAGATCCGTCTCTTTGCTTCCAAGGAACGTACAGTTTTTATGGCAGATCTGATAAAGATCAGTCTGCTGAATGCTTTAGAAGAAATAAATGCAGAAATTTAAACATTCATTACAAACATAAAATTATTACAACGCTTTAAACAAATTACAAATAAGAACTTACATGTAATCTTGAATCCGTATGCTTTGTAAAATAAATAAAGATTTTACAAGAGGAAGAGGAATATGATCTTAAGACATGAATAATTTCCTTGATGTCTTTTAGATCTCGATTCCTAGAGAGAGAGAAGAGAGAATTCTTTAGAGAGAAGATATGGAGAAGCTTAAAAATTTCTTCAAGGAAGAACTTCCTTCCTTGAGCGTAGCCTGCCCCCTCTTTAAATAGGCAGAGCTTTGGAGATAATGGAGAGCGGGGCCTCTTTCTTTTGCTTGAATCACGGGGGTCCTGGACCCAGAGCTTTAGGCTTTAGTCAGACGCGTGTGAGAATAGTTCTGACTCAATGCACAGCGCCCACCTAAGACTCGATTACAAATTTAGAGTGGGACCCAAACAGGTGAAGAGACATGTGCGCTCTCACTTGTATCCAGAGGACCACCCAAATCGATAGAGAAAATAATTACAAAGATAATATTTACTTTTTTTTTATTTTTATATATAACGGATCACCGATAAACACAATTTACAATAACGGATCACCGATAACATATACAACACTTTAATGCTTTAGAGATGGGAGAATTCCGAAGGAGTCATCTTCATTGTCATCTCCCAGAGATATAAACTACCAAGACTGATCCGACAGTGGAGCTAATGTAAGGCTCGACCGGTGGCGAGTCGCCCATTACTTTGAAATATTCTTCTTCGGTTTTGGCACTGGCCAAAAGTGATTGGACTTTGGATTTTTGGGATAGAAAAGTTCCCTGGGCTTTAATGTCTTTAATGGTGGGGGGTCATTTTTGTAGATAGCCATTTTTGGACTATGGGAATAGTCAATTTTGACTGTTCATCAAATTTTGACCACCATTTTATTTTAAAGGTTCTTTGGAGGATAATTTGGGTATCTTGGTTTTGATACCGAAGGTTCCACATCCAGACCCATGGTAGGAAGAAGTTTGTACAGAAACAGAGAAAATGAGAAAAACGTTTCTCTGATTCCATAGGTTCATAATGGGCTTTGAAAAGGTTTAAACAGTGTGTGGCGTTTGGGGTGAGGATTTCTGGGCTTGGCCCAAAATAGTTCCACCACTGTTGGAACCAGTTTGGAAGGCTTTGGACGGTTATTTTTGAATTGAAGAAAAATAACCATGAATGAGATTTCTTTGGGTTTTGGATAAAGAAGGTGTTAAACCAGGCTTGCTAGTAGTCCCAATAAGAAAAAGACTGGCAATGGTTTAACCGGTTTTGGAAATTTAAAGGAAAGGTTTTTGTTTTGTGGAGAAGATCTCCCACCGCCAATGAGGACTTTAAGGATGGTTGCCAGAATAGCAGTGCTCGTAACGAGCTTCACTCAAATAAAATGTTTCAATTTCATGATTCTGAATTCCAAAATACTTTGATAATAAGGTCGGGGTTTTGTTAAATCCTAAGGTTTGAAAAACCAAATTTGGGAAAAGCTTGTTATTGCTTGAAAAGGATCAGAGTGGTAAAACCCATCTTCCATAGATAAAATGTTTTGAAAATAGGTTTTATCAAACCATTCCGAGGTTTTCTTTGGAAGTTTTGTTTGTGATAAAACAATATGAGATGATAAACTTTCACAAGAAAGAATCACATTTTGAGAGGATGCTTTAGAAATTTCTTTAGAAGATTCTTCTTTGGGAGAAGATTGGCTTTGAGAAACACTTTGTAAAGCGAGCATAAGCTCAGGAGATTTGGATAAGGATTTAATCCATTTATTTACCTGTTCATGCTGATCCAGGGTTTTGGCTTTAACTTCTTCATCTTCAATCATGTCAATCCATGATTTTATGGGCATGGCTGAAGATAATAATTTTTCTTTAGGAGGGGAGGATGCTTTGGATGGTGTCTGGGACACAGGATCTTTGAGGATCCCTTTCCCTTTGTCTTTCTTTTTTGGCGGCATTATCTGTTTTGAAGAAATTCCCTGGTTAGAAAATCAGGGAGAGAATTTGTATCTCCTTTAATGAATTCTATCTCAAAATAAAAAATACTCAAAATAGCTTGCCATCGTGCAAAAATCTGTTTTGATGCAATGTTTTGAACATCCTTTTCTAAAACATGTTTTGCAGCTTTGCAATCAATTCTAAGTAGAAATTTTTGATTTAATAGATCACTTTGAAATTTTGAAATGCATAGAACAATAGATAGAATTTCTTTTTTAATGGTAGAATAATTTTTCTGGCATTCATTCCAATGAGCAGAAACATATTGAACTACCTGTTCTTTACTATTTTCTACTTGTTTTAGTATCCCACCATAACCTAAATCAGATGCATCAGTTTCAACAATTTTAGGTAATGCAGGATTTGCAAGAAATAAACATAGGATTTCTTTAACTAAAGTCTTTATCTGTTTTATAATATTAGTATGTTCTTCGGACCATGCAACAGGATTCTTTTTTAACCTATCATGCAATGGTTTTGCTATCCTATTGACATTAGGACAAAAATCAAGAACATAATTTAGACTCCCTAGAAATCTTTGCAATTGGGTTTTATCAAGGATTTTATCAGGAAACTTGTCAGTAAAGGCAAGGGATCTTTCAATAGGAGTGATAGTTCCCTTTGAAATATAGTGACCAAGAAACCTGACTTTAGTTTGAAATAACGAAATTTTTGAACTAGAAATAGCTAAACCAGCTTTTCTAGTTATCAAATAAAAGGTCTTTAAATGTTTGAAGTGTTGATCTATAGAATGAGAGAAGATCAATACACCATCAATATAAACAATGCAAAATTCAGAATAAGGATTATAGATATCATTCATAATTCTTTGGAAATCTGAAGGTGCATTTTTTAAACCAAAAGGCATTACTGTCCATTCATATTGGCAAAATGGAACAGTGAAAGCAATTTTATAACGGTCTTTAGGATGAATTTGAATTTGCCAAAAACCTGACTTCATATCAAATTTTGAAAATATGAATGCAGAATGAAGTTTTTGAAGCAAATCTTTTTTATTAGGTATTGGATACCTAATCCATTTTAAAGCTTTATTCAAAGGTTTATAATTAATTACTAATCTAGGTGTTCCTCTTTCTATTTCAGAATTTTTATTGACATAGAAAGCGGCACAAGACCATGGTGACCTAGATTTGACAATTAAACCTTTAGATTCCAAATCTTTAATCTCATCCTTACAGTGCCATTCTAAATCCATATTCATTTGGATAGGTCGTGCTTTTGTAGGAATTTTCTTTTCATCAAAAGAATTTTCATATGGCAAATCTACCATGTGTTGCTTTCTTCCCCAGAATGCAGATGGTAAATTAGCACATATTTCATTTTCGATTAACTTTTGAAAATCAGAAATTTTTCTTTTTGTAAAATCATTTTGAAGTTGATTTTCAATTCTTTGTAGATTTAAATCTTTCTTTAAATCAATTATGTCATTTTGTTTTGTTTTTATTAAAACATTAATCTTATTCTGGTGAATAGAACAAGCTTTTATAATGTTTAAATTTCTAGTTTTAGGTTTTTCTATAATAGGGAAATTTAATATTTTGTCATTTGCTTTAAAAGATATATTGTTGTGATTAACAGTGTAAGGTGTAATAAGATTTATAAAAGGTGTTCCTAAAATAACAATATGATGAATATCATTTGTTAATAGGAAAGATGTTTTAAAATCAAAACCGTTGTTGCTAACAGACGCATCAACTTTTGAAATGATTCTTAATTTTGAATTATTGGCGGTAGAAAGTTTTTCTTTAGTGCTTTTGTGAAATTTTTTTGGAACGACGCTTTTAATGCACTTAAATCAAGACCAAAGGTTTAAAAGGGCAATGGTGTCAATTTCAAGTTCATCAGAAAAATTTAAAGTTATTTTTACCAAATATTTTCTGGTGGTGATTTGTTTTAGAACAAAAAGAAAATCATTGGGTATAGACTCAATGTTTTCAAGTTGTTGGTCGTTTTCATTTTCACTATCAGAATTTGAATTTTTATCAGAGTCATCATGTAACAAAGATTTTTGTATTAAAAGTTGGATAGCTTCTGAGTCATTTTTCTGTTTTTCTTTTAAGTCTTTTATGTCTTTAATTTCTTTTTGGAGATCTTGTATATTAGGAACTGATTTCTTTGATTCTTTTTATCAAGAATTTCCGTGAGATCATAAGTATTCTTTTTAATAATAGGTGCTTTAGAAGTGCCTGGTTTTGATTCCAGAGTTTTTAAGAGTTTATCGAGATATTCTTTTTGAAGAATCGGGTCAGAAATATGTTTAACAAGTTCAAGAAAAGTTTCTTGTTCTTTTGTTAAAACATTGATTTTCTTTAAATAGGATTCTGAGTCAGAATCACTATTGCTTGAAACAGAAGTATCAGAATCAAAATCATTTAATTCATCAACTTGTAAAGGATCACTGTCTCCTGTTAAGGAGAAATCTGATTCTGAGTCTGAGGACTCAATTAAAAGGGGGGCTATTTTAGAAAGGACTTCTTCATCGAGACCTATCTCATGAAGTTTTTTATTAACTCTGCAAAATCTTGCAGTGTGTCCTTTCTAGTGACATTTATAACACGTGGCTTCCTTCCAATTGAAAGGGGTTTTTGGCTTGGCTTTGAAATCTTTCTTTTTAGAGAAATTGGGTTTTCTATAGGGCCTTGAAGGTTTCTTATGAAAACGTTGTTCTCTAAAATCAGATTTGAATTTCTTGTGGTATTTAGATTTGTAATGTTTTTTGTAAGGCTTTGCAGAGCACTTACCATTACAATCTTTGGAAGTGGATGGCTTTAAAGGATCATGACCAAATTGTTTACAAAAACTACCTAATTCCCGCTTAGATTGTCTAAGCTCTTGTTTTAGGCGTTTCTGTAATTTGATATCCTGGCAAATCTTTAAACCCTCTTTATTGACAAATCGACTAATTCACCATTGAGTTCATCATAAGGAATGCGATTGTCATAAAGAGTTTTAATGGAATTTCGACTTTTTCTCCCAAGAGAGTAGTAAACCAAAGAAGGAATTTTTCTTTCCACGTGGTATGGTTTGCATCATCTCTTAAGAAAAGTCCGTGAAGAAAGTGGTTTTGTAATTTTGAATTCACTAAGTTTTCTACATCTTAAGTTATGTAGTAACTCAGCATTTTTGTCTCTGAGATGAGACGGATCTCCGATAAAATGGAGGATACAAGAATAATCGTGGTAGCACAAAGATCCCTAATTGGTTATCGATTCATCAAGGGTAATCCATCTTGATTAGTTTGTATGGCATTAAGAATTTCTAATTGTTGCTACTTAGTGAGAAGATGATCCCACCAACCTTTAATTCGACCAAGAAACCCAAAGAATGAGAATTTCGCAACGGCTTTGTCAAGTTCCCCGATCGGGTTTTGTAGGCATTATCGCCATAGTCATTTGTTGCAACAATCCCAGAATGTCAGAGTCGACATTCCATCTATGCTCCACTATAGATCAAGATGCATTAAACCCGGATTGATTTAACGCACTTGGTCTATTATCTATTGCCAGATCCGTGGACTACGGATGTTCGGGAGTGTTAATTCCCAACGGACTTTATTGACTTTGGGAGATGGTTCTTCCGAAAGGCTTCTATATCAGAAGAGGCTATGGAAGATTGATCCTGCTCTAATGTTGCAACTCGCCAGATCATGGAGGTCGTGAGCAACTGATTTTAAGAATGTAAGAGGAAGCTTTCTATTCGCTGTCGTTTTAATAGCTTTGGCAAAATCGATTTTGAAACAAGCTCGACTATATTTTCAAACCGAAAGGTTTGAAAATAGTTCTTTAAGCTTTTTCAAAGAACTGCTCACGAATCGATTCATGAATCAGAAGAGATTTGGATAGTTGACTTTTGGATCTGACTCTCTATCCTAGTCAACTGGGTTCCTATTGTATTTAGATTGGCATTACAGAAATTATTCTGTTGAATAATGCTATCTAAATTTTTTTCTGAATCATTTGGTTTTTGGACTTTGTAAGGAGATGCTTTTATTTGAATTGGAGGCTCACCATGATTAATGGCAATACTCCGAAGATGAGGATGCTCAGATTCAATGGTTCTATTAGTATCCGATAGATTCCATTCAGTGATCTTTTTATGAATTGTGATTGGATTTGATTCTTTAAAAGGATAAGAAATATTATTATCTTTCGCATAAATCTCAAACCAGTCAAAAAACATGATATGAACTTTATGCAAATTTACAAATTCATAATAGACCTCTTAAATTTCTTTTCTTTGGTTTAAAAATTATTTAAAAAACCAAAGTCTTTTTTCTTTATTATTCTCAGAATAAAAATCTTTATGCAGAAGAATTTTATCAAGCTCAAAATCTTTCTCAAGGGCATTAATAACATTTTCTGTTACTACAGAAAACGTTGGAGAGGTTGGAGGAGAAGGTTACTTCTCTTCCTGCTTTTGTTCTTGTTGACTACTGGTATAGATAGGATGAGGAATACTAGTAGTATAATCAACAGAACGTATAGAGGAACTAGGTATATCTGAAGTAGAGAACCTAGGTTGGCTTTGAAAAGGTAAATTTATAACAGAAGGGACTTTTGTGAATTTTCTTTCCAATATTGGGATATTGGAACCTGAATTTTTATCAAAAGATGTAGAGAATCTTGATGACATAGATCTTTTAAAAGATAATTTGACTTTGCCATCTGAATACTGAGTCACATTTTGCAACTCTGTATTTGGCTCAAAGTGTTTAGGAATCACTGGTTGAGTGGCTCCTTCAAGAATCCATTCTTCAGGAAGATTGATGTCTTTCCATTGGATTGGCCTTGGTATTACAGTGTTTGCTTTAGACATGTCAGTCTGTAAGAGAAGGGTTTCATCTCTTTTCGACTGGAATTTGTGTTGCGTATTAAACGCAGAGATCATGGCTTTATAGGATATTTTGAAAATCAATGCAACTGGAATTGATCCTTCTAGCATATGATAATTATGAGTCTTGATTTGTAAGATCATACTTTTCAAAATATTTTCATCTTTAAGAGAAACCGTTATGTTTGGATAACAGTCAAAAGATATGGGTCATTTACAGAGACTAGATTCGATACTACTGAGTAAGGAATCATCAAAGGAGATGAACCTCCCATCCCTGAGGACAACAAGGATTGAAGTATTTAATCCTTCTTTAGTTAATGGCTTTATACAAACTTGGATCAAGCCGATATGAATATAATTGAAATTCTTTTCTCTTAATTTCTTTAATGATTTTTCAGAAAATAAATGAATTGTCTGAAAAGGTTTTGAAAGAGTGATATCTCTTTCTTTTGTCTTTATAACGCAATCAGTCTTTAAAAAATCTGTAATTTTCATTTTATAAATCTTGTCTTTAGAAATCTTTGGTAAATCCCAATTATCAATTGCTTTATTAAAATCTTCAACAATGAATTCTTCTGAATTCACCACGTTCTTTGAAACACTAGTCTTCTCGGAAGAAGAGCTAGAGAAAGAAGATGCTCTACAGAGCAAAGACTCCATGAGATGCAAAATTTTAAAAAGACTTCAAAATATTTCTAAAAGATAAAGTAAAATGTCGTAGGCTAAGAATTGGTCTTACTGCCCTGTAAACAACGTCGGGACTTACACCCAAATGCTACCCAAGCACCCGAAGGCAACCCTTTATCAGATTAGTCAATTTTTAATCTTCTTCAAATTTTAACACACACAAAATCTTTAAACTGTAAAACACACTACTTCCCCTTGGCTCTGATACTAATAAGGACCGGGGATCGTGGAAAGTGTGTGAATGATCAAATTTATTCTTTATTGTCAATTTTAATAACCAATTTTAATTGGGATTTACCAAAGATTTCTAAAGACAAGATTTATAAAATGAAAATCTTGACAAGATTCCCAATGGACTTTATTGACCCGTTACCAATAAGGACCGGGGATCGTGGAAAGTGTGTGAATGATCAAATTTATTCTTTATTGTCAATTTTAATAACCAATTTTAATTGGTACGTGGCGTTGTTATACCGAATCGATGCAGAAATTAATCTGCCTTTGGACCAGTAGCCCGCACGATCTGGTTTCCAGCCGATATACCTTTGGTGTTCTTTACCAGCTTTAAGTTATTAATAATTTTAATATGTGGCAAGTGTGTGCACCACAAGGCTCAGAGATAATACTAGATCTGGATCCCAGAAATAGTATTCTGATTGAAGGGGGAGAAGAGAAATACAACCAAGACGTAGATCCGTCTCTTGCTCAAGAACGCATGCTTTTATGGCAGAGTCGATAGATCGTCAATGCTAAGAATAACGAATTTAACATTCATTACAACATATAACAGCTTAAACAAATTACAAATATAACATGTGACTGAATGCTTTGTAAAATAAATAAAGATTTTACAAGAGGAAGAGGAATATGATCTTAAGACAGGAATAATTTTCTTGAAGAAATTTTTAAGCTTCTCCATATCTTCTCTCTAAAGAATTCTCTCTTCTCTCTCTCTAGGAATCGAGATCTAAAAGACATCAAGGAAATTATTCCTGTCTTAAGATCATATTCCTCTTCCTATTGTAAAATCTTTATTTATTTTACAAAGCATTCGGATTCAAGATTACATGTAAGTTCTTATTTGTAATTTGTTTAAAGCGTTGTAATAATTTTATGTTTGTAATGAATGTTTAAATTTCTGCATTTATTTCTTTTAAAGCATTCAGCAGACTGATCTTTATCAGTCTACAAATTAAAATACTTACCTCCCCGGCAACGGCGCCAAAAACTTGTTGTGCAAATTTTATTGAACTGTTTACATCTAATCTAATAGATTAATGGTGACGAGTGTCGATCCCACGAGGAGGTTGGTTTTAATTATGTGCAGAATTAATTTTCTTTAATTGAGTTGGTTGGATTTGTGGTGAGATTAATTTAAATTGTGCTAGAAATTAAATTGGAATGGCAGGAATAACTTAAACGAAATCTATCAAATAAAGTACTGGGTATCCTGATCCGCATCAACATGCTCCATGGCTAAATATTCCATATTAATACCAATTAAATCATGAGGAGGATTCCACACCCCATGAACCACACTCAAATAAGTATTTATGTTTATCGTACAATAATAATAACCTTGTACTAGTGCTTGCTTAACCAGTATGTATCTAGACAAGACTATTACTATTTGTCGATAAAAAGTCAAAACAACCACAAATATTAGAGGGGAAGAGAAAGTAAATTTACCAAATTAAGCCCATGGAACATGTTGAGACTTCACCTTCAACCCAAGCTTAAAAGAAAATTAGCTACTCATTTTTTAACTAGGGGTAAAATGAGAATTTATTAAAATACGTAGAAAATACAAGGAGAAGGAATTACAAAAATCTAAGCTTAGAAATGAATCTGTGATATCAAATTGTGGGGAAGCCCTTTTATAGGTACATTGAGTGAATCATGACCATCGGATTAAAACAGCTGACGCCAGTGATTGCGCCATCGCCATCACCAATAGTCAATGTACCACTATTTGAACAAGAATATTATTTGCACGCTCACACTATTGACCAAGTTTGCTTTTGCACAAGAAGTCGATTTTTGCAAGAAGCGCTTTTTGTACAAGAATACTATTTCAGACAAAGACAAGACTGCACGCATAACAAAGCATCGTATACGTGAACAAAGGACATTTTTCCTTTATGCTCCTCCTTATGTTTTCAATCGTCCCGAGTTCAAATGTGACGTCCGCTTTGGTCGTCGATCACTGCTCATCATGAAACCATTGTGATTCCCCTAAAATACATAAAATACCTAATTAAAATGCAACACACATAATTAAATAACAAAATACTTAAATAAATAAAAGTAGCAATGTTAGTGAGACTTGAAGTGTAAAATGACGATTTTCTCCTTTATAAATATACACTTTCTAACACTCAACAATACACTCCTCAATAAAATGGAGTGGCAGAGCGGATGAATATGACTTTTATTGAAAGAATAAGAGATATGTTGAGGACTGCAGGTCTACCTAATTCATTCTCGCGTAAATGCAAAATCCGCTTGTTATAGTAAATCGATCGCCATCTATCGCAATTGCCAAGACTCAATGGATAGTGGATCGAAAATTAGTGACATTACTCATCTACTTCCATTTGGATGTCCTGTGTACGTGATGTATAATGCCCAAGAAAGAACAAAGCTGTGTCCAAAATCTAGAAGATGTATCTTCTTAGGATATGCTAATGGAGTACATGGGTATTGTTTGTGGGACCCCACTGCCCACAAGATTGTCATCAGCGAAGATGTTATCTTTGTAGAAGATTAACTGCAAAGGAGAAATATGGATGGTAGCACTGCAAATGAAAAGTCAGAGACTGTGTCAGTATATGTGGAAAATAATCCTAGAGATTCATATTCTTCTGAAGCAGCACCAGTACCAGTTGAGTTCGAGGCTTTAGAAGTTCGTCAGTCAACTCGTGAAAGACGGCCAGAGTAGCACTCGGATTATGTACAAAGAACAATATTGCATATTGTCTTCTAATAAAGGATGGAGAGCTATCAACTTTCCATGAAACTTTAAACAGCTCAGATGTTGCTTTGTGAATGACAACAATGCAGGAAGAAACTGAGGCTCTATACAAGAACAAGACATGAAAACTTTTGTCACTATCATATAGAAGAAAAGGCATTAGTAACAAATGGGTCTACAAGATCAAATGTGATGGCAATGACTAAGTGGAGTGGTATCGTGCAAGATTGGTAGTGAAAGGATATGCTCAGAAAGAAGGTATTGACTTCGTTGAAATATTTTCTCCAGTGGTTCAACTCACGACAGTCAGAATAGTCTTGGTAATGTGTACTACATTTGACCTACATCTAAAGCAGTTAGATGTGAAAACCACATTTCTTCATGAAGAACATAAAGAAGATATTTATATGCTCTAACCCGAAGGTTTTGCTAAAAGGGAAAGGAGAATTTAGTTTGAAGATTAAATAAATCTCTATACGGTCTCAAACAGGCGCCGAGGTATTGGTATAAGAGATTTGATTCCTTCATCATGAGCCTTGGATACAACAGACTCAGTTCATATTATTGTGCATAGTACAAAAGGTTTAAACATAATGATTTCATCATTTTGCTGTTGTACGTAGATGACATTTGGTAGCAAGTCCCAACAAAGATCGAGTCCAAGAATTGAAGGCATAATTAGCTAAAAAGTTTGAAATGAAGGACTTGGGACTAGAAAACAAGATTGTAGGGATGCAAATTCACCGAGACAGAAATAACATGAAGATTTGGCTTTCTCAGAAAAACTACTTAAAGAAAATTTTACGGCGCTTCAACATGCAAGATTGTAAGCTAATTTCTACCTTACTCATGTTTATTTCAAATTATCCTCAAGTATTTGTCCTAGCAATGAAGCAGAGAGGAAGGAGATGTCTCGATTATCGTATGCATCAGCAGTAGGAAGTTTGATGTTCGCTATGATATATACTAGACCAGATATTGCACAAGTGGTGGAGCAGTCAGTTAGTACATGGTGAATCCTAGTGAAGAGCATTGGATAGCTGTGAAGAGGATTATGAGATACATTAGAGGAACCTCAGATGTTGTATTATGTTACGGAGGATTAGAGTTTACTATCAGGGGCTACGTAGATTCAGATTTTACAGGAGACCTTGATAAAAAGAAATCTACTACTAGCTATGTATTTACACTTGTGGGAGCAATTATAAGTTGGGTTTCAAAATTACAGACCGTTGTGCCTTTATCTACAAAAAAAGCAGAATACATGGCAGCTACACAAGCTTGCAAGGAAGCTATTTGGATACAAAGGTTATTGGAAGAGATCGGGCACAAACAACAGAAAATTCTTGTGTTTTGTGACAGTCAGAGTGTCTTACATATTGCAAGGAATCCAGCCTTTCATTCCATGACAAATCACACAAGAGTTCAGTATCACTTCGTTCGAGAAGTAGTGGAAGATGGAAATGTGGATTTGCAGATGTTTTGACCAAGCCAATCAACACTGATAAGTTTGTCTGAAGTAGATCCTCTTGTGACCTAGTAGTAATGTAAGCAACATGACTATGGTGAAGTAGAAATGATGGTGTGGAGATAAATTGATTTTCAATCTAATCTCCAAGTAGATGAATGTCAATGCCCCACTGAAAAGAGCAAAGAAAAGAAAAAAGAAGACAAAAGAGGAAGAAGAAAAAAAAAAGGAAAGAGAAGGAAGAAAAAATAGGTGCCGACCGAAGAACGAAAAGAAAAAAATAATAATAAAATAAAAATGCACAATAGCCATTTAATGGCTATAAATAGAGAGGTGTTTCCCTCATTTTCTTCAATTTTCCTTATTCATTTAGAGAGTGCTAAAAGTTTAGTGATTTGAGAGTTTGAGTTTACTGGGGTTTTGGGTAGTAAACTAAAAAACTATAATACTTGTAACTCCTTTTCACTAGTAAAATATTTCATTCTGCCCGTGACGTAAAAGTCAACCACGTAATTTCTAAAGTGTCTCGTGATTTCATGTCTCATTATTTCTCAATTTCACTTTAATTGCGTGTCTGCTTTGCCCATCAAATTCCAACAATAACAGCACTGAAATAATTACAGCATTTTATGCACATGATCATCAACGTTCTACACCCAAAAGATTTGAAGTCAACCTGTAGATGTTTCTTCACTTGATCGATGGTCAGGCCTCAACCTGCATCACATCCCTAATTTGCTTCGGAGTAGCCACTGCTCGTTAAAATTAAAACCAAGAGAAAATAAAAATAATTAGAATAAATTTAAAATTGATGATAAGACTGGAAAAAAAAACATGATCATCCATAAAAAATGTCTTATGCAGTACGAACAGACCTCGTTCTCCACCAGGAGAATTAAGAGCCTCTAGAAATCTTATATGCACTATGCAGTTGCAGTGTCCAGGATCTCCTGTGGTTCTTCATTTTTTGTTCTGTTAATGGATTCGAGTGATAATTTGGGGTGACAGGATCGGTCCGTAGATTTAAGCTACAGAGATTAGCAGGCTCGGTTTCGCTTTGAATTTCAAGGGCTGAACTTCTATCAGCTGTCATAGTTGGCGCCCGATTGATGGATGACTGAGTGAGATTTGCCACCTCCTGTTAGGAAATTGGTGGGTGCAGTAGGAACGCAACTAAAGTAAAATTGAGAAATAATGAGACAAAAAAAAACCACAGGACACTAGAAATTACGTGGTTCGGCTTTTAGCCTACGTCCACGGGGGAAACAGAAGGAAAATATTTTATTAGTGAAAAGGAATTACAAGCATTGTAGTATTTTAAC
This sequence comes from Citropsis articulata, assembly GCA_030449925.1. NCBI lineage: Eukaryota > Viridiplantae > Streptophyta > Magnoliopsida > Sapindales > Rutaceae > Citropsis > Citropsis articulata. The sequence goes on from JASUUH010000226.1 coordinate 719,319, forward strand.
TCACTTCCCAAAATCTCAATACACCCAAACTCTCAAACCATTAATACAAGAGCTTATAATTTTAAGCTCTCTAAACTCTCTCTCTAGAATTGCTTAATTGATTTCTCTCAAATGGAATGCATCACAATTTTTTTTTGGAATGATTTAAACCGATGGGGGAACTCCCCTTTTGAAATACAAATTATGCAACCCAAGAGGGGGGGTGAATTGGGATTTTAAAACTTATGCTAAGCAAATGCCCACCAATTTAATCTAATGCCTTAATACACACAAAAACAATAAATTTTGCAACAATTAAATCAAGGGAAATTATCCACCGTCCACCCGTTTTTTACCCGTTTTTCAAAAATACACAAATCTTTTAGCTCCACTGAAGTTAATATTTTTCATTGGTCCACTCGTTATAACAATCGCTAAAACTTTCGACATCACAAGGGTAAATTGTCATTTCACAACGACAAAGTTGGTGGATAGTAAAATAATATAACTTCAGTGGAATTCAAAGAAAACAAAATTAAGAATTGTGTATTTTGAAAAATATGAAAAATAGTGGTCGGATAATTTGTCGCTACATTTAAGGGTAAAAAGTCATTTAAACAAAATTTGTTAATTTCCTTAACGGTCTCTAAACTGAAGTGAAAAGTGAAAGAAATTTAACTTGTGGATTCCACCAAAAAAGAAAGAATTGTGTATTTTTGAAAAAGTTGGAAAAAACGGGTGGACGGTGGATAATTTCCCTTAAATCAAATACAATAAATTAAACAATGCTTAAAAATAAAAGTGTAAGGGAAGAGAATGCAAACACAGCAATTTTTACGTGGTTCGGCAATCCCCGCCTACGTCCACGCCTCCAAGCCAACCAAGTTTGAGGATTTCACTATCCAAGCCTCCCAAGGCTTTAAGTTCTTTACACTTGACTTCAAGGTGTCAATAGACCTTTACAATGAAGAGATTATCACCCTAATCTCTTTATCTCAAGTGTTTCCCTCACTTGAAGACACTCAATTTGATAAGAAATGAAAATTACACAAGAAACTCTTTATAAGAGTGGATTCACAAATGATAGCACAAAATGATTTAATCTATGATGATTTTGCGAATTCGAAGCTCAATATATGTTATGGGATCTTGTTTATGCTTGCATTAGTCTTTAAAATGAAGTTGGAGTTGAGTTTTTATAGTTAAACCCGAAAAACTAGCCGTTATAGACTATTTCAAAGCTTGTTAGTCATTGATTTAATCCCACAGTCATGGCATGCAATGGATGTTACCGTTATTTTTGATATTTACTACAGTACCACTGTTCACAAAATTATAATTTTGTCTAAAACTTTTTATAATTATATTATGGCCCAAAAAGTCATAAAAATTTTCAAACAAGTCCAATTTTGGAATTTTTAAAATTAAATAGTTCCCAAAACTTTTTAAAATTATGGTATGACCCTAACTGTGACGAATCTTTTCAAATAGGTCCTTTTTAAGTTTTAACCAAATTATCATGAAGTTTAAAATTCTTAAAACCTTTCACTTAGACTCTCAATCTTTTGTAAATCACAATGTAGCCCAAAAGGTTTAAAACTTGACAAATAAGTCCAACTCCGAAATTTAAAACTTTTTCATTTTAAACCAAACTTCTCAAATCCAAAATAATTATTTACTAAAACATCTATTGAGCTTCACAAATGCTAAACCAAGTATAAAATAAATCATACCGACTTTACAAGAAATTGTCGCACTAAACTTATCCATTAAGTTTAATCTCTATTCTTGATTTCGCCGTTGTCCTTTGAGTGTCTCGAACTTGATTTCACTTGCATAAAAAATTATTCTTCAAAAAAACTAGTGAGCTTGTGAAATATAAGAATTATTAAATACTTAATACATATGTTTGTTATCATCAAAATTATAATATGTATAACCATTTAGGCTAACACTTTTTATAGCCAAAATTGGCTAATAAAATAATAATTATTTTCCCCCACCGCCATTATCTTTTTCCTTCTTCTTTCTTCTTTCAAAATTTGCTGCTGCAGACTTTGATTTTCTTCTTCAACATTCAAAGCTTCTAGATGGGCTGCCATTGACGGAGTTGTCGAAGCTCCTCAAAACAAATACTGATTCACCTAAATAAAATTGTAGAAATGGTGAGACCAGGTCGAATCCCTAGAGAACTATGTATTTAATTTCTCAAAGTTTAAAACAAAATTAATTTCCAAGAAAACTGACGGTAAGGTTCTCGCTTAACCTGGATCACCGCTTATTGTAAACCAAGCCGCTTTATTTTCGGGAGATATCCGGATGACTGATGTGGAAACCTAAGACCGTTAAGGTCAGACACTGGATTTATTCTCACCGCGAAACCGAAGTCCGCTTTGCTTGTTGCGCTGAATTGAACCGGATAGCCGGTTGGAGAAAATCCGAACCGATTGTCTTTCTTCTCGCTCGACTTGATTCGACAACCGGAAGAGGAATCCGGACATCCCAAGTAGTGATATTTCGGATGCGATCCGCTAACCTTAGAGAAATCCTAAGACCGCTATGATTGTAATTTGGAGCTATTCCGGCTTGCCGGATGAGGGAAACGGAACCGTTACGACAACTCTTGCTCGACAGCTTTGGTTTGCTTAGGGAAACGGAAATCCCATGAAATGCTCATTTTTCGACTCAATTCGGACAACCGAAAATGGAACCCAAGACCAATTCGAGGTTCTCTTCTCTTGTTGATATTCGCCAGCCGCTTGAGTGAAACCGTAGTCAACTTGTGACTTCTTCTTCCGTCCACAAACGGTTACCGGTTAGTAAACCGCTAGCCGTTTTCCTGGGTTTTGGGTTTGTTCTTTGTAACAAGAAATTAATAAAACAAAATAAACTAAAATAAAACAAGATTTAAAATTAAGCAAGAGAATATCAATCTTACCAAACTTCCAATCCAAGGGTGTCAATTCCATCCAATTGCAACTTTGATCATAGACAAAAATATAAATTACTCAATCCAAGAACTTAGTCTACTTAATCGGAATCCCGCAGAAAGTAATTATTCTCCTAATGTAAATAGACTCATACAATCGCCTAACCGAACTTATCACTAATTTAATCATCATCGCTCCATATCAAATTAAATGATAGCATTAAGAATAGTGAGAATGACTAAAACAAGATCAATTAATTCAGATTACTCCAATTTAATCAATTTGTATTTTTATTTCTAGAGCCTATCATGCAAGCTATGAATCATGTCAACAATATATACACACACACGAGCCAACTCCTTGCTACTCAATTCAATCATTCATGACAATTACGGATCACAAACTCATGACTAGCGATAGAAAATAAATATTGAATTAAGGCCAACTCAATCAATATAAATAATTCATAGATAATGAGAACAAGAAAATAAAAATTACTTGATCAAGAAATTCTTGTTAAGTTCAAAGCCTCACAAAACTACAATCGGAATTTGATTACCCTTGGATCAGAATTAAAAGCTTAGCCACTCATGGTGGCAAAACAAAACAAAAGATTGTTTTTCAAAGAAAACTAATTGCAGCCGAAAATTCTCCTCCTCACGTCTCACTCCCTCCTAAGCTTGGATGTCCTTTTATATTCACACGCCCTTTGCTTTCCTTTTATTGCTAGCTTTCTTTTCCTTGCCTCTCTTTGCTAGCTTTTCTAATCCTTCTTGGCTTCTTCTCCTCTTATCGCTAGGAAACCGCCTCCTTCAAGTCAACGGTCACCCAATCGCCCAAAGCCCAAATAAAGCCCTTATTATCCACTTTTTATCTTAATCTCCATGTTTGGCTCCTAGATCAAATCAATATACATACAAATTAGTAGATTTAGATCAATCAAAATATGAGGGAATTAAACTAAATATAATATGACTATTTATAACCTATCAGCTATCTAAAAGACTTTTTCTTTACATTCTCCCACTTGGAGATTTGATTGAGAACCAATCAATCTCCAAACTGTCCTTTCTGCTTCGCCATTATCATGTTGCTTACGTCTCTGCTAGGCCGCAAGAGGATCTACTCAAAATAAACTTGTCAGCATTGATCGGCTTGGTCAAAACATCTGCTAGGTTCTCCTTAGTATGAATTTTCTTTAAATCCACACTTCTGTCTTCCACTACTTCTCTAATGAAGTGATACTGAACCCCTATGTGCTTTGTCCTGGAATGAAAGCTTGGATTCCTTGCAATATACAAAGCACTCTGACTGTCACAAAACACAGAAATTTTATGTTGTTTGTGCCCGAGCTCCTCCAATAACCTCTGTATTCAAATAGCTTTCTGCGATGTACCGCCATGTATTCTCGTCACAGAGATAAAGCCACAACGGTCTGCAGTTTCAAAACCCAGCTTACAGCTGCTCCCGCAAGTATAAACAAATAGCCAGTAGTGGATTTCCTTTTATCAAGGTCTCCTGCAAAATCCGATCCTCCATAACATAATGCAACATCCAAGGTTCCTCTGATGTATCTCAAAATCCTTTCACAATTATCCAATGCTCTCCACCAGGATTCGCCATGTATCGACTGATTGCTTCCACTACTTGTGCAATGTCCGGTCTGGTACATATCATAACGAACATCAAACTTCCCACTGCTGATACATACGGTACTCGAGACATCTCCTTCCTCTCTCCTTCATTGCTAGGATACATACTTGAGGATAATTTGAAATTAACAGGAAGTGGGGTAGAAATTGACTTACAATCTTGCATGTTGAAGCGCCGCAAGATTTTCTTTAAGTAGTTCTTCTGTTAAACCCAAATCTTCATGTTATTTCTGTCTCGGTGAATTTGCATCCCCACAATCTTATTTGCTGGTCCCAAGTCCTTCATTTCAAACTCCCTAACTAATTGTGCCTTCAATTCTTGGACTCGATCTTTGTTGGGGCCTGCTACCAACATGTCATCCACATATAACAGCAAAATGATAAAATCATTATCTTCAAACCTCTTGTAATATGCACAATGGTCTGCTGTATCCAAGGCTTATGATAAAGGAATCAAATCTTTTATACCAACACCTTGGTGCCTGTTTAAGACAGTATAGAGATTTGTTTAACCTGCAAACCAAGTTCTCCTTTCCCTTTTTAGCAAAACCTTCTGGTTGGAGCATATAAATTTCTTCTTCAAGTTCTCCATGAAGAAATGAAGTTTTTACATCTAACTGCTCTAGATGAAGGTCAAATGTAGCACACATCGCCAAAACTATTCGATCGACTGCAGCCTAATGTAACAACCGAGTAGAAAATATTTCGTTAAAGTCAATACCTTCTTTCTGAGCATATCCTTTCACCACCAATCTTGCACGATACCGCTCCACTTGGTCATTTCCATCACGTTTGATCTTGTAGACCCATTTATTACTAATGGTTTTACTTTCGTGTGGTAGTGGTACAAGTTCCCATGTCTTGTTCTTATGTAGAGTCTCAATTTCTTCCTGCATTGCTATCATCCACAAAGCAACATCTGAGCTGTTTAAAGCTTCATGGAAAATTGATGGCTCTCCATCCTCTGTTAAAAGACAGTATGCAACATTGATCTCTGTGACATACTCCGAGTGCTACATCGCGGTCGCCTCACGAGTCGACTGCCGAACTTCCTGAGCCCCCTGACCACCGGTTCTTGCTCTCGTGCTCGCGCTACTTCGTAAGAATCAATCTTCCGATTCTTTTCTACATAAACTAGCACAATCTCTTACTTTTCTTTTGCAGTGCTACTATCCCCATCTTTCTTTTACAGTTGATCTTCTACAAAGATAACATCTCATCGATGACGATTCAAGCGGGTCCCATGATGATACCCCTTTACTCCATCAGCATATCCCAAGAAGATACATCTTCTAGATTTTGGATCTAGCTTTGTTCTTTCTTGGGCATTGTAAATCACGTACACAGGACACCGAAATGTATGTAGGTGAGATTGTTCTGCTGGCTTTTCTGTCCACATCTCAATCGCTGTCTTCAGCCAAATTACTGTGGATGGTGACCAATTTACTATATAACAGCACTGCCGCCGCTAACGAATTGGTAACCAGCAATTCTCAACATAGCTCTTATTCTTCGTAAGAGTTCTGCTCATCCGCTCCGCCACTCCATTTTGCTGAGGAGTGTATGCCACCGTGAACTGCCTCTGAATACATTCTTACTTACAGAAAGCAAGAAACTTGCCATCTGTATACTCTCCACCATTATCTGTCCTCAAACACTTAATCTTTTTACCGGATTCAAGTTCTACCCGTGCTTTGTATTCTTTAAACACTAGAAATACATCTGACTTTTTCTTAATTGGATTTACCCAACATCTCCAAGAATAATCATCAATGAAAGTCACCATATACTTTGCACCTCCCATGGATATGTCAGATGATTCCCAAACATCAGAATGAATTAAGTCTAGAATGCATTTGCTTCTAGCAATAGATCTACTAAACTTTAATCTATTCTGCTTACTTATAACACAATGCTCGTAAAATGGTAAACTTACCGATTTAAGCTCTGGAAGCAATTTTGGCTCAGAAAGAATCTTCAAACCTTGTTCTGACATGTGCCCAAGCTTGAGATGCCACAACATCATTGATTTTTCTCACGCATCAGCTTCCTGCAGTGTTTCTCCTTTAAGCATGAACAGATTAACACCGATCTTTTCTGCCTTCATCAATACAAGCACACCTCTAGTAATCTTAATGATCCCATTTTCAATATGAGTTTTACACCTATGACTATCTATTTGTCCCAAAGACAATAGATTTTTCTTCAGGCCTTTGACTTATCGTACCTTTTCAATTGTGTGAACTGTACCATCAAACATTTTAATTTTGATAGTACCAATACCAGCGATCTCCAAGGCATGATCATCACCTATATATACAGATCCTCCTGAGATAGGTTCATATATGTGGAACCATTCTCTCCGAGAGGTCATATGTAGCTCTCAGTCTACGAGCCGACATCGACAGTCGTCCTTCAAATAAATTGTTGCTCATTGAAGAGAATTTCGCCATCATCCGAGGTACTTGTACACACACGAGCATTTGATGACTCAGATTCTTCGCCTTCTTCTCTTTGGTTACTCCAACACTCTTTCGATGTGCCTCTTTCTGCCACTGTAGCATTTAACATTCTTCTTACTTCTAGATTTTGATTCACTGATTGTGGGCTCTACCAGACCACGCTCTGATCTCCATCTCGTCACTAATACGCCCACTTGCCGCCAACTTGTTTGTCTCTTCTCCTTACTTTTCCTACCGCTTCTTCATTTACTTGAGGCTGCAACATCGCCGAAAACTAGATCTGCCGCAGGATTATTATTCGCCGATCGATAATGAGTTGATCATACAAACTAGACTTTCAAAGTAGAAGCTCGCACGCTCATTTTCCTTTATATTATGACCCAATGTTGTGAGTTGTGAAAATAGAGTCTTCAAAGTGTTGATATGGTCGGTCACCAAGTGGATTCCGCCATTCAAGAGTATGTAGTTTCCTTTTTAAGAATATTTTATCGCAATGACTTAGCCTCGCATAATTTGTGAGAGTATCCCATTTCCTTTGTTGTCTTTTTTTCTCGCCACAATCGATAACAATCATCGCAAGTGCAAGTGTAGATCAAGAATGGCGCGTCGTCCATCTCATTCCACTTGTCATCACCGCTATCTCCACGGGCCTTTCTCCAATCCGCCAAGCAATTATTTTCCTCAAACCGCCTCATCTTCATTTTCCACAACGAAATTATTCCTGCTGAATTTCTCAATTTCATATTTTGCCGCCATTTTGTTGTTAAATACCGCACACAAACTAGTGTATTACCTTGAATAGCCAGAGATGTGAGAATGCACACCAGTGAAAGTTTCCAGAAAGACCTGAGGTCACAACGGTTCCCACTTAAAATCCAAACCCTTAGACTCTTATAGCCTTGTGATGTAACTTTCCTAGACATGTACAAAACCACACAGCCAGTTCTAGTCACACCACTATCCCCTCGCTTCCACCGCAGAATTTCGATCGCTCCCACCGCTTCGTGAATAAGACTGTATATGAATAAGACTGACTCCAAAGAAAGCAACCAATAACTCTGATACCACTGTTAGGAAATTGGTGGGTGCAGCAGGAACGCAACTAAAGTAAAATTAAAAAATAATGAGACAAAAAAAAAACCACAGGACACTAAAAATTACGTGATTCGGCTTTTAGCCTACGTCCACGGGCAAAACATAAGGAAAATATTTTACTAGTGAAAATGAATTATAAGTATTGTAGTATTTTAGCTCACTTCCCAAAACCTCAATACACCCAAACTCTCAAATCACTAATACAAGAGCTTATAATTTTAAGCTCTCTAAACTCTCTCTCTAGAATTGCTTAATTGCTCTCTCTCAAATGGAATGCATCACAATTTTTTTTTTTGAAATGATTTAAGCCGATGGGGGAACTCCCCTTTTATAGCCAAAATTGGTTAATAAAATAATTATTATTTTCCCTCACCGCCATTATCTTCTTCCTTCTTCTTTCTTCTTTCAAAATTTGCTGCTGCAGACTTTGATTTTCTTCTTCAACATTCAAAGCTTCTAGATGGGCTGCCATCTAGAAGACTTTTTCTTTACACCTCCGTCATTATCAAACTTACAAAATATAACGAAAATTTTTTATAGTTGCATCTAATTTAAATATTTTTTACCAGGGTAGTATCAAGGATTGTTTTTTGCTTCTTGTGATCGTGAGCACGGTTCCAAGGCTCAGGATCAGATTCAGCAGGAGAGTTCAAATTGATCATTAGATTTTTCCCTTTTCTATTGTGATCATCCGAAAGAATCATTTGTTGATTCTCATAATACTTCCTCTTCATAGAATTTTTGGTTTCGGGTTCCTTAAGATTCTTGATGTTCATGATCTCCTTCTTCAGGGTTTCAATAGCTATATATATATATATACACAAAAGCACAAAACCGAATTAAACAAATACAAACAATCATTCACATTTATACAACATGCAAAAATTAAAGCTGAACCATTTTCTTCAAACATAAATATACCCTCCATTAGAAGCAACTTGCACTGAGGAAGCCCAAGTTTAGAGGCCGCAATCCTAGCTAATTCTTCTTGATACTTGAGCAGATAATCATTCAAGACCGATAATTTGTCTGATTCGATGTCCATTTCTGATAGATCTTTGAGCAAATTGTAAATGGTTTTTAGATCATAAGATGTCTTAAGACTCAAGTTGCGATTTAACCTTGAACCCATTTTTCATCTCTCAAAAAAAAAAAATTCAACTTCTCTCTCTTTCGTTTTGCTGAAACTCTTAAAAATCTGTAGTGATGATGAGAACTATAAGGGTTGTTTGAGAGTAATATAGAAAAAGTGAAATGAGAACCCAAGGTAGTCTCCCAAAAGACAAATTAGATCACATACAATAGATTCTCATGCTACTGTACTCTTTAATTGATTACTATTATTAGGGAAAACTATCGAAACGCCCTTTTGTTTTTTAAAATTAATCATTTCCTCTGCATATTTCAAAACCAATCAAAATTTCCATGCCGTTAAAAGTTCCGTTATTTTTTAGTTTTTAATTAGAAATTTCTTTTGATCAATGGTGATTTTCACTGTATTAAAGGTAAAATAGGAAAGACCAAAAAAAAGTTGAAAATTAATAAGATCTGTTTATCGACAAGGGAATTTTTTTATGAGTTTTGAAATATGAAGGGAAAATGATTAATTTACTAAAAGATAGGAAGGTTTTCAACTTTTTTTTTATTTGTTACTTTTGGAATGAAAAAAAAAAAAAGGAAATTCTACCGGTACAGTAAGTTTTAGTCATCGAGTTACATTTTCAATATGCAAACTCAATCCTATTTAGGGTATTGTATATGACAACTCAATCTGTTACTGAGTTAATAATGGCTTATTTAATGGAATCTACCGTTACGCAATAACTTTTATCCGACTCGATCCGACCCGAAAAATTTCGGGTTCGGATTGGATCGGGTTGTAAAGGAAACCCGATAGAATGAAAACTGTGAAACCCGATCGGGTTGCAAAAAAAAAAAAAAAAAAAAAAACTAAACCTAAAGCACACACGCTAGTCGCCACACACACACAACTCACAAATTTTCCTCTTACAATACACGGTTACATACACAAACACTCACAAGACTGACAACTCTCCTCAATACAAAACACATACACAGTCACAGCCAACGGCATCGGGCCAACGCCAACTCGTCAATGGAGGCTACCGCACAAGTCACAGCCTCATCCTCAAGAAGCGTCCGATCTGTTGCGCGTCTCCACGCCGATCTGCTGCGCGTCTCCACGCTGAGTTGCTGCGCGTCCTCCGATCTGCTGCCCACACGTTCGTCCGTCTGCTGCTGCCCATCCGTGGCCACCGATCTGCTATCAGGTGCCACCGATTTGCTGCGCGTCCTCCGATCTGCTGCCCACACGTCCGTCCGTCTGCTGCTGCCCATCCGTGGCCACCGATCTGCTATCAGGTGCCACCGATCTGCACTCTACCCTTCAAGGCTTCAACCGTTACCCAAGCTTTGAAACTTTGATTTTTATTTTCTGAAGTTTTTTTTTTAAGCTTTGAATTGATGGTATATATGATTAATATATAGTAAATTAGACAATTAATAGTTATTTATTGTGTTTTACTAGAAATGAAATCATTTGCTGTAAAAAAAAGTGTTAAAATCAAGAAAATTGGCTAACCCGAATTCAACCCGACCCGATCCGATCCGAATATGAATCGGATCGGATCGGGTCGGGTTGTAAGTTCGGGTTTTATTCGGATTAATTTTCATTCAACCCGAATAATCCGAAACCCGATCGGATTGACCTGAACCCGACCCGAACCCAGATTTGCCCACCCCTAATGGTTATAGATTTTTTTTTTAAGAAGGTAAAATAGGTAATTAATATAAGAGTAATAAATTGGTATTTTAAAATTGTTAAACAAAACAAATAATTGTAAATAAGCATTAAACTTTAAATAAACAAAAAACAGCTTATGTATTTAATTTAACTATACAAAGGAAACGATCAATCATCAATAAAAAAATAAAACAATTTTATTGAAAATAATTGGAAAAATTTTTATTTAATTGATTTAACCATAAATTCTATATTCATTTGAGGACATTTACAAACTTTTTTTCTCATTTTCTATCATAGTATTTGTTTACAAGACAAGTTAATTAAGTAAAATTATTTTTCATGATGTGGATCAAGCACAAACATAAAAATAAAAATAGACGTGTATGATATATTCATAAAGTTGGATCTAATTTTTAATTTTATGGATAATTCACGTATTTGTTTACTTTTACTCAAAGATTATTTAGGGCCGTTGCCGAAGAGGTTTAGAAAAATACAAAATCACCTTATCTTACAAAAAATTTTGAAAAAAAATGAAAAGAATAGCTTTTTAAAATTTAATTTTGAGAATAAGTTTTATTGTTAATAAAATTTCACATATATTATCACATGTGTTACGTAAACTTATATAAGTTTTTTAATTTTTAAATAACTCTTACATTAACTTACTTGTTTTACTTTCTATTTACAAGTCTTATATTTTATTTACATAATTTATATTTTATTTTATGATTAATGTTGATTTACAAGTTTTATGTTATATTTGTAAGTTTTTGTTTTGTTTACCAATTATACACAAAGTTACCACCCCTATGTTAATTTATTTGTTTCACCTTCCTTTTATAAGCCTTATGTTTTATTTACTTAATTTATGTTATTATTTTTTACATAGTGTTGATTTATAAGTTATATGTTATATGTGTGAGTTTTTGTTTTCTTTACCGATGATACACCAATTTAGCACTTCTATTTACAAGTCGTATATTCTATTTATATAATTTATGTTTTATTTTACACTTGCTGTTGATTCATAAGTTTTATTTATTGTTTTGTTTATCAATACACCAATTTACCACTCCTATATTAGTTTACTTGTTTGTCCCTCTATTTACAAATATAATTTATATTTTATTTTACACTTAGTGTTGATTTACAAGTTTTATGTTGCATTTTTAAGTTCTTGTTTTGTCTATCAATTTCTATATTAATTTACTTGTTTTACCTTCGACTCATGAGTCTTATGTTTCATTTATTTAATTTATTTTTTATTTTGCATTTATTGTTGATTTATAAATTTCATGTTATGTTCACAAAGTTTTTATTTTGTTTACCCATAATACATCCAACATTTATTTACTTGTTTTATCTTTCGTTTACAATATATTTTTTTTTGTTGGTTTTCCAATTAGAAAGAGGAACCATCGGGGTCCAACTACATATTAGTGGCTGATAGACCTGGCATTTTATAGAATGCAACGCTTATACGTTCACTGAGGAATGAAATCCTATCTTTTATCCGAGCTAGGGATCAGAAAGCAAGAAGGTGGGGGTCAGAAATGAGTAGCGTAGGTGATACCGATAGGGTGGTTGGATACGCGACAGCAACGGCAAGGCACTCTTGACCCCGTCCGTAGAGGGTCGGTACGAATGAGACTGTGCTAGAGATCGCAGTGAGCAAGTATGCCTTGTTGACTGGGTGTTGGTTTTGAAACAAGGATGAGTCACTCAGGGAGTCCGTCCAAGCTTCAGCTACTAATGCCTGGGCTAACTTCTTGGGGGTGAACAAAGTGCTCTGAGTCTGAGATCGATACTGGTTAACGCCACAAGTGCTCTGCCATTGGTCTACACACAGAGTCATCAGGTAAAGTCAGAGGTTACTTTCTCTGGTTATTTCTTTCAAAACTCCTTACGAACTTCTCTATTCCAAACCGCCTTCTTTTTCCCATCTTCGTGTTTTTGGGTGTTTGGCCTATGCCACTAATGTTAACACTTCTCACAAATTCGACTCTCGTGCCATACCATCCATATTCATTGGTTATCCTATCGCTCAAAAGGGCTACAAGTTATTTAATTTATCAACTAAAAAGATTTTTACAAGCCGAGATGTAAAATTCCACGAAACCATTTTTCCTTACTCATTCGTCCAACCCAAATTTTCTTCTCTTCCCATGACAACCCAACAGTCAAGCCCAATTCCTTAACTTACTTCCTCATTTGACTCATCATTTAACTCTAACGTAATTCCACCAAGCCTCTTTCCCTCCTCCCAACTCTCTCCCAATTCTCTCGATCAAATTTCCTCTCATCCTCCCGGGGTAGAACCACCATCTTCCTCTCCCCAGGCTGTCATTCGCATTTATTCTCGCCGTCCTAAACCTGCTGCCCCATTAATCTTAACTGACCCACCTTCTTCGATCCCTGCCACCCAATTAAACTTCTCCAATCCATCTTCTCCAGCCCCACAGTCCTTGCCTTCTCCATTCCCTGAACCCGCACCTGAACTTCGTCACTCCAGCCGCAACACCAGTCAAGCTCAACGATTACATCTGCTCGCATGTTTACTCCGACCAATCAGCCTCCTTAATTCTAGGTCCGACCAAAGGTACACGATATCCACTGGCTAATTATCTTTCATATCACCGATATAAGCCTGCTTATCAGTCCTTTATTGCTTAAATCAATAATCTCACAGAACCCAGGTCTTATTCAGAAGCTGCCGCTCTCCCTGAGTGGCAGGCAGCCATGCGTTCCAAATTGCAGGCACTACAGAAAAATGGTACTTGGTCTCTTACCCCCCCTTCCGACTGGTAAAACTCTAATTGGTTGTCATTGGGTTTACAAGATAAAACATAAGTCTGATGGATCTATTGAACGGTATAAGGCGCGGCTTGTAGCCAAGGGTTTCACTCAATTGGAGGGAGTTGACTACCAGGATACTTGTTCTCCAGCAGCGAAAATAATTTCAGTTCGTTGCTTGTTGGCATTAGCTGCTGCCCATGGTTGGTCTCTTCATCAACTTGACGTCAATAATGTCTTTCATCATGGTGACCTCCAAGAAGAAATCTACATGTCTCTGCCACCAGGGCTTCGGCGATAGGGGGAGGAACACTTGGTTTGTCGCCTCCACAAGTCATTATATGGGTTAAAACATGCCTCTAGTCAGTGGTTTGCTAAATTCTCTGAGGCCATACATTCAACCGGATATGTACAATTAAAAGCTGACTACTCTCTGTTCACCAGAAAGCAAGACAAGTCTTTTATTGCCCTTTTGATATATGTTGACGACATTTTAATCACTGGCAATGATCCTGTGAGTATAGCCGATATCAAAAAATTCTTGCATAATCAATTTCACCTTAAAGATCTAGGAGACTTGAAGTATTTCCTTGGCATCGAGATTTCTGCATCTAGGAAAGGCATTTTTATTTCTCAGAGAACGTATGCTTTAGAAATTATTAAGGATACAGGGTTATTAGGGGCAGCTCCCATTGATACTCCCATGGAACGTGGCTTAAAGTTTTCTGATAAAAGTGAGCCATTCAAAGACCCATGGCGATATAGGCGATTAGTTGGAAGATTAATATATCTCATAGTTTCGAGGCCGGATATCACGTACTCTGTCCATATATTGAGCAGATTTATGCACCAACCCCGGAAGGATCATTGGGAGGCAGTCTTGTGGGTTGTGCGCTATTTAAAATCTACTCCTAGCCAAGGTCTCTTCTTCTCATCAATTAGTGATCTTCAGTTGCAGGCATACTGTGACTCGGATTGGGCAGGATGCCCCTTTACAAGAAGATCTACTCTAGGGTATTGTGTGTTCTTGGGCCCTTCATTGATTTCGTGGAGATCGAAGTGCTAGAAAATTGTCTCCCTTTCCTCAGTTGAAGCAGAGTATTGTGCGATGACTGGAGCTTATTGTGAATTGACATGGCTTCGTTACTTACTTAGAGATTTGGGGGTTTTACATCAAAAGGCTGCATTGCTGTATTGTGACAATAAGGTTGCATTACATATAGCAGCTAATCCAGTTTTCCATGAACGCACAAGACATATAGAGATGGATTGTCATTATATAAGAGACAAGATACAAGAAGGTTGTGTGATAACGAGATTTGTAAGTTTTGCGAATCAGCTTGCTGATGTGCTGACCAAAGCTTTGGGAAAAGAAGTTTTCATGCCTATGGTTCGCAAGTTGGGAGTGCTAGACATTCACTCTCCAACTTCAGGGGGAGTATTGGAAAGTAGAATCCATTTATTCATTCTATTGAGCTGTAAATATATCTTTCTATATGTATTCCTAAATTACAGTAGACTTTGATTGCATAGCTTAATTGTAGGGATCCTAGCATAACTATAGGAACTGATGGTCGTGTATAGCAAGTCAGTCATATGTGTATATATACTCTATCAAATGTCAATGAAAATCATTCTGCCCATTCTACTTTTCTCTCATACTTACAACGTGGAGGATGCTTTACTTGATAACAAGAAATGCAGCAGGATAATTGTCACAACACGGCACATGAATGTCGCTAAGTTTTTCAAATCATCTTCCCCTGTTCACGTCCATGAGCTTGAAACTTTGCCTCCGAACGAGGCGTGGAAACTTTTGTGTAGAAAGGCGTTCGGACCAAGCTCCGGAGGCTCTTGTCCTTCAGAGTTGAGGGAGTTGTCCCAGGACATCCTTGCAAAATGTGGAGGTTTGCCTCTTGCTGTTGTGGCCGTAGGTGGGCTTCTTTCAACTAAGAGCAGGGTTGTAGCTGAATGGAAGAAATTATTTGATAGGTTGGGCTCAATGTTAGGGAGCGATCCCCATCTAAAAGATTGCAACAGAGTTTTATCTGAAGGGTATTATGATCTTCCTCACCATCTCAAATCATGTCTTCTGTACTTTGGCTTATTTGAAGGGAGCTGTGAAATTAGATGTTATAGACTTATCCGTTTGTGGATAGCTGAGGACTTTGTCTAATGCGGCAAACGCAACACATCTGAAGAAGTTGCGGAAGAATACTTGAATGAGCTCATTGACAGAAGCCTGGTTCAAGTTTCAAAGAGAGATATTTCTGGACGAGCTAGAATGTGCCAAGTTCATGATCTTATGCACGAGATCATCATCAGAAAAACTGAAGAATTGGGCTTTGGTCGTGCGCTGAACAGAGAGGACTCGAGTCATTGCAGTAAAACTCGACGCATTACTATACAGGGAAATATTGATGATGGTGCTTTAGAAAGCATCAAGGACTCGAGGGTCCGTTCTGTTTTTCTTTTCAATGTAGATAAGCTGCCCAACTCTTTCATGAATACAAGTAGTGCCAATTTCAAGCTCATTAAAGTACTAGATCTGGAAGATGCTCCTATACGTTACCTTCCTGAAGGAGTGGGAAACTTATTCAATTTACACTACTTGAGTGTGAGAAATACAAATGTAAAAATAATTCCCAAGTCCATTGGAAATCTTCTCAGTTTAGTGATTTTGGATTTGACAAACACTTTGGTGAGTGAACTTCCAGAAGAGATCAGGAATCTTAAAAAGTTGCGCTATCTAATGGTGGTTTATCCGTACAACGATATCACAGTTTCTGTAATACCAGCAGAAGCAGTAGCCAAAATACACGGGGGCTTTGGGTCTCTAAGAGATCTGCAGAACTTGGCTATTATAGAAGCTGACTCTCAAGTGCTCAAAGAGCTTATGAAGCTAAGGCAATTAAGAATGTTGGGCATTAGGCCCCAAAATGGAAATGGCAAGGATCTGTGTGCTTTGATTGCAAATTTGGAAAACCTAGAGTCTTTAGCAGTACTAATGAAAAGCAAAGAAGAAATTCTTGACTTGCAATCTTTGAGTACTCCTCAATATCTGCAGCATCTCTGCTTGACGGGGAATATGAAGAAACTGCCGGATTGGATCTTCAAACTTAAAAATCTAATCAGTTTGCGTTTGGAGTTGTCGGGATTGACTGAGGATCCAATCAGAGTCCTTCAAGCCTTGCCTAATTTATTGGAACTTAGACTTGCAGGGACATACAACTACGAGCTTTTTCACTTTGAAGCAGGTTGGTTTCCAAAACTCCAAATGTTAGAGCTCTCTAGCTTCGAGGCTGTAAGATCGGTTATGATAGACAGAGGTGCGATGCCTGATATTAGAGAACTGTGGATTGGGCCTTGCCCCCTGTTGATGGAGATTCCTATTGGAATTGAGCATCTTAAAAACCTTAAAGTACTTTTATTTCATTATATGTTTAAACAAGTTTGTGGCATGACAAAGGATGAGAAGTGGGAGAAGGTTACTGAGCATATACCAGAAGTCCTTATCACTTATGTGAAGGCCGGGAAATTGTTTTGTTGTCAAAAGGAAGATCTGCCTTCTCTCTTTCCTGGAGATTTCGAGCAATCTGCTAAACAAGAGGACTCAAGTAAGGGTAAAAAAATTATTTTCTAATTACACTCACACTCACATCTATGAAATAATTAAACAGGTCTGGCTCTCTCCTAAGTATTTGTATTATTTTCTAATTACTCAAAAAATTATTTTTCTTATTTTAATTTGGCAGACAATTTAATTATGTATAATTCAAAACAATTCACCAAAAAAATTCCCCTTTCCATGTAATTTGAGTATGATAAATAAATAAATAATTGCGGTAGGTCAGTAAGTCTTTTTCTAGTCAACTCTATAGTTAATTAGAATCATAATAATTAGGTATTAATGTTTTGTAGTAATTTTCATTATATTTTTTGTTACCATGAACAGATGGAGTATATACACCTTCCTTACAGTGAATACATTGATGAGTTCATCGATCATATTCTGGATCAGATTGTGGCGGTAATGCTACTATTGATATGCTTTGAGTTTTGAGTAATTATGATCAGTGTTATCATGTAGTACATGCTTATGTGAGTTGTTGCTGCTGTGAGTGTGAGTGTGAGTGTATTCTTCTATGTATACCTAAGACAGAGATTATAATTTTAGAAATGTTGTAGTGCTATTGCAAGGAATTGTCATCATATCATATTCAGTGCTTAATAATAAAAACTGTGTGCCAATGTGATTACCATTGGTATATGGTTAATTTGTGTGGAATGATGCACTTGCCTTAATTTTAATTTCGGGTATATTTGGGATTGAGGCTGGATAGCTATAACTTAAAAGTTATAGTAATAAAATATTTAGTAAACACTAGCTGTTATAGGTTGAAAGATATGTTAATATGATTTGTCACTTGTATGCTGGAGAATCTATTATATCTTTAATAATTTGTCAAAATTATTATTTAAAATTTATATTTACTACATATTATTAACTTTTATTTCATAATTATAATTTTTTTCCACAACAATTGTATCTTAAAAGTTACAACACTTCAATTTCAAACGAACCCTTCGTCATAACAACTTAGTAAAAAATTGTATAACGTGCATTATCATACCCTTATCTCTTCCACTTAATCTTATCAAGTTTAATTTCCTCTTCATTTGCATAATTGTGATTATTATACTGGGAAATTTATTTGGATTATTCTACAACCTTCATTGGGTTTATTTATTTTATTTAAGAAGTGAATTGAAAATGTCAGTGAAACCGTTATTCTACAAATTAAATGCATGTTTTGGATTGTGGTTAATTATAATTTTCAAACAATCACTTATTTAAAAAAAATTACTCAATTATATTTGAGTTGTCAAATTATTTTAATTAAACATATATAATCGATTACCATATATAATTTGATAATTTGGTTGTCTTTTTTTTACTCAATACACTAGCAATCATCAAACAATTGATTATGAAACATAATTTGAGAATAAAATCCACCGCCATTGCTGACTTATTGTGACGCAAAGAAAGTCTATAATGTGGCTTTAGGATTGGGCAATTAAAACTTACTAAGCCATAGCATTCTTCTAGTGGTAGTTGTAAGTGTTAAATGGTAAAGAATACACCCCGAACTTACAATCAAAGAGGAATATTAACCAGTGCCAGTCTGTTGCTCCTCATCCGGGCGGCGAAGGGTTCTGGCGCAGTCAGACCATCATGCATGCTTAATTTATATTTTCCAAGCCTCACAGCTTGAGCTGAACGCTTTTCTCCCACGGAGTTTGACGTCTCAATATTCGAGAGGGTTTAAAATCGAACATGCAGTCTTCGTAATCACGAAATGAGCCTCAAGATTCCAGATGATTAAATATCAAGCATAAATTCTCAAAAAAAAAAAAAACAGTTTATACAATCAAATAAAAAAGAAACTTTATGAAAAAAAAATGTGTAGGGGACTCTAAAGTTGGGAAACTGCATATATTTATGATAGAATTAGCTTTTATGCTTTTGAAATTGCTTTTAGTTGCTCAAGAAATGGTCAGGAAAGGCTCATTCATTACAATCTATATATTAATTAACCTGAAACAGAAATTAGATCAAAGTTTTGAATAGTTCTTGCATATATTAAAGACAGATTGCTAGAAACTACATTTATTTTATTTTTCATGTCGTGGATAAATAAAAGCCACAAACAACTGCCAAAGTCTCTTCACAGTAAAAGCAATTTTCGGCCACCTTTACGCTTTATGCCCATAGTCCCTAATCCCTACCCCATGCCCTTTTTTAATTATTGGTTAAGAAACTTGTGGTCATAAATGATTATATATACATATATATATATATATATATATATATATATATATCTTTTAAAGCAAAGACCGAAAGATTAATTTTTCCCTTTATAGAAAAACTCAAAACTAGAAACCTAAATGTTATCAAAGCCTGTTTTGTTTATCAGAACTAAATAAATGTTTTGCTCAAATCAAAACGGGCTAATTTGGTTTGCTTGCAAAAAGATTTGAATTTGCAAAGAATAGAAAACCAACTGAAAAATGGTTTTATACAAAGAAAGATTTTTGATTTCAAAGCTCTAATTGAAAAAGAAATATATGCTGATTTACCAACTATATATATATATATATATAAGTAGACAAGTGCGTTTAATGTAACTTCTGTGGGGCAATGACGGTAATAAAGTGGTCGGCTAAATGAAGTTAATCATCATATCAGCAGCCATGTTATGTTTAGTAAAGCGAATCGCTCAGAGCTCTATATATATATATATATATATATATATATATATATATATATATATATATATATATATATATATATATATATATATATATATATATAATATTCCATTATTGTAGTTTCATACCAAGTATCATAGTGGTATATTGTCTGACTTGAAACATAATTATTAATACAGATTTAGAAATAAAGATAAGGGTTAAGGCAACCTATATAAGAAATAAAATTAAAAAAAAAATTTTATGAAACCGTGATTTTATAGTGATTATTTTGTACCGTTAGATTAAATCAACGATACATAATAATTATAATATAATAAAAAGTTCTATACTTTAAAAAAAAAAAAAGGTTACAAACCAGTTAACATATTTTTTACAGGTTAAAATAAAAAAATATTTTTTTGCAAAGTTATTATAATTGATTTATTTTAAACCCACTTATTAACGTTAATTAGGGATTACGATAGAGAAAGAGCAGCCGAGTATTTCTCCTCCGTCCTCGACGTTGTCATTGTACCGCCGACCGCCGTTCTGTTCCATTAGGTGTTAGAGGAGGGGCAGAGGCTATATTGCCCAGTGGCCAAGTCGAAGAGGTTGAAGTTCTTTAAATTCCAAAACACATAATCCTTGCAAATTGGAAGGGGCGAAGGCTGTCTTAGCGTTGTGCTTTCCTTTTCTTTTTTCTTTTGTTTTTCTATCTTTCGGAATTCACCGCAAGCCAGAACACCAACCAATTTAACCAATTCTTTGTATTGATTTTGTTTTTAATATTGATTTATGGGAATTCCTTTTTTCACATTGATTTTCTTTTGAATTTTTTTTTATATCCGCTTGATTTTCTTTCATTCATTCTTTTTTATTATTTGGTTTTCTTCATCAAAATTTATTGTTTTCACATGTTATCTTTATTTTTTACTACTAATTAATTTCGTATTTGTAAATAATCTATTTACTGGACTTCGATACTGAGCAAGTTAATTTAACTTGATTAGATGTCTATTATGATAGTTTTTATGGTTTGTTGTAGGCAATGCTAACTTTGCAGTTCTAAATGAACTTCAACGTGATTAGATCTTGATATGTGTAAAGGATAACAATTGTATATGCTATTGACCCAAGAAAAATATGTAAATCCTTAATTTGAGGTGCAAATTTTCTCTCATATGTTTTTTATTTTGCAATTTATTTCATAAAGAATTGGTTATTAAGATCTCATTTCATCATTGTAGGTGTCAATGCAGCCGTAGTTTCCTTTTTAATAAACCCACTTAGAAAAATTTATTTGTTTGTGGTTCTATTTTTATTTATTTATTTTTGAGTGATTTGCCGATGTGTTAAATTTGCCCTCGGATCTTACAAATTGGTAGTTAATGCTGATGTTTTGATGAAATTTTTCTAAGTAGAGTCTTCAAGTTATTTGTTGAAATGCCTGACAAAAACAAGTTTGCATATGTTCTATTATTTAAATATGAGGTATGAAAATGAATGCAATCCAAACATTATCCTTACTTTGCAGTTTTTGTCAGTGTTCTGTTTCAAGGAAGCCTTGCTGCTGCTTCTATGGATATAATCTTTTGAATTATTTTATGATTTGATATTTTCATAATTTTTTTTAGGTTTGTATTTAATGCAAGTTGAGCATCTTGGACTAAGAAATAGAATTGGGGAAAAAAAAAAGTTGCTTCTCAGCAAGAACTTGACGATCAGATAAGAAAAATTGGAATTAGTTTTTTTCATAATCTTGATTTTGTGTCATAGTTGTCAGACTTTCATAAATGTATATTTTATTTTAGTTTTTAACATAATTTATGTGCTTTAGCATTACGTTGAAATGGGAGTGAGCGAATATTGTATTTGACCTTTCTATTGATCTAAATTGTAATTGGCGATTTGCTATGTTGGCTGCAGTTGTTTTATTACTATGAAATTACTTTGTATCTTTATATCATTTAAAGGTTTGAAAGAAGTGAATGCAATTGAGAAAATAACATCATTATTTTTATTTTATTTTATTCCTCAACAGGTGCATCAAATATATGCAACCGAACTTGTGTTATAAACTAATTAGCAAATCTTTATTTTCTTAGTTATTAATTTTTAATTGAATGTTGTATCGGTTCTTGAAAATTAATGTTGAAGTGAAAAAAAAATCAGCAATTAAATTTTTTTCTCTGATTTTCTTAATTTTTCAAAATTTTGTTTTTATTATATTCTATTTTATTAACAATCAACACTAGTTTGTATTTCTCGAATATAAATTTAAAATAAGAAAGGATCATCTATAAAAGAATTTATTGATTACTGTTAACGCTCAAAACAGGATAAAGGAAGAAATTATAAATATATACAATGATACCATTTGAGTGATCTCTATCCCCATTTAAAAACTACCCGTCCATGATCATAACTACCCAACATGTGATTGTTAATTACTTGACCTTTATCTAAAAATTACACCATTTTTTACCAATTTACCTTCCTCTTATGACACTTATATTCATACTTAATCTATACTCGATTGTGATTGCGTATTTTTCTAATTTCTTGGGTAGGAAAAAAAATAGACAGGAGAGCATATATTTAGAAATTAGGCACTTTTGTGGCATATATAAACCAAAAAATCATATGCTTTTCTTTGCTAAGGTTCTGTAACCTGTTAATTAAAGATAACATTGTTAGTTGAAGATTTTCTAACTAAAATTGTTTGTGGCTCTATCATTGTTGATTTCAAAAATAATATTTTAATGTCTTTATCTCAAATGATGGGATATTATTTGACACATTGGACTCTTTTCCATTTAATGATACTTTGTATTTAATTCATTCATTATTTCATCTAACATTGTTTGATGAGTGCTGATAAAGTTATAAGCTTTTATATAAACTTATTTTATAATGTAGTTTAAATTTACTGGTTGAATAAAACTATAAAATAATAAAAATAAACAATGCAGGTCAAAAGGTATTTAATCCACCCAAATGAATTATGTTTCATCAATTTGTAGGAAATAAATTTATACAAGAGTTTGTATGATATGATTTTTTTTCCCTAATCCATTATATATTTATTTATTTATTTTTGCTAAATATCCAAATTCCAAAACAAAATAGAATGAATCATACCTACTTTAGATAAATAAAAATAAGAATTAAGATGCAAATATATATAAATGACAAAAAGACTTGGCCCGAATTTTGGCCTGATTGATTCGATCTAAATTTTTATCATTTGACCTAAATTTAAGGGTCACGAATCGGGCTTAGGCCTAGATATTAGGACCCAATTAAATTAGGGTCAAGGCTCGAGCCATATATGCCCTAACCCAACCCGACCCTAAAACTTAAACAAATTATGTTTATATATGTTTATTTTGTGTTTATTACTTATATAATTATATAGTTGAGACATTGAGTAATTTTTGTACTCATGTTAGTTTAAACAAGTTCTAAAGCTTTGAAATTTTGATGTATATGGGAAGGCTATGTCCTTTTTTAAATTTAAATTAATTAAAAATAAAAAAAAAATCTTTTTAAAAAAACTATGGTTGGGATCAATCTTTTAAATAACCGGGCTCATTTCAGGCTTCGAACTTTTATTTCAATTATTGGGCCCGACTCTACCCATTGTCATCCATATTAATACACTATTGATTCATTATGAACTCATCAGTTAAATTCAAACTAATTCTAAATGTGTTACCATCATTTAAATCTCACACAATCTAAAATTGTAAAATACACAAAAAGATTTTCAAAAACTTGCAAAAGAATGTCAATAGTCTAACTCTCTAATAATTTCACATTGGTTTTTGGATGAGTCGACCCAATTAAACTAATAAAGGAACAATTAATGAAGGAATAAGGGGTAAATAAACTGCAATGGTAAATAGGTTTTCAGAATTTTCAAAGAAACATGACATAAAACTTGAAAATTGACCTTAAATGTGAAATGAAACAAAAAATTTGTAAACCACACATAGGACTAGTAATTTGAAGGAAAAATGTGTTAATTAATGTGGAGTAGTAAATTGGAACAAGAAATTGTAAACAAAATAATAACTTGAAATAATAACTTAAAACTTATAAATTGACACTAAGCGTAAAATGAAACAAAAAAATTGTAAACCATAGATAGGACTAGTAAATTGAAGGAAAAATTGATAAATTAATGTTGGAGTAGTAAATTAGAACAAGCAAAACAAAAACTTAGAAAAATGATATAAAACTTGTAAATTAACGTTAAGTGTGCAATGAAAAAAAATATATAAACCACACATAAGACTAGTAAAATAAAAAAGATGGTAAATTAATGTTGGAGTAGTAAATTGGAATAAAGATTTGTAAACGAAACAAAAAATTTAGAAAAATTACATAAAAATTATAAATTAACATTAAGTGTGAAATGAAACAAAAAAATTTATAAACCACACATAGGACTAGTAAATTGAAGGAAAAAGGGGTAAATTAATGTGGAGTAATAAATTGGAACAAGAAATTATAAATAAAACAAAAATTTAGAAAAATGACAGAAAACTTATAAATTGACGTTAAGTGTGAAATGAAACAAAAAATTTGTAAACCACACATAGAGCTAATAAAAAAAGGAGATAAATTAATGTTGGAGAAGTAAATTGGAACAAGAAATTGTAAACGAAACAAAAACCTAGAAAAATTACATAAAACATGTAAATTAACATTAAGTGTGAAATGAAACAAAACAATTTATAAACCATACATAGGAGTAGTAAAATGAAAGAAAAATAGGTAAGTTAATGTTAGAGTAGTAAATTGGAACAAGAAATTATAAACAAAACTAAAATTTAGATAAATTATATAAAACTTGTAAATTAACATTAAGTATGAAATGAAACAAAAAAATTTATAAACTACATATAGGAATAGTAAATTGAAGGAAAAAATGGTAAATTAATGTGGAATAGTAAATTGGAACAAGAAATTGTAAATAAAATAAAAACTTTGAAAACTGACATAAAATTAATAAATTAACGTTAAGTGTGAAATGAAACAAAAAATTTGTAAATCACACACAGAACTAGTAAAATGAAAGGAAATGGGTAAATTAATGTTAGAGTTGTAAAATGCTTTTTTAGAATTGTAAACAAAACAAAAACTTAGAAAAATGACATAAAACCTGTAAATTGTCATTAAGTGTGAAATAAAACAATAAATTTGTAAATCAAACGTAGAACTAGTAAATTGAAGAAAAAAGAAGTAAATTAATGTTGGAGTGGTAAATTAGAACAACAAATTGTAAACAAAACAAAAACTTATAAAAATGTCATAAAACTAGTAAATTGACATTAAATGTGGAATGAAACAAAAAATTTATAAATCACACATGAAACTAGTAAATTGAAGGAAACAAGGGTAAATTATTGTTGGAGTAACAAATTGATCTTTGGAGTTGTAAACAAAACAAAAGCTTAGAAAACTGATGTAAAACTTGTAAATTAATTTTTAAAAAAAATATGTAAACCACAAATAGAACTAGTAAATTGAAGAAAAAAATGGTAAATTAATGTTGAAATAGTAAATTGCTCTTTGGGATTGTGAACAAAATAAAAAATTAGAAAAATGACATAAATCTTGTAAATTGACATTAAGTGTGAAATAAAACAAAAAAAATTATAAACTACACATAAGACTAGTAAATTGATGGGAAAAGAGGATAAATTAATGTTAGAGTTGTAAATTACAAGAAGAACTTGTAAACAAAACAAAAACTTGAAAAAATGACATAGAATTTGTAAATTAACATTAAATGCGAAATGAAATAAAAAATGTGTAAATCATACATAAAACTAGTAAATAAATGGAAAATGGGGTAAATTAATGATGGAGTTGTAAGTTAAAAGAAAAAATTGTAAACCAAACAAAAACTTGGAAAATGACTTAAAACTTGTAAATTGACATTAAGTGTAAAATGAAACAAAAAATGTGTAAATCACACATAAAACTAGTAAATTGATGGAAAATTGGGTAAATTAATGATGTAGTTATAAATTAGAAGAAAAAAGTGTAAACAAAACAAAAATTTGAAAAAATGACTTGAAACTTGTAAATTGATATTAAGTGTAAAATGAAACAAAAAATGTATAAACCACACATAAAATTAGTAAATTGATGGAAAAAGAGGTAAATTAATGATGGAGCTGTATTAGAAAAATAACTTAAAACTTGTAAATTAACATTAAGTATAAAATAAAATAAAATATATATAAACCACACATAAAATTATTAAATTGATAGAAAATAAGATAAATTAATGATGGAGTTGTAAATTAGAAAAAAAATGTAAACAAAACAAAAACTTGTAACAATTGCCTAAAACTTATAAATCAACATTAAGTGGCAAATAACATATTAATCTGGTAAATCACACATAAGATTAGTAAATGTAACATGCGACTTAAACAAAAAATGGTAATCACTTACTACTTAGGTAATAGGTTACCTATTTATTTACAATTAATTTCAAATTAAATCAAAAATCAAGTTTTTTCTAGTTTTCTTTTCTTTTCTTGTTCAAATAATTGAATCTTGAAAATAAGATCATACAAGAAAGTGTTGCATAGTTTTTTTTTCATTTTTTCCATTTCATAATTTTAATTTCATTTAATTAAGAAGTTTTGCGGGTTACAAGGTGTTTCAAATTCTTATTTTGTTTTTTTCCACTTCTTTTTTTTTCATCATTATTACAAAGTTGCTTGAATCAAAGTGTTTGGGAAAACATGGTCATTCAACATTTCATTTTCTTTTTCATTTTCGCTTGTTTGGGTTTTGGGTTTTTTTTTCTTTTATTTACAATTTATTTACATTGGAAGAACTTTGGCTGTTTGGAAGAAAGACTTATTATAGAAGAAGAAGAACAACATTGACTTCCCATCACTGACGTATTGACTTATTACATTATATTATTGTTGTTATTATTACTAATATTATTATTATTATTACTATTATTTTGCATCGAAGAGGACGAAGAAGAAGAACCATTGCTTGATTGCTTGATTGCCAAAATTGCATTTTACAAAGTCCCCCAAACCTTGCCTTCAGCTCGTGATTTCTTCTCATCAACAACCATTATTCTTCTTCTGTGTCTTTCTTTATTTAATAACAACTGGATATGGGTGGTAATGAGTTGGTTTGCTTTCTTTCCCTTTCTTTCTTTTTATTTTCTTTTTTCACTTATAAATAAATAAATGTAAATATAAAATATAATAAATATATGTAGTGTTTTTAAAGATTTGTGGTATCAAAATCAAACAATATGGTTATGTTATGCTAATTGTACTTATTATTATGTATGGATAGTGGATGAGTCCTATAATGGCCTTTTTGCTCTCACTAAATTGAGTTTGCTGTAAGTTAGCACTATTATTCAAATATGACGTATGAAAATGAATGCAATCCAAACACTATCCTTTATTTTTAATATTAATCGGTATGTTTCAAGGAAGCCTTGTTGCTGCTCATGTGGATATAATCGATTGAATTATTTTATGACTTGATATTTTCATAATTCTGTGTAGATTTGTATTTAATGCAGGTTGAGCACCTTGGCCTAAGAAATAGAATTGGTGGAAATAAAGTCGCCTATCAGCAAGAACTGGACAATCAAGTAAGAAAAATTGGAATTAATTTTCATAATCTTGATTTCTACACGTATAGTTTGCTGCATTCTTTTAGGTTCGATGGCTTCAATTTCTAATTGAAGTGTATTTAATTGCGCTGCTACGTGGGGTGACCTAATTGAAGTGTATTTGATTGCGGTGCTAAGTGGGGTGACTAATATTGTCTTGTACAATAAAATGAGTGATTACATAGTTTAGGAAAAGCTCCAAATGTGGGAAAATGCTATACAGTGCTATATGAATTATGCTAACTGTTGTGACCTTGATTTTGTATTATTGTGTGCATTGATTTTGGTTGATAAACAAATGTGTGGTGGATCATGGATGGATGTATGGATGGGGATAATAAATAAATGAAAATATACATCAGACATAAGTAGATAAATTAAGGGTAAGGGATCACAATTCTGAAACTGGAAGTGGGTTTTTGCCTCAAATATAATTGAAGTGGCAGAGAATCATGTGAAGTTACAGAAAAATTTTGGGTTTGATATGTTTTTGTTTCTGGGAAAATTTTCTGCTGTGTTTGGGATGATTTGCTGCCGTTTTTGGTCAAATTTTACATGTGTGTTGGGCTTTATTTGTTGCTGTTTATAGGTTAAATTGTCTGCTGTTTCTGGGTAAATTGGCTGCTGTTTTTAGATAAATTTTCAATTAAATCATATCTAAATGGTTACAAGCCAGTTAAGTAGTTTTTAAAAATAACCGGTGTAAATTTAAAGGAAAAAAAGAGGATTTACCTTTTAAAGAAATAAAAAAAATATAAAGGGAAAACTTCCGTTCATATCTTTCATGGTCATAATTTGTTCACAGCATTGAATCTAAAAATTAAAAAGTCGCTGTAAAGTGTTTGGGTTTGCATAGTTTTCTTTCATGGTCATAATTTCCGCATTTGTTCATAGTCATTAAGCTAATTTACTTAAACTGTAACTCTAAGGCTTCACTTCTCCTGCACCACTACCACGGCTGTCATTTTCAATCGCTTCTACTTCCCCCTTCTTGCTAATCTGATTCACATTATTAGGTTCGTCCATCGCCATTAATCCGCTCCTTTCTCCTTGAGTTCTTCACAGAGCACTTCTATTGGTTTTGCTTAGTCCTCTTGAGTTCTGACCGCCTTTGTCCTGTTTCTCCGAGCTAAACACTTCGTGGTTAGCACCGAGGTTGATATACCCTTTCTTCATTTTTTGCACCTTCAATTGCTGTCTTATCCTGAGTTACTCTAGAACTATCGGCTTGAGTGCCATCCTGGGTATCTTTCAAGTTTCCAGGCTCAGCTTTGGGTTTCTTGCTTTCTTCAGCATCAGTTGATTTATTAGCATCCTCCCCAACCTTGGCTTCTCCAGAGGAACCAGCTTGTGTTTTGGTATTATGATAGCAAGCAGTTGAGTCAAGAAACAAGTATCTGAATGATGGCAGGGAGTTACAAAAAAAAGTTCTGAAGTTCAGAACAACTTCTACCCAAGATAGTAGTAGTATCCTGGCATAATTCAAGATAGTAGTAGTATCCTAGCAAAATTCAAGATAGTAGTGGTATTCTGAATTTCAGAACAACTTCTGATTTTAGATAAATTTACTATTGTTTTTGGGTTATATTTTTTGTTATTTCCAGGTAAATTTTTATAGTGTGGTGGGCTTTATTTGCTGCTGTTTTTAACTTAAATATTTTGCTGTTTTTGGGTAAATGTACTGTAATTTTTCAGTTAAATATTCAGCTGTTTTTTGATAGATTTTTTGCTGTATTTAGGGTGATTTACTACGTTTGTTGGTTAATTTTTTCTGGTGTCTTGGGCTTCATTTGCTGCTGTTTTTAGCTTAAATTTTCTGTAATTTTTGGGTAAATTGCTTGCTGTTTTTCTATTTATTTTTTTGTTATGTTTAGATAAATTTACTGCTCTTTGGGTTATATTTTTCTATTGTTTTGGGCTTCATTTGCTGCTGTTTTTAGGTTAAACATTTTGATGCTTCTGGGTAAATATATTGTTGTTTTCATTTAAATTTTCTCCTATTCTTAACTGCTGTATTTGGGATGATTTGCTGCCATTTTTGGTTAACTTGTAAGATGTTTTGGGCTTACTCTGTTGCTATTTTTAGGTTAAATTTTTTGCTGTCTTTCGGTTAAATTTTTTGCTGTTTTTGAGTTGAATTTTCTGCTGTTTCTAGGTAAATTTTTTTAGTGTTTTGGGCTTCATTTGTCATTGTTAGTTAAATTTTACCGCTTCTAAAATTTGTTGCTATTTTGATCAATTTTCTTGTTTGTGGATAACCCATCGCTGTTTTTGTGTTAACCATAGTGCTATTTCTAGGTAAATTTGTTGCTGTTTTTGGATAAAGTTACAGCTATTTTTGGACTAAATTTTTTGCTGTTTTTCATTGAAATTTTTTTTTTCTGTTTTTAGATAAATTTATTGCTATTTTGGGTGAAATTTATTGCTTTTTACAAGATCCAAAACTTGTGATATTTGACATTTCTTTTTGCGCCTAATATCTTCATCTACAGGTTCTTGTAAACTCGAAAATGGCTGAAAATGTAGATGAGGGTAACGAGAATGATTTCAAGGATAATGATAATGTGAACCCGGAAAATGACATTTTAAGAAAAAATCGACCTTTCATTGAGTATTTGTAAGTCTTCTTGCATTAAATATTATGTGTTTGACTGTTGGTAAATTTATGAATATTTAGTACAGTCAAGCACAATAATGTGACAATAATTTATGAATATTATGAATATTTAGTAAAGTCTTCTTACAATAATATGCTATTTTTGGGTGAAATTTAATTGACTGCAGCAAGCAAGAAGCAAAAATTATATGGGAACAAGGAAAAAAAGTGGTGAGTGTAGATGCGATAATTAATTTCCATTAAATTTGGGACGTGTTATAAGTAATAACTTATTGTCATTTTTTTTTAATTTTTTAGGATAGAATTAAATTAGGGAAATGTTTCAAAATTTTGAGTGGCGAAGAAAAGGCTAAATTTAGAATGGTTGGTAGTGATATAGCACAAAATAAAGACAAAGAAGATGATTTTGTGAAGGGAACTCAGAAAACCATAGAAACTAGATGCCTCCAGATCGTTTTGCAAAGTTGGTAGCAAAATTGTCAGAAAATCAAAAAAAAGCTGTTGTGGAGTTGGGATTTGAAAGTCTTCTGCACATAAAATGTGGTCGACTGAAACGAGATTTATGTTCATGGTTGGTTCAAAATTTTGATCCATTTACTTGTATTTTTTTGCATGGTAAGAGTATCAATCTGTCGCCTCGAGATTTTGAGTACATCATGGGAATAAAAGATGGTGGAGTCGACATTGATGTGGATCTTGGTATTGATGACATAGATAAATTGAAGGATGAATATTGTGATGACAGTGGATACATTAAGCTGAAAACTTTAGAGTTAAAATTGGTGAATCAAAGGGAGGTGAATGATGACTTTAAAAGAAGTTGTAAATTGACATTAATTGACATAGATAATAAGTTATTATAAATTTTGATTACAATAATATATTCATAAATAATAATCATATAACAAAACCATGAAATTAATAAATAATAACAATAATGAAATAGTCATCATAATTATAATAATATTATAATAATATATTATTATTATTTGATTTTATTATTATTTGATTTTATTATTATTGTTTATTAATATATTATTATAAAATAATTTGTTACTACTACTACTATAATTTTATCTATTTCATCGTTATTATTATTTTATTTATTATCATTATTATTATTATTATTATTACTACTACTACTACCAATTGACAAGAATCAACAAAGGGCATTTAAGTAAATTATGATAATTCATTCCGCCAAGATAAATTAAACACATCGATGGAAATGAATCTCATTTCAACTTCAATTTTAATAGCTCAAATAAATAACTTATTCTTATTCACATTCTTGATTCTGAGTCTAACCCGTTCCGATTACTGATTCGTAAATGCACCATGAACATATTATTGTGGTTTAATTGGGCTTGTTTTTTTTCAAACCTAATTCATAATTAGTTTGGGTTGGATTAATTAAGATTAACCAGTCTAACCCAACCAAATCTATAATAATAATAATAAAGATAAGGGAAATTATCCACCGTCCACCTGTTTTTTCCAACTTTTTCAAAAATACACAATTCTTTCTTTTTTTGGCTGGAATCCACCTGAAATTACATTTCTTTTCACTTTTTCACTTCCGTTTAGAGACTGTTAAGAAACTTAACTGAATTTTGTTTAAATGACTTTTTTACCCTTAAATGTAAACGATAAATTATCCACCGACCACCTGTTTTTTTCATATTTTTTCAAAAATACACAATTCTTAATTTTTTTTTTGCTGAATTCCACTTGAAGTCATATTGTTTTGTACCTGTCCACCACCGTGTCGCTTGTGAAATGACAATTGTGATGTCGAAAGTTTTAACGGTGTTATAATAAGAGTGTACCAATGAAAAAATATTAACTTTAGTAAAAAAAAAAAAGAAGATTTTGTATTTTGAAAACAAGAAAAACTTGGATGTGGATAATTTCCCTAAGGATAATGATAATGTGTTAATTCTTAATTGCAAAATTATAAAGACTTAAATGCCTTATCTAATTTTTTATTTTTTTTACTCTTTAAATAGAAGAGGCTTTTTCATTCTTGCATATGTTGCTGCTCTAAACTACAATTCTAAAATCAAAATCACACCGTCTTATAAGTAACTTTATTATTTTATAAGATTATAAGTAAATTTATTATTTTATAAGATTAATTTTAAAAGTAAGTTGGTTTCAATTTTTTTTTCTTTTAGTGAATAGTTAACGGTACATAGTTGTCTATCACTTTCATTTTATTTTTGTAGATGATGCTAGCTAATTTTCTAAAAAGTCTGAATTTGGATTTGGAAAAGGAGATGCAGGAGAGATAAAGTCTATATGCTTTTTGGGAAATTTTCTTAATTTAAAGATATTTAATTTATTAACTTTCTTTATCATACACTAGATAGTGGATGAAAATTTAATGTTATAAAAGATTTATATTTGATTTTAATAAGTTTTATTTCAAGTTTAATATCATTTACACTGTTCAATTTAAAATTTTGATTTGACTTTCAACCTAATCAACTCAACCGTAAGATATAAGGTTTGGATAAAATTAGGTTAAATAAGTTTATTTAGTTAAGTTGGATGGATTTTATCTCAACTCATTAAAAAGTAGACTAGGTTAGAATTTCACTAACCCTATCCAATCCAACCCATGCCCACCCTTATATCATTCTATCTAAATCATCAAATGCCAATAATCCATCTCTTTAACTATTTTCACATTGGATTTAAGTTAAGAAAATTGACCTAAACTAAATAACCCAAATTCCAACCACATGTATAACTCGTAGATTGAAGGTAAAACGGATAAACTAGAGTTAGAGTGGTAAATCAACATTAACTTGTAAATGTTACATAAAACTTGTAAATCACACATAAGATTAAAAAATGACATAGAACTTGTAAATTGACATTAAGTGTAAAATGAAACCAAAAAGTTGTAAATCACACATAAAACTAGTAATTTAATGGAAAAATAGAAAAATTAATGTTGGAGTTGTAAATTGCAAGAAGAACTTGTAAATAAAAACAAAAACTTGTAAATGTTGTATAAAACTTGTATATCAACATTAACTTGTAAATATTACATAAAACTTATAAATCACACATAAGATTAGAAAAATAACATAGAACTTGTAAATTGACATTAATTGTAAAATGAAACAAAAAACTTGTAAATCATACATAAAACTAGTAAATTAATTGGAAAATAGGTAAATTCATGTTAGAATTGTAAATTGCAAGAAGAACTTGTAAACAAAACAAAAACTTGTAAATGTTGTATAAAACTTGTAAATCAACATTAACTTGTCAATATTACATAAAACTTGTAAATCGCACATAAGATTAGAAAAATGACATAGAACTTGTAAATTGACATTAATTGTATAATGAAAAGAAAAAATTGTAAACCACACATAAAACTAGTAAATTAATGGAAAAATACGAAAATTAATGTTAGAGTTGTAAATTGCAAGAAAAACTTGTAAACGTAACGAAAACTTGTAAATGTTGCATACAACTTGTAAATCAACATTAACTTGTAAATGTTACATAAAACTTGTAAATCACACATAAGATTAGAAAAATGACATAGAACTTGTAAATTGACATTAATTGTATAATGAAACAAAAAATTTGTAAACCACACATAAAACTAGTAAATTAATGGAAAAATAGGAAAATTAATGTTAGAGTTGTAAATTGCAAGAAAAACTTGTAAACGTAACGAAAACTTGTAAATGTTGCATACAACTTGTAAATCAACATTAACTTGTAAATATTACATAAAACTTGTAAATCACACATAAGATTAGAAAAATGACATAGAACTTGTAAATTGACATTAATTGTATAATGAAACAAAAAATTTGTAAACCACACATAAAACTAGTAAATTAATGAAAAAATATGAAAATTAATGTTAGAGTTGTAAATTGCAAGAAAAATTTGTAAACGTAACGAAAACTTGTAAATGTTGCATACAACTTGTAAATCAGCATTAACTTGTAAATGTTACATAAAACTTGTAAATCACACATAAGATTAGAAAAATGACATAGAACTTGTAAATTGACATTAATTGTATAATGAAACAAAAAATTTGTAAACCACACATAAAACTAGTAAATTAATGAAAAAAATAGGAAAATTAATGTTAGAGTTGTAAATTGCAAGAAAAATTTGTAAACGTAACGAAAACTTCTAAATGTTGCATACAACTTGTAAATCAACATTAACTTGTAAATGTTACATAAAACTTGTAAATCACACATAAGATTAGAAAAATGACATAGAACTTGTAAATTGACATTAATTGTATAATGAAACAAAAAAATTGTAAACCACACATAAAACTAGTAAATTAATGGAAAAATAGGAATATTAATGTTAGAGTTGTAAATTGCAAGAAAAATTTGTAAACGTAACGAAAACTTGTAAATGTTGCATACAACTTGTAAATCAGCATTAACTTGTAAATGTTACATAAAACTTGTAAATCACACATAAGATTAGAAAAATGACATAGAACTTGTAAATTGACATTAATTGTAAAATGAAACAAAAAACTTGCAAACCATACATAAAACTAGTAAATTAATCAGAAAATAGGTAAATTAATGTTAGAATTGTAAATTGCAAGAAGAACTTGTAAACAAAACAAAAACTTGTAAATGTTGCATAAACCTTAGAAATCAACATTAATTTGTAAATATTACATAAAACTTGTAAATCGCACATAAGATTAGAAAAATGACATAGAACTTGTAAATTGACATTAATTGTATAATGAAACAAAAAAATTGTAAACCACACATAAAACTAGTAAATTAATGGAAAAATAGGAAAATTAATGTTAGAGTTGTAAATTGCAAGAAAAACTTGTAAACGTAACGAAAACTTGTAAATGTTGCAAACAACTTGTAAATCAACATTAACTTGTAAATGTTACATAAAACTTGTAAATCACACATAAGATTAGAAAAATGACATAGAACTTGTAAATTGACATTAATTGTATAATGAAACAAAAAATTTGTAAACCACACATAAAACTAGTAAATTAATGAAAAAATAGGAAAATTAATGTTAGAGTTGTAAATTGCAAGAAAAACTTGTAAACGTAACGAAAACTTGTAAATGTTGCATACAACTTGTAAATCAACATTAACTTGTAAA
This sequence comes from Citropsis articulata, assembly GCA_030449925.1. Taxonomy (NCBI): domain Eukaryota; kingdom Viridiplantae; phylum Streptophyta; class Magnoliopsida; order Sapindales; family Rutaceae; genus Citropsis; species Citropsis articulata. The sequence goes on from JASUUH010000226.1 coordinate 754,704, forward strand.
TGTTACATAAAACTTGTAAATCACACATAAGATTAGAAAAATGACATAGAACTTGTAAATTGACATTAATTGTATAATGAAACAAAAAATTTGTAAACCACACATAAAACTAGTAAATTAATGGAAAAATAGGAAAATTAATGTTAGAGTTGTAAATTGCAAGAAAAACTTGTAAACGTAACGAAAACTTGTAAATCAACATTAACTTGTAAATGTTACATAAAACTTGTAAATCACACATAAGATTAGAAAAATGACATAGAACTTGTAAATTGACATTAATTGTATAATGAAACAAAAAAATTGTAAACCACACATAAAACTAGTAAATTAATGGAAAAATAGGAAAATTAATGTTAGAGTTGTAAATTGCAAGAAAAACTTGTAAACGTAACGAAAACTTGTAAATGTTGCATACAACTTGTAAATCAACATTAACTTGTAAATGTTACATAAAACTTGTAAATCACACATAAGATTAGAAAAATGACATAGAACTTGTAAATTGACATTAATTGTATAATGAAACAAAAAATTTGTAAACCACACATAAAACTAGTAAATTAATGAAAAAATATGAAAATTAATGTTAGAGTTGTAAATTGCAAGAAAAATTTGTAAACGTAACGAAAACTTGTAAATGTTGCATACAACTTGTAAATCAGCATTAACTTGTAAATGTTACATAAAACTTGTAAATCACACATAAGATTAGAAAAATGACATAGAACTTGTAAATTGACATTAATTGTATAATGAAACAAAAAATTTGTAAACCACAAATAAAACTAGTAAAGTAATGAAAAAATAGGAAAATTAATGTTAGAGTTGTAAATTGCAAGAAAAACTTGTAAACGTAACGAAAACTTGTAAATGTTGCATAAAACTTGTAAATCAACATTAACTTGTAAATGTTACAAAAAACTTGTAAATCACACATAAGATTAGAAAAATTACATAGAACTTGTAAATTGACATTAATTGTAAAATGAAACAAAAAACTTGTAAACCATACATTAAACTAGTAAATTAATCGAAAAATAGGTAAATTAATGTTAAAGTTGTAAATTGCAAGAAGAACTTGTAAACAAAACAAAAACTTGTAAATATTGCATAAAACTTGTAAATCAACATTAACTTATAAATATTACATAAAACTTGTAAATCACACATAAGATTAGTAAATATAACCTAAAACTTGAATAAAAAAGAGTAATTACCTGCTACTTAGGTAACATGTTACCTATTTATTTAGAATTAATGATAGGCATTTTTTTTTAAATCCAACGGTCCACGTTCATCACTGCATCAATGCCGTAAATTTAGTTACGGCATTATAGAATGACCCTATAGAAATAATGTGGCACTCTTTCCATGAATTTTCCATTTATCACTTAAGGATGGAACTCTGCTTATTTCTTTTTATGAGAATCGACGAATCAGATGCTATTTTTGTCCTAATTTGTAACAAACCGTGTTGTGTAATAAGTATTATTTATTATTTCACATACCTGAAGTTGATATCATAGATTAGCTCTATGAGTTGTCGTGAATTGATTCCATTTTTTATTTTTTTCAGTTTGAAAAATGTTGAATGATTTTCTTTCGTTTTTGAATTTTTTTTAACTACCAGGGTCATTAATAAATATTTAATATCTCATTTCAATTTTGGTGTTAAAATAGTTAAAGAAAAAACCTACTCTTGTAGGTAATTCACATTCCAGGTGATAACTCGAGGCATGTACTGATTAATCAAAGAGGATTTGAAGAGGTGATAATTGCACAAAAATGCATGACAATGAAGAAAATTTTGAGTTAAGTTCGTTTACAAGCTGTTTTATTATTATTTTTTTTAGGGACAATTTTGTGCAACAATATTAATAGTATCAAAAACTTAGAAATCACAAATCTAAAAGAAATAGCTTGTTTGGCTAGTAAGAAAATGACAGAAAATGAAAAGGATGTAACTAAATCAGTGCACTTTATTAATCTGTTTCAACAACGATTACATTGAGCTTGTGATCAATTTATACTGTTGATTAACAATAATAACAACCTTTGTACAGCTGTCATTTATCTATTGGTTAAGCTAAAACTAAAAGAGTTAATACTAACAAACTAACTAATTATGTCCAGCTCAGCAATCCTGGTCACACATAATCTCAGCCACTGATCTGCTGTTGATCAATCATCTCAACACCCCTTCTCAAGCTTAATAGTCGTGGAACAACATTAAGCTTGTCTCTATAGTAATTAAAAAATGAGTAAGCCATAGGCTTTGTAAGCACATCTACAATATTCCACTCACTAGGCACATACTTAATCTCCACTTGTTTATTTGTTACTTTCTCTCTGATAAAATGCACATCTAATTCTATGTGCTTGGTTTTAGCATGATATACTGGATTTGTTGCCAATGCAGTAGCACCATTGTTGTCACACCATATTACTGGTGTTTGATTGCACTTAAGCTTAAGTTCTTCAAGTAAGGCCTGAACCCAAACAATTTCTACACATGCTGTTGATAATGCTCTATATTCTGACTCTATACTGGATCTTGCTGCCGTTTGTTACTTCTTTGAAGATCATGAAATAAGATTTTGTCCAAGATACACACAATAAGTTCCAACTGATTTTCTGTCATCAACATCACACGCCCAATCTGCATCAGTGTATGTAGTTAAGGTAATGCCACTACCTGGTTTAAACAGCAAGCCATAGTCCTCTGTTGCCTTTAAGTATCTTAGAATCCTTTTACAAGCATTCCAGTGTTTCTCAGTAGGTGCAGCAAGAAATTGACTCGACTTATTTACTGAAAAAGCAAGTTCTGGCCTTGTGAAAACCAAATAATGCAATGCACCTATTATGCTTCTATATTTAGTAACATTGACAATCATATTATCTTCATTTCCTGCTCTTCTTAGCTTCTGTCCCGTAGTCATTAGAGTATCACTATCTTTGTAATTTTTCTTGTCAGTTTTTGTGAGTAAATCCCTTACATATTTAGCTTGTGAGAGATGTAAACTACCCTCTGCACTATGTGTAACTTCTATACCAAGAAAGTTATTGAATTCACCAAGATCTTTTAAAGCAAAAGTATCTCCAAGATAGTTGATGAATCTTTCAATCAGTGCATTATTATCTCCAGTAATTAGAAAATCATCTACATATATCAATACAACCACAATACCTCCAAGTTCATGCTTAAAGAACAATGATGAATCTGCCTTTGAGTTCTTAAACCCCCACTGCAACAGTGTTTTCCTTAACCTGTCAAACCAAGCTCATGGAGCCTGTTTCAGGCCATAAAGAGCCTTAAGCAGCTTACAAACATGACCAGATGGAGACTGAACAAAGCCTTCAGGTTGAAACATATAGACATCTTCATTAAGCTCTCCATTAAGGAAAGCATTGTTGATGTCTATCTGTCGTATTTTCCAGCCTTTCATAACAGGAAGACTAAGTATAATTTTCATAGTAAATTGCTTAATTACAGGACTAAAGGTCTCAAAATAATCAATACCAGGTGTTTGATGAAACCCTTTTGCAACTAATCGAGCTTTATACTTAGAGACAGAGCCATCTGCATTGAGCTTAATGTGAAATACCCATTTGCAACCAACAACTTTAGTAGCTTGTGAAGCTGGTACAAGAACCCAAGTTTTATTTTTCATAAGTGCACATACTCAACATGTATGGCTGCTTTCCGTTTAGGATCTAAGAGAGCCTTAGAGGTTGCAGCAGGTTCCTTTTCTTCAGACCAAGTTGCCTATGTAAAACATTTATTGAAGTACTAGAGACTAAGCTGGAATCAGACAATAGACAACTTGAACGATGACACTGAACTTGAGGATTACAGGAATTAGCTCTAGTATCTGAACAAGAATAGAGCTGCAAGTTATCTGAACAATGTGACATCATAGACATAGGAATAGAACATGACTCTTTATTAGCAGTTGAAAGAAAGACTTGATGAGTTTTACTCCCAGGCTCAAGTTTCAGCTTATACAGACCCTTCATAGCCACACCCTCCAGCAAGATAGTCCTCTTCTTCTTGTCCTTAAGAAAGCAAGTGTTTCCACAAAATTCAATTATCAAAGAATTATCAGTGGTTAGCTTAGAAATACTTAGAAGATTTTTAGTAATGTGTGGCATAAATAGAAGATTTTTTATCACTAGTTTGTGATTTCCAACTGCTAAATGAATGTTCCCTATATGAGAAACAGTAAGTCCATATCCATTTCCAATTATAAGTTTCTCATTACCTTCATAAGGCTCACTGAAGCTAAGATTATTCAGGTCATTAGTAAGGTGATGAGTTGCTCCACTGTCTAGGTACCAGCCATCATCCATTACAGTCTCTGGTGTTGTCATATAAGCTGACATGTTCCTCTGATTATAGCTTTGATTGAACCCTTGATTATAGTTGCCTTGATGTGGATACCTCATTGCTGGAACAAAGTCCTTATTGAACCTATCTTTACAGATATCAGCTGTGTGGCCTATAAAGAAACACACTTCGCATCGAGGTTGATACTGCTGTGAAAAAACGTTTCCAGGCATCTGAGTTCTACCACCTTGATTACTACTTTGATTCTAAGATCTTCCTCCATCTGTGTTATTTCCTCTTCCACCTTTCCTACCTCTGTAAAAATTTCTTCCTTGCTGATTTGTTCTAAAATTTCCTTGCATCATGTATCCAGGATTTTCAAATCTGGAAACATCTTGATTGAAGGTAAATTTTGAGTTGTATGCACTTAAGCCTTTCTTCTTATTTGGTCTTTTTTTAGCAAAATTTACAGCAAAGGCCAGATTTGCTTCCATAGCTTCAGTTAAGGCTTGTTGTTCCAACATTCCTTCATGTGTCATTAACATTGAAAGTGAATCTGATAGATTCAGATCTTGGCCTTTCCCTGTAATCAACACTGCTATAGGATTGTATTCTAAACCAATTCCTCCTAATACTGTCATCATAAAATCATAGTCACTCATTGGTGCTCATGTTGCTGCCATGCTATCTGCTATTCCTTTCATTTTGTGAAAATAGTCATAGACACTTAGATCGTTCTTCTTAGTCATCATCATTTGATTTTTCAGTTGTAATGCTCTAGTTTTGTTTTGTGAGCCAGAAAGTTTTTCTAGAGCTTTCCAAACTTCAAAGGAAGTTTTACAACCGAGAACAATACCAAGAATACTCTTAGTCATGGAAGAGAGCAACCAACCTAACAGCTGCTGATCAGTTCGCTTCCAAATCACAAACTCAGGGCTTCGAATTCTCTGATTTGTGCTTGGTGCTGTAATTGAACCGTCAATGTAACCTTCTAATCCATTTCCTTGAATGGATGCTAATACTTGCATTTTCCAGATCAAATAATTGGATCTGTCGAGCTTGATTGGTGTAAGGAATGTGTATGATACAGCTGTGGTTTGATTTATAGTTTGATTCAAGCCTGATGATGCCATATGGCTCTGATACTAACTTAGAAATCACAGATCTAAAAGAAATAGCTTGTTTGGCTAGCAAGAAAGTGACAAAATAAAAAGGATGTAACTAAATCAGTGCACTTTATTAATCTGTTTCAACAACGATTACATTCAGCTTATGATGAACAATAATAACAACCTTTGTACAGATATCATTTATCTATTGGCTAAGCTAAGACTTAAGGAGCTAATACTAACAAACTAACTAATTATGTCTAGCTCAGTAATCCATCTTCAGCAATCCTGGTCACGCATAATCTCAGCCACTGATCTGCTGTTGATCAATCATCTCAACATAAAAACAGTATGTTTAACGTTTGCAATCCGGATTTTGTAGCTTGAGGAGGTATTTTTAGAGATTGCCATGGTGATTGGCCTTTGCGATCTTATCTTGGTGGCAAGCTTTCTTTATTTGTTGAGATTACGACCGTTATCCTTGTTGTTTATTAGGCTTTCAATCGCGATCGGAGGTTTATTATCAGCTATCATTTGCTTGCTAACTCTTGTTTTAAACCGCCATGGCCTATTGACAATCTTTGGCCCCATAGTTGGTCTATAATTTCTCATGTATATGTACCTCTACTACTCTAATATTTTTCTTAAAGAGAACTGAGTTGCTAACCCCGTATCAAATTTGAGATTAAAAAAGCGGGATTTTCTTCTCCAACACAGAAGGATTCTAAATTCACACACAAAGCTCACTAGCAAAACAATGTCAAATTTCCATCACGACGTCTTAGTTGAGGTGCTTTCAATATTGCCTATCAAGTCACTGCTCCGTTTCAAGTGCATATACAAGCAATGGCTCTCTCTGATCTCCAATCCTGGCTTTGCTGTATTGCAATATAAACATTCCGTTGAAAACTGTCCTCCCAAAATCCTTTTATCAAAGGGTTCTCTTTATTCTAAAGAGAGACTTTTATTTGGAATCCATCCACCTGATCTTATACAAAGTTACCGGCTGATCTTGACATGACACATGATTACGATATAGTCAGATATGGTTTTGGATATGATTTATCCGCTGATGATTACAAGGTTATGTTCTATTTTTATAATATAGATCATGACAGAGAGGATAACATACAAGAAGATATTAGCAGGTCTATTGACATACAACGTAATGCTTTTACAACAAAAACCATTTCTTAGAAACATGTCAAACACAGGTTCGGTAGTATACATTGCTGTTGTGAATATAGAAGCTTGATGGGGCCTCTAATAGGGACCCTAGTGAATGAAAGTCTCTACTGGTTAACAAACAATCAATATGACTATAGTAAGTTTGGGACTACTGCATTTGATTTGGCCACAGATAAGTTCTTTCGGGTGCCGAGACCTGGTTTTTATGTTGTTCATCTAGCGATGGGATTGGGAGTTGTTGATGGTCGCCTCTGTTTACTCGCAAGGGATTGGGAATTCGAGTTATGGACGATGAAAGAATATGGAGTGAAGTCTTCTTGGCAAAAGCTCTATCTGTCAAAACACTTGGCTACAGCATCTAGAAACCAAATCTAGAATTAGCAAATGGTACTGCCAAGGAAAAAGAAGAAAAAAAGAATTTGACAAGCCAAATTCAAGTTGGCTTTGAACAGCCACCAATCTTTAAAGGAAAAGAAGAAACAAGAAGAAATAAAAAGGAAGGAGAACATGGAAGAAGGGGAAAAATCAATGGCAGTGAGAAAAATAATAATAAAATAAGTGGTGAATAGTAGCCAATTGTTTTGCTATAAAAGGAGCTCTCCCATTTCTATTTTGGCATCTAATTTTGAGTGAATCATTTTTATTTTGTGTGTGGAAAAATTTAAGAGTTTTAATACCCTTGAATAATTAATGATTTGAGAGTTTAGGTGTATTGGGATTTTAGGTAGTGAGCTAAAATACCACAATACTTGTAATTCCTTTTCACTAGTAAAATATTTTTCTTCTGTTTTTGTCCGTATATGTAGGCTAAAAGCCGAACCACGTAATTTCTGGTGTCCTCTTTGAGCTTGTTCTTTATTTTCTTCCAATTTTATTTTAGCTGTGGCACTGCTTCGCCCATCAAATTTCCAACAGTAGTATTAGAGCAACTGGTTTTATTTTTCGGGAGTCGGGTACTGTTCACGTAAGGAGTATTGTTCACGTATACAGTATTATTTACGTATATGGTACTGTTCACATATACGGCACTGTTCACGTATATGGTATTATTCACGTGAAACGGTGGGTGCTGATCCTAGCAAAGTTAGTTCGTGGTAAAAAACAATAGCAGCAAAATACGAGATTGAGAAGTTCAATGGAAATAAGTTTTCATTGTGGAAAATGAAGATGAAAGCTGTATTGAGGAAAAATAATTGCTTGACAGCAATTGAAGAAAGGCCCATAGAAATAGTTAATGACAAGTGGAATGAGATAGACGGCAATGCAATTGCTGATCTACACCTAGCACTTGCAGATGGAGTGTTATTCAGTGTAGCAGAGAAAAGGACAACGAAGGAAATATAGGATACTCTCACAAAACTGTACGAGGCCAAGTCGCTGCACAACAAAATCTTCTTAAAGAGGAGACTCTATACTCTTCGAATGGCGGAATCTACAACGGTGACTAACCATATCAACACTTTAAGGACTCTATTTTCACAACTCACAACGTTGGGTCATCAAATAGAGGAAAATGAACGTGTGGAGCTTCTACTTCAAAGTTTACCAGATTCGTATGATCAACTCATCATCAATCTGACAAACAATAACCCACAGACAGTCTAGTCTTCGACAATATTGCAGCCTCCGTATTAAATAAAGAGAGTAGGAGAAAAGATAAGAAAGACAGACAAGTAAGTTCGCAGCAAGTAGAAGCACTATCGATGACAAGAGGGAGATCAACAGAACGTGATCCCAATAGGAGTCACAATCATGGTAGATCAAAGTCTAGAAGTAAGAAGAATGTTAAATGCTACAACTGTGGCAAGAAAAGGCACGTCAAGAAAGAGTGTTGGATAAACCAAAAGAGAAGAGAAGGTAAAGAACCCGAGTCATCAAATGCTCAGTCTCTACAACGAGGTAACAACTATTTCAGAAGGTAGAAAACGGCTATCTGACGTCTGGCTCATAGACTCAGGAGCTACCTGGCACATGACTTCTCGGAGAGAATGGTTCCACACATATGAACCTATCTCAAGAGGATCTGTATATATAGGAGATGATAATTCCTTGGAAATCGCTGGTATTGGTGTTATCAAAATAAAAATGTTTGATGGTACAATTCGTACAATTAAAGAGGTACGACATGTCAAAAGCTTAAAGAAAAATCTATTATCTTTAGGACAAATAGATAATCTTGGGTGTAAAACCCATGTGGAAAATGGGATCATGAAGATAGTCAAAGGTGCGCTTGTATTGATGAAGGCAAAAAAGATCAGTGCTAATTTGTTCATGCTTAAAGGGAAAACACTACAGGAAGCTGATACGTGTGTCGCGTCAATTGGAGAAGAATCAATGATGATGTGGCATCTCAAACTTGGCCACATGTCATAATAAGGTTTGAAGATTCTCTCTGAACGAAAATTGCTTCCAGAGCTCAAATAGGTAAGCTTACCATTTTACAAGCATTGTGTTACATATAAGCAGAATAGATTAAAGTTTAGTAGATCTATTATTAGAAGTAAATGCATTCTAGACTTGGTTCATTCTGATGCTTGGGAATCACCTGACGTATCAATGGGAGGTGCAAAATACATGGTGACTTTCATTAATTATTATTCTAGGAGATGTTGGGTATATCCAATTAAGAAAAAGTCAGATGTATTTCCAGTGTTTAAAGAATACAAAGTGCGGGTTGAACTTGAACCCAGCAAAAGGATCAAGTGCTTGAGGACAAATAATGGTGAAGAGTATACAGATGGCGAATTTCTTACTTTCTGTAAGTAAGAAGGTATTCAAAGGCAGTTCACAGTGGCATACACTCCTCAACAAAATGGAGTGGCAGAGCGGATGAATATGACTCTTACAAAAAGAATAAAAGTTTTGTTGAGGACTGTTGGTTTACCCAATTTATTCTGGGCAGAAGCAGCCAAAACTGTTTGTTATATAGTAAATCGGTTGTCATCTATAGCAATTGGGTTGAAGACTTCGATGGAGATGTGGACTGGAAAGCCAGCTGATTACTCATACCTGCCTGTATTTGGATGTCTTGTGTACGTGATGTACAATGCCCAAGAAAGAACAAAGCTGGATCCAAAATCTAAAAGATGTATCTTCTTAGGATATGCTGATGGAGTAAAGAGGTATCGTCTGTAGGACCCCACTTCCCACAAAATCATTATCAGTAGGGATGTTAACTTTGTAGAAGATCAACTGCAAAGGAGAAATAAAGATGATAGCACTGTAAAAGAAAAGTCAAAGACTATTGCGATTTATGTGGAAAATAATCCAGAAGATTTAGATTCTTCTGAAGTAGCACCAAAGCACGAGGAACAAGAACCAGTAGAGTCCGACTCTCCAGAAGTTCGTCAATCAACTCGTGAGAGACAACCACCAGTGTGGCACTCGGAGTATATCACAGAGATCAATGTTGCATACTGTCTTCTAATATAGGATTGAGAGCCATCAACTTCCATAAAACTGTAAACAACTTAGATGTTGTTTTATGGATGACAGCAATGTATGAAGAAATTGAGGCTCTACACAAGAACAAAACATGGGAACTTGTATCACTCCCACGCAGAAAAAAAACTATTAGTAACAAATGGGTTTATAAGATCAAGCGTGATAGCAATGACCAAGTAGAGCGGTATCATACAAGATTGGTGGTGAAAGGATCTGTTCAGAAAGAAGGTACTGACTTCAACGAGATATTTTCTTAGGTAGTTCGACTCACGACAGTCAGAATAGTCTTGGCGATGTGTGCTACGTTAGTGGGAGCAGTCAATCGATACATGACGAATCCTAGTAGAGAGCATTGGAAAACTGTAAAGAGGATTCTGAGATACATCCGAGGAACCTCCGATATTGCATTATGTTATGGAGGATCAGAATTTCATTGTCGATTTCACGTGGATTTGATTTTGCAGAGACCTTGATAAAAGAAATCTACTTTTTGTAATGTGTTTACATTTACGGGAGCATTTGTAAAAGGGTTTCAAAGCTATGATACCATTGTGGACTCTATCTGCTCAAGCAGAGCATAGTACATGGCGCCTACACTTTGCCAAGGAAGCTATTTGGATACAAACATTAATGGAGGAGCTCGGGCACAAATAAGAGAAAATCTCTATGTTTTGTGATAGTCAGAGTTCCTTATACATTGCAAGGAATCCAGCCTTTCATTTCAGGACAAAGCACATAGGAGTTCAGTATCACTTCGTTCGAGAAGTTGTTGAGGATGGAAGTGTGGATTTGTAAAAAAATTCATACTAAGAATAACCTAGCAGATGTTTTGACCGAGCCGATCAATGCTGATAAGTTTATCTGGAGTAGATCCTCTTGTAGCCTAGCAAAGACATAAGCAACACGAAAATAGTGAAGCGGAAAGGATGGTGTGGAGATTGATTGATTCTCAATCTAATCTCTAAGTGAGAGAATGTTAAAACACTTGGCTACAGCATCTAGAAACCAAATCTAGAAGCAGCAAATGGTGCCGCCAAGGAAGAAGAAGAAAAAAAGAATTTGACAAGCCAAATTCAAGTTGGCTTTGAGCAGCCACCAATCTTAAAAGGAAAAGAAGAAACAAGAAAAAACAAGAAGGAAGAAGAACATGGAAGAAGGAGAAAAATCAATGGCAGTGATAAAAATAATAATAAAATAAGAGGTGAATAGTAACTAATTTTTTTGCTATAAAAAGAGCTCTCCCATTTCGGTTTTGGCATCCAATTTTAAGTGAATCATTTTCATTTTGTGTGTGGAAAAATTTAAGAGTTTTAATACTCTTGAATAATTAGTGATTTGAGAGTTTGGGTGTATTAAGATTTTGGGTACTGAGTTAAAATACCATAATACTTGTAATTCCTTTTTCTTTTCACTAGTAAAATATTTTTCTTCTATCTTCGCCTATAGATATAGGCTAAAAGCCGAACCACGTAATTTCTAGTGTTCTTTTTGTGCTTGTTCTTTATTTTCTTTCTATTTTATTTTAGTTGTGGCCCTTCTTCACCCATCAATTTCCCAACAATATCGTCTTGGAATTTCTGGAGAAGACAATAGTTTATTCGCCCCGCATCGATACTGTCACAGAGATATACAAGCTGCAGTGAAGATGATATCATAACAATGACAGTCCAAATTAGGTGGAATAAATTCATGACAAGGTATAATCCTAATCAAGAAATGAAACTTGAACAGTTGATGATTGCTACCAGCGAAGAAATTTGTAACCATTTTGCAACAATGGAAGAAATTGCTACTTAGAAAATCTGATCTCGCCCCCTGGCTTCAAAACTCTGATCTCATCCCAGCAAGCTTCTTCTATTCTATCAATATATGAGAAAATCATGTATGAGTTTGTTTTGCGAGTTTTTACTATTTTCATGATGTTCTTTTGTTCATATCTATTTTCATGATGTGTTTCGTTCATAAAGCAATTAAGTACTATATATTGAGCTTATTCTGTATAAATCAAATGAATTTGATGTTTTGACTTCCGATCCTGTTTCAAACTTGAGCCGAATTCTATATCAAAAGTACAAGTTCACTTCTCTCGACCACTTATTAAAATCCTCGCAGGCACTAGATCAAAAGCAAGCACACTGGACACCACATTCTCAAAATCAATTAACAAACTGAAATAAAGTTCAACATCAAACTAACGGAATAGTGTCATTACGGTCCTACAGATGCACGTAGCAGTGCTAAAACAAGAGAGAACGTGCATGTATTAGACCTGGCTTGGCCATTTGATCCGCCCACTGTGATGGTCAAATGGTTTCTCATAACCTAAAAGATCAATAAAATACTCAGAAAGCAACCAAACAAGAGTGACAGTTTCAAATGGTATCTTATAACAAGATCTGTGTTCGGACAGAATATTGAGGACACTCAGCAGCAACTCTCTATTTCCAAAAATAAGAGGAGATGTATTCTAAATAGCCAAAATAAAAAGAGATTAGTGACGCCGTGGTAGTATATCAAAATAGTACCCAAATAGTTAGCTAGGGTACAAAAATAAATTTGAACCCCGCACTCTAGATTTGTATCACTAAATTCTCTAAACTCCTAGTCTCCACTAGTAAAAAACCATGAATCTTTCCACGATCCCCCAAAAGATTTCTTTTGGACAATTAAGGGAGGAAGCTTAACCCAGGCCTTGAACCATGTAAATCTTTAGTATTTTCGCTCTTTATATCATCCCCTTTATTCAACTCTTCGGACTAAAAATTAGCGTCAACAGTTTGAAAGCATAAATAAAATTTCATAAATTATTTACCATCAAAACATAAAGAAAGTGGCAAATTAAACGACAAAATAATTCACTTCACTAATAACAATAACCATTCATGCAATCTATTCGTCTTTGTGAAAAATCTAAAATTGCTAGTTTAGTTATAGCTCTTATGAAATCATTAACAATATCATAAATTTTTCTTTTGTTTTCTTCTATTTTTTGTGGGCTTAAAATAGTGATAGCAAATAAATACTTAGCACATTTTCAAGGAGCCCATCACCCCAGGCTCTCAGCATGCAATTAGTTTTCTTCTTGTTTCAAGCACTGATCCGTAGGAATCAATGGTCAATATTTTAGAAAGATTGAAAAAACCTAAGGCAGTTTTAAGGAGGCCGCCACTTTAGATTCTCTATGAAATGGGTTTTCTTATTGTTTCAAGCACCGATTTTCAAGAATCAATAGCTGTTAACTTGTAGGAAGACCTAAAAGACATTAAATTAGATCTAAAAAAAATCTTCCCATCTGTATGCAATTCGCATAAAAAATTATAAACAATAACCAGCCAAAGGAGGTAGCTCTTTCATAGAGGAAAAATGGAAAAAAAAAGGAAAGAGAAATTAGTTCGTTGCAGTGGAAGATTCTTCACAAGCTTGATAATCGAAGAAATTTTCTTTTAGATTGCAAATGATGAAAAAAGGGATAAAACGAATAGATAAGACAGAGTGAGAAAATGATAGAAAAAAAGACTAAGAAAATGAATAAATATCTACCAAGAATCAATAAAGAGAGTCGAAATGAAAGAAGAAGACGCGGGACTGGTGTCAAAAATGTCATGTAATTTTATTTTTATGTAGGGTAAGCTTAATTTTAAGATATGCAAATGTGTGATTATGACAATAGCAATGGAAGAAACTAAAAGCCACATAATTCATATAGAAAGATGAAATGAGAAATTGCCTTTTCATTAATTGTCGTTTTAGCTCAGTTTGCTAGCAACCAATCAACCATGTTGTCAAATGACAAAAATTAAAATTATCACAAAAATCTCAAACCAACCTTGTAGAAATATGCTTGAACTGGAAAACTTATCCAATTAACTTGTTCGACAAACAGCTTATAAAAACAAAGACCATTATGAATAACTACTACGCAATTTCTCTTTTTCTAGAATTCATCAACTGAAGAAACAAGGCTGACATAAGCACCAACTGAAGAAATAGAGAAAAAAGGACACAGGCACGGATACAGTTCAACTTTCTCACAAACCATCGCCATGAAAACAGAGGGCAAGATGGAGGGCCAATTCCTTTTGGACCATCCGCAGGGGCACAGCCAACGTTAGTTGGCCAAACAGAGATATAATCAACCAGACATATTTCAAAAAATCATTCGTGCCCCAGATGCAAATCTATTACTTGAAGAAGCTGGGCTAGATCAAAGAAAATAGGCATGGTATTTAGTTTAACATACGATTTCTACACAAAATTAAGTCAATATGAAATGTTCCAAACCCAATTCCGAGATAAGAATGATGTCTCCCATTATTAAAGCTAACCTGGATCTGTGAATTGCTAGAAACATTCTAACAGAAGAAGTAATTCAATGTGTGCCAAAAAACAATACACCAGGGAACTACCTGAATCATTCCATCAGAAAGAGATATTCTACTCTCCTCAATCTCCCTACCAAAGGCACACAGAACTCTGAATTCAATAATCCGTGAAGCTAGAATGCTAATAGCTGCCCGTCGAATAGTATCGCAACACAGGTTTTAAATCAAGAGCAGCTTCTTCCATCCCTCTAGCACCCTCATCCCCATTTGGGAGGGCATCACTTCTGTAACTGGTTGTCGTGGCGCAACCCAATCCCAAGGAATGCATTACCATTTGATATTTGTTTGTTCTGCCACAGTCAAAAGGCAATGGAAGATCAGAGGAAATTCTAGGACAGAATTCCACCAGCAGGTAAGATCGGTCTCTCTCCTTTCGCCATAGTAAGATCAACAGAACCACCTTCAATTTCATCAAAAGTCTGCTACAATAAGAAAAAGCAGCATGAACCGCATGTGGGACTGTATAGAATGCTCCATCATTTCATGGATGCTGAAACCGGATTATAATAGGCACCAATCATTCTTGTTTTATGGCAGTTCAACATCATGAGAGATCTGAGCTTGGTGCAGAGATTCATCCAATAGAAGGAAAACGCACTCCTTCCGAAGGGAAGCTTTCCCCAAAATACAGGACAAATTAATTCTCTAGAGTACAAATCCAGCATGCCTAGAGCACAAGGTTTAGTCCACAAATCAAAACAAATTAGCTGTCTCAATTTAATATAAACTATAAATGCCACAGACATGCTGTGTCCTTTGTACTTATTAAAGTAACATACAGGCTTCCACATTACTTAGGATCAAATTTGCCTGAAATATTTTTCATGAATTTAGAACTAGATGGCTTTCATCTTCTATTGGAGCAGAGAAACAAACAAAATGGATACTAAAAATTGGACACATTTTACGAACAAGAAGAACAAAGCAAATTTTCCACAAATCTAGGATTACTAGCAAAATCTTCAGAAGCAGGCCCTGCTTCCCAATAGAAGCTTACTCCTACGTATACTTGCAGTTAAAACTCTGCTACCAAATCGAAGTAACAAAACTCTGCTACCAAATCGAAGTAACCACTATCAATTCGAGAACCAAACTTTTCATACATTCTTTTTCTTTTTTCAGCTTCACACAGTCCATGTCAATTACAAAATTACTAAACAAGATTGTATACATAAAACTAGTCATATCAATGTCAACAACCCAATAACACCTAAGGAGTTGAGTCCTAAGTTGTGCAGAAAAACTAGTTAACCATGGCCGCATACAATTGGAAATTCAGAACAAAAAAAGTTTAGTACTCAAGGTTATGAAGCAACAAAAATTCAATAAACAGCCATGAATCACCACACATGAAATACTTTGATTTGAAGCAGGCAATGATGAACCAAATGACTACCTCTGCATGCTCTATGTGACAAACAAAATCATACCAAATGCTTGCTCACACTGAAAATTGCATAGCAGGCCAAAGTTAATTCAATCAAGCCAGAGAGATCATGACCTGCGTAAGAAGAAAAGATGCAATAAGCGCCACAACCTCACCTCTCCTCCCAAGGCAGACATAAATGACAGAAAAGACAGTATATTCACAGCTTTACCCAAACACCAAACAAGAAACATGAAATGAGGTGAGGAGAGCAGCAACACACTATCCATTTAATGATACAAAATATGAAGAGAAATAATAACCACCACGTTTAATTGCCAAATTCTGCACTAACAAGAAGTTTATAATTTAAACAGAGCAAGTTTTCATGTTCATCATTGCAAAATAGAACTGGATTGCAAAACAAAAAATCAGTAACCGCACAAATCAAAACAAAAATCATAGTAACATATTTGAACTAGAGATTTTTATTCAAGAACATAACTGGTTCAGCAAACAACAGCATATAAAAACATATAACCATATTATGAATAACAACTAGTCTTCTTCACGAAGACAAGACAACATAAAGACCAACTCGAACAGAAAAGACATTGACAAGCAGCCACAGTGAATCTCTCTCAGAAGCCGCCACCACGGAGACGGAGGACGAGATGGAGGGTGGACTCCTTCTGAATGTTGTAATCAGCAAGCGTACGGCCGTCCTCAAGCTGCTTCCCAGCGAAGATGAGCCTCTGCTGATCAGGTGGGATCCCTTCCTTGTCCTGAATCTTGGCCTTGACATTGTCAATGGTGTCAGAACTCTCTACCTCCAGGGTAATCGTCTTCCCGGTCAATGTCTTAACGAAAATCTGCATGCCACCCCTCAGACGCAACACCAGATGAAGAGTTGATTCCTTCTGAATGTTGTAATCCGCGAGGGTCCTTCCATCCTCCAGCTGCTTGCCAGCGAAGATCAAACGCTGCTGGTCAGGAGGAATCCCTTCCTTATCTTGAATCTTGGCCTTAACATTGTCGATAGTATCGGAGCTTTCAACCTCAAGGGTGATCGTCTTACCCGTTAGGGTTTTAACGAATATTTGCATGCCTCCACGGAGACGAAGCACGAGGTGAAGAGTTGATTCCTTCTGAATATTATAATCAGCCAAGGTGCGGCCGTCCTCGAGTTGCTTTCCGGCGAAGATCAGCCTCTGCTGGTCCGGCGGAATCCCTTCCTTGTCCTGGATCTTGGCCTTGACGTTGTCAATCGTGTCGGAGCTCTCGACTTCGAGTGTGATCGTCTTACCCGTTAGGGTTTTGACGAATATCTGCATGCCCCCACGGAGACGAAGCACGAGATGAAGAGTTGATTCCTTCTGGATATTGTAATCGGCCAAGGTGCGACCGTCCTCGAGTTGCTTTCCGGCGAAGATCAGCCTCTGCTGATCCGGAGGAATCCCTTCCTTGTCCTGGATCTTGGCCTTGACGTTGTCGATCGTGTCGGAGCTCTCGACTTCGAGGGTAATCGTCTTTCCCGTTAGGGTTTTGACGAAGATCTGCATGCCTCCACGGAGACGGAGCACAAGATGAAGCGTCGACTCCTTTTGGATATTGTAATCGGCCAAGGTACGGCCGTCCTCGAGTTGTTTTCCAGCGAAGATCAGACGCTGCTGGTCCGGCGGAATGCCTTCCTTGTCCTGGATCTTGGCCTTGACGTTGTCGATGGTATCGGAGCTCTCGACTTCGAGAGTAATGGTCTTGCCGGTCAGGGTTTTCACGAAGATCTGCATTTTTCAAAAGTTTCTTAGCGAGAGAATTGGAGATTTGTTGAGAATACTGAATAATTCGATGAGAAGAAACCGGCGAGAGAGGAGTGCTTTAAATAGAAGAGAAGAGGAAGCCGACTCGATTAAGGAAGAGGGAAAATCCTGTTTGGACGAATAAACGGGTCAAAAGAGTCGGCGAGATATTTGGACACGAAACGTAGTTGCCTACTCTCCTTCATGTACCTTCCGTTAGATTCTGGACTGCACTAGGTTCTTTCTTGCACCCCGGTTATAAGTCAGGAGTCAGTCTTGATTACTGTGTTCAGCGGGCGTGGATGGCACGGTATGGCTCATTATGTCGACAGGCCTGGCTATGCGCTCAAATTTTTTTCATTTTTGGTTTAAACTCCACGGCACGAACTCGAATGTACTATGTTGAGCCGTGCATTGGGCCGAGTCTATAAAAGTGAATGGCAATTAAAATTTTCTAAGCGGACGCACCAAGTTGTTGGTGCGCTTTTCCGAAGCCCACGGGCCTTCGGTTTTAATGCTCTTGACACTCGTCTCAGGTCAATAATAATAAATTAATATAACCGTAAGAGATCATAAATATCTAAAGGTGTGAGTGTATGTTTGATATAATTTATTTAATAGCTATAAGTACTTTTTAATTTCATAAATTTTTTTATATTTTTTTATTGTTGTGTGGCTGTTTTTTAGTAGAATTTTTTAATAGTAAATAAGATATTTTGTCTTTATTAAGAAGTTCAAATTTTAGGTTTTTGAGAATAGAGATTGAAAATTTTTTTTAAATATTAAAACATCTAAACTATTTTTTATTTATTAAACCATCTTAATTCATTTCTTTATTAACATAACTTTTAAAAAAAAAATTATATACTAAACTAATTTTATAATTTTTAATAAAAGCTCTCATTAACAAACAAATAACTAAATTTTTTTATTATAAAAACTCTACTTGGAGAAGCACTACTAATAAAACTCTACTTAAATAAACTCTATTAAAAACAGTTATACGAAATGGAGCCTAAACGTATCATACTAAAATACTTACCACCTACTAACTAGTTAGCTTAATTAGCTTAAAGCCTAAGGTATAGAATGCTTAGTTACTACTTAATGATAATGATAATAATAATAATTAATTTTTTTAATAATAATAATAATTAATTTTTTTTAAGAGTAACATTTAGTTGTTAACTTGGACTTACATAGAGGCAAGGGTCATAGTATCATAAACTATGTCCATATAACATTAACACATTACATTAACATTGCATTAACACACAAGTACAAATTTATATTATTTAATTTCGTGATAGTACAATATATAAATTTAATTCCATAGAGGCATGGATCATGGTAATAATTAATTAAAATTAAAATTAAAATTACATCCCCAGAATACCAATTATAACAAGTTACAATTTAAAACTATGAAATGCCGATTATGACAAATTACAATTAAGAAATATCGATTATTAATCACAACTACAGTAAACAAATATGATTAATTCGGTGTCTGTGGCATGTCAAACAAGCTGATACATGCCAACATAAACCTAATATGCCAAGGTGAACTGCGTAGATAATTTCTTGATGACAATAGTTACATTTGAAGGCCATCCGAGGACGGTCGAGGCCATAGTCTCTCGTTTCCTCTCTTATTGCTATAAAATATTTATAAAAAAGTTAATTTAGATGACGCAAATGTCTACTTGAATGGTTTAGCCTTGCATTATTGTTGTTTTATTGAGGTCTTACTGCATTGATGCCATGTTCTCAAGGGTGTTGAGCTTCGTTTGATCCATGTTGTGTTCTTGAGAGTCCATGATATTTTAGAATATAGGAAAAGTTTGAAAAATAGACAAATAATAACTTTAGTATTCTACTGAAATTCACAACTTGCAAATTCAAATATTGTTGTTGGTGTCATGGTATATCGGTGCGTATACATAATACATCTAGTATATTAAAAATTGTACTTGAGGTGGGCAGGAACAAAGTAGTAAATTGTTTAAAAAATGAAAAATAAAAAAATAAAGAATACAAAATATAATAGAATTGTACAAAGTAGGGATGACCAAAAAAATCCGAACTCAATTCGCTGTCTTTAATGATTGGGAAGATTTGGAAAATTCGCCTCCGTATTAGTTAAAAATGTGAATCTAGATGCCAAAAATGAATATTTGTGCGGATCCAAATGGGAATGAGGATACAAATATATTTGGGTAATTTTTAACCTGTCCCAAATAAATTGATATTTTGC
Organism: Citropsis articulata; assembly: GCA_030449925.1. NCBI lineage: Eukaryota > Viridiplantae > Streptophyta > Magnoliopsida > Sapindales > Rutaceae > Citropsis > Citropsis articulata. The sequence continues at coordinate 774,579 of JASUUH010000226.1, forward strand.
ACCGCGTCCCTGACAAAATTGACTTATTGCACCGCACTCCCAATTCCGTTATTTTCTCAGTTAAGTTTAACGGTGGAGGGGTAAAATTAAAAATTAATTTTAATGGGATTTCTCTTGAAATAAAAATCTTTAAAAAATTAAAGAAAAAATAATAGTGGTGACAATGTACATATATCAAGAAATTGTTTTTATTGCAATTGAAATAAAAACCTTTCAAAAAAATTAAATGAGCTAAAAATTTTGTTATTTTTTATATAGAGGGGCATTTTTGTTATTCAATCAAAAATTTAACGGAGCTGTTAGAAATAACTGAAAAATTAACGGAATTAGGGGTGCGGTGCAATAAATCAATTTTGTTAGAGATGCGGTATAAAATGTCAATTTACTTGGGGGTAGGTTACAAATTTCCCAAAATATTTGAAAAGCTGAATATTCAGTAGCACATAATTTTTTTTAGATAAAAATTAAAAAATAAGAAAATGAATAGTTGAATTATGAATCTAAATTCTAGCATCTAAAGTTTCTAACCTAGTCCTAAAAACCAAAATCCCTTGCTCCAAATCCAAAGCCCTAATCCCCAAATCGCTAAATCAGTTGATAATCGCATCTCCTGCACCATCAGTCGCCATTTGGTAACTGTTGCCCGCTCATTTCACCCCCCACGCCATCGCTGCTCGCCCATCTCACTCCTCGCTTACTTCCTACGTTGTCTCTGCTCGTACGTCTTACTCCCCACTGCTGTTTAGCTTCTCATTCTTCGTCTCGCACATCTCACTCCCCGCGTCATCCCTGCTTGCATATTTCACTCCTCATGCAATTGCTGCTCGCACATCTCATCCCCCACTGCTGTCTAGCTGTAATTTTTTCTCTTCCTCCTCTTCCTTCTTTTTCTTCTTTCTTCTTCTTCTTCTTCTCCTCTTCCTCTTCCTCATTCTTCTTCTTCTACTTCTTCTTTGCCTTTTCCTTCCTCTTTCTCCTCCTTGAAGATGAATTAAAAAAAAAAATAGTAAGAGTGGAAGAAACATGAAGAAGAGAGATTTCTCTTAAAGATGCATGAGTCATGACGATGATGAAATGAAAATTGAAATTAAGTTTAAAAGCATCAAAGTAATAATAACAGTAATTAAACTATTGATGTTGTTGTTCATAGAAGAAGAAAGAAGAAGATCATGACAATGGCAATTAAAAATAACAGAATGAATCAAAAAATGAAAATAAATAATTAATATGTTTTTTAGATTAGTAAATTTGTTAATTTTTAATTTTAATTAATAATACACGTATCCAAGTATTCGAAACTTTTGTTTAGGATCTGCATAGATATGAATTTGCATATTTTTTTTCTTGACGTATTTGAATGTAGATCTGAATGCAGAATTTTTTTTTTTTTGCCTAATCACGTAAGATCCGCTGGGCGCTCTAACCGCGAGTGCACCTTGCCTTGTGATCGACCAAGATCCCTGGTTACTTAACTCGCGAGTGCACTTTGCTCCCAGACCAGAATCTCCAGACAAGTTTCATTTAACTTATATACGCGCCTCCCAACAAAGCTTTACTTCCGCTAATTTAACGGAAAGAAACCAATCAAAATCACTGCGGATTCAACATAAAGTGAAGAACACTTTGTTGGTTGAATGCAGAAATTTTAATATAAATGCATTTACATCTAAATTTGAATTTTGTGATCGCTAGTGCAACCTACAAAGTGCATAATTGCACACAGTTATCAATTTTCGCCGACCAAAAAAAAAAAGAGCTAAAACTATTAGCACCCCTTCAAAATTCTCTTAATACCCCCTTTAATTATGCCCCACTTAATGCCAAAAATGCCCTTTTCTTTCTAAATCTCGGTTTTTGATTAATTAAGCAATGTCAAGTGCTTGAGCAGAAATTGCAAGGCCTGGCTCCCTTGCTTATACGTATAGTCTCCAAAATCTTGTAGTCGATGGAGTCAGTGTTGTGAATCCTAGAATTATGAGGGCTTATGGGTTTATCAAGTAATTAATTGGAGTCTTTGGTAATGGAAGATGTAATACTCTGCTACATGTAACTACTTGGTAATTATTAGTTGGATGTTTTGGTGATGGAAGATGCTGTACTCTGCTGCATGTAATAATAATACATTCATTTTGGGTTAACTCATTGATTGCAAATTTGAAAGCAATTCCAATTTTAAATACATAAGCGAAGCAAATACCAAAGTGAAGATGACATGAAGTCAGAGAACAATGGTTAATACTAGTTTAAAATGGTGTGAGTTCATGATTGAAGACAAAGATGGTAAGCAGAGGACATCAACCTATCAGTTTAGCATATTGTATTTGGAATTCTGAGGGAAAAAAAGTCACACTTGTGCAAGTAAAAGAAATTGACAAGGTTATGGAAAAAGAGAAAAAAAATTGAAGAGCGAAAGAAAAAATATAGATTGAGTTAATTTTATTTATATTTATTTTTAAATGTAATTGTAATAGAATAGGGATTTTGAAAGATAGGTGCCACCAGTCTGACTCAAAAAAAAAAAAATGAAATTGATTTCATTTGACTACACAATTTGCACTTGCATCATTCATTGCATGCAAAGATGCATTTATGCTTGGCACCTACCAAAACATAAGTTCCTTTGATTATTTAACCAAAAAAAAATTATTGAACTGATTTGATTACTCATCCATCCAACAGGAAAAAAAATCAAAACAAAATAAAAAGTAAATAAATGTAATGGCTAGATTTATAGTCTTGCACGAAGCTCAGCTAAATTGTGACCGTTAAATGAAATATTAAAGTCATAAAAGTTTAGATTTGTAAAATCATGATATTTATAGTTTTGTTTATTAACTCTCATTCATTAGATAAATTATAGAAATAAAACAATTACATTTTTTTTAAACTAAGCACGTAAATGAATTTTAAAAATCTAACCTAATAAAATACATAAAATATATTAAAATATTTAATTTTAAGTTATTTGTAAAATAATAAATCTTAAATTTACTTTTATTTGTTATTAACAAATTTTATTTTGTATATTTTGGTCACTGGTCACCTACTAGGCCATCAGTTAAAACGTACTTATTGCGAGGTTTTCATGTGTTGTGCTACAGTCTCTCTATTTGTGTTGTGCTTTTAACGCTCATTTACCTAAACTTCTCGAACTAGCTTAGATCGCAAGTGTGCCATGTTGTGCCACATCTCCTACCAAAACATGCTCATGTCATCTCGTATTGTGCGGACACATGTTGTGCCTGGTGGCTATCTTAATTTTGATATTTGGTCATTTTCTCATAAATATTTTTCTTTACCAAACTACCCTTATTTTCTATTGTGTAACTAAGATTGATTTATTGCCTTTTAAAAATATTAAAAATATTTAATTCATAATATTATGACATTGAATTATAATTTATAGTGAAGAAATTTGTGATAGGTTAGGAATTTATTTAGTAAATAAAAGCACTAATTTCTAGGTAAAAGTTTATAAGATTTAAGTGAACATTACTAATCATTGGATGAAAGTCGGTTATAATTGGGCAAATCCTAAATTACATTTCATGTACCTTATACTCACTTACATGAATAGTAAATGAGCCCCATATCATATATTATTCATGTAAGTGAATATAAGGTAAGTGGAATGTAATTTAGAGGAATCCTTATAATTGATAGAAATAATAGCTTCGATTCTTCCGAGGCAGATGTCAGGAGATCTATTTTGGATGAGTCTAGTTGTCATTCCTGGCCTGGCTATTATTATTTAGTCATAAGTGCATTTATGCAGACGACTATGGGTAACTTACCAAAGGCAGAAATTGATATGATTTTCTTAGAAGTGATTTACAGTGTGAATTGATGAATTATGATTGACCCTTTTGAAATTATATATGTTATACAAAAGCTTGTTTAGTTATGTATTGTGGAACAGAGGACTCGGGTTAATTTTTGTGAATTCTGATACTGACCTCAACTTGCTTGGGATTTGCTTAAAAATACATGTGCTTGATTTTTAATCTGTCTGGATAGTTGTTTGTTTAAAGTAATATCTCATAATAGAAAATGATCACTCGTGTATTGTTAAATTGAAACTAATGTTATGCTACTCGTTTATTGTTAAATTGAAACTAATGTTATGGTGTTCTTTTTTGTTGTGCAGAATTCGTGCTGCTTATTGAAACTATTACTATCGCATAGCAAATGCACTGATAGTAGCAACTCTCAGCCTTGGGGCACTCTAGGGTTGGCAATGGGATGAGGTGAGATTTACCGATTGTGATCCTATCCCAAACAGTAAATCGGAACAAAAATATGTTCTAATCTTGTCTCGACTGGAATCTTGAATCTTGATCAGATCCCGTATTGTCCTGATTGACACAAGTTTTCTATCATACGTTGTAAATTCTATTAAAAAATGATATGTCATACGCATGCGTCCAACATGTCATATATATTATTTATTAAGACGACTTGTTATACACATATGACCGACATGTCAAATATATGTAATTCATTAAATCGACTTGTCATATATTTCTGAAAACTCTAATTTTTATTCCAATCAGGATTTTCAAACATCCCGAATCTCAACCCAAATAGTAAATCAGAATAAAAATTTTGTCCCAAATCTAATCCCGAGGGCAATCCCATCAACTAAGGGTAAGTTTGGAATTAAGGTTAGGCAGTTGTATCTCAAAAGTTACAGCACTAAAGTGTTTGATAAACATTAGCTGCTGTAACTTGGAAGCTATACTGATATAATTTTTTATATTGATGAAAAATCTATTATATCTTTAATAATTTTGTCAACATTATTATTTAAAATTAAAAAAATTTCGCCTTACCCCCCTCATGAAGTGATAATCTTCAAATCGCCCAGCTTACTATTGAAAACATCAATTTACCTCCCAAAACTCATTATCTTGAACCATTGACTATTGTTGACTCATAAAAATGTGAAAATACGCTTACTTTAAAATAATATTCTTGAAAAAAAAAAGTAATTGCATTGTGAGGCTAAAAAAACAAAGTTTCATGTGTGATTAGTCATTGGAAAATGAAAAAAGTTGTTGATGTATTACTAGTTATTAAAAAATAAATTAAAAATAAAGTGTTGAAATGACTTAAGGGACCTAAATAAATTGATGGTTTTCCTAAATTAAACATATTAGTTAAACAAATTACAAGACATATCATCATATTTAAATTACAATAATGCCATCAAGATCAAATTTCAAAATTAAAAGCTATACCATCTTCATCTTTTTCCTTTATTTTTCACTTTCTTTCATTTTTCTTCATCTTTTTCTTTCTTTTTTTTTTCTCATCCTTTGATCCAATCTGATCTGAATCAGATCGGATTAAGAAATCAGGTTGAATTGGATCCAATCGGGTTAGAACAAATACGATGAATATCCATAAAGCCTAAATCATAATCTTGTTGATAACTTGATATAGAAATACAATACATAGAATATTGATTTTCGGATGTCTTGCAAATTTCAAAATCAATTTTATTTAAATTCAAACAATAAATCCCATTATACAATTTCATTCAAACTTTAGAAATTAAATATTTAATATAATAATCATATATCAATATGCCATGAAAAACTTGGTGATGGTGGCTGTCGAGCGGGAGCAAGGTAGTAAGCTACAGTGGTCGCATTAGCTAGTGGAGCAATCAGCAACAGGCGGTAGCAGATCTCGTTTGTGGGTCACGACAGCGTCGATGGCTTGAGTTCGCGTTGTTGCATTGGTGACTGCTGGCTGTTGTTTCTTGCCGTCGCGTCTCCGATCTCTGAGGCTCGAGCTACGTGTGCCCCATGTGACTGTGTGTGACTTATGTGGTGTACTGGTGTAAGTGTGTGCTCTATGTGTGATATTGTGATTTACAGATTTAGATTTGGTTGTGATTTACAGATTTAGCAATGTGTGCTGCATCTGCGACTTTGCGTGTGTGAGTTCTGTACTTTTGTTTACAAGTTTCATTTTGATTAGATTTAGTTCGTTATGTAGTTTTGTTTAGATTTTTTTTCAACCCAACCCGATCGGATTTTAAATCCAATCATATCATCCGATCGGATTGAGGGAGCAATCCAATCTGATCTGAACCTAGTTTTTTTCGGATTGGATTATTTGCCCACTCCTATTTTTTATTTTATATCTATATTTTCTTTAAGTACCTTTACAAAATGAAAAAGAATAATAATGATAATAATAAAAAATGAAAAAAGGTAAAATATTATTCTTTTTTTATTTGTAACTTTTAATTAATTTCTATATTTATTTTTAAAATAAATTTTTGAATATGAAAAGGTAAATTTTAATCCGTTCAAAAAAATTAATCATATAAGCACAAAATAAAAATATTTTAAAGCATTAGGGAGCATACTATAAATATGTAAAATATTTATATGTGTTTGAAAAATCTAGAAAGATTTGGACCCATGAAAATTAGTCATACCTAAGTTTGACATTTTTTTGTTAATTGACTGTTAGGAAAATGTACAAATACTATTTTAATCTTTTAACCGTTAAAAATAACAGAGAGATAACGAGCTTTGGGGGACAACTTGATGTTTTCAATAGTAAAAGGGCGATTTGAAGATTGTCACTTTACGAGGGGGTAGACCTAAATTTTTCCTTTAAAATTTATATTTACTAAATATTATTAACTTTTATTTCATAGTTACAATTTTTTTTTTCACAACATCTGTAGCTTGAAAGCTACAACACCTCAACTCCAAACAGGACTTAAGGGTCGTTTTGAGAGGTTTAAAAGTAATTAAAAAAAAAGTTAATTTTAATATTTGGTAAATTTTTTCAGAAATCACTTTTTGCAAAAATGCCTTATATTATAGCATATTTTAAAAAGTAAAGAAAGAGTAACTTTTCAAAATTTGATTTCGAAAATCAGTTGTCCTTATTAATTAAGAAATAAAATCATTAACTTTAAAAAGGAAATAAAATCATTAACTTTAAAAAGATTATTATTAATACCAATTATATTGGGATAACAAAATAAAAATTAATAATATAAAATACTTATTTTAGTTATCAATTGTTATATATATAGAGCAAAAAAATATTTATATACATGTTTATAAATGTGTAAATAAATTTGATTAAATATCATGTCCAAATTCAGTAATTTATATTATTACAGTAATTTAACAATAAGATTTACAAAACACATATGATTATTTTTAAAACTCACATTACTTTTAAAATTAAATTTTGCGAAACATTTAATTAATTTTCTTTACAACTAATTATTTTTACAATATAACTAACAATAATTATTTTAAAAATTACACCGTTTCTAAATTGGCTAAAAGAAGAAGAATAGGCATTACTTGTATTGAAAAGAAAAGACTTTGGAGCATGCTTCGAATCTTGTTGCCTGGGTGTCTATGTAGGAAATGTAGACCTATTAGGGTCATAGTGTAATAACAGGAAAAAGCTCAGGAGGTAAATTCCTACTATTGTAACTATTGCATTTTGGGAGGAAAAGTCTGTTCGGAGTCACTCACCCTGACCACAAACTTGCTGATCAAAGTTTGACCACTTGGGTTTGTTAGGCTGTTTGTTACATGATCTTTTAAGGGTTGTTTCTAGCACTAGGCAAAAAAATCTAGACTTGAAAAAAACAGAGTTGAATCGGTGGCTCCGTTTGGGTTCAGATCGGTTTTAATTCTTATAAATATTCAAATATATGATTTATAAGAAAAAAAATTAAAATATTGGTTCAAATTTCGATTTACTTAGTCGAACTGAATAACTGAACTAAAGAAACGAGATGTTTCTATAATTTTACCAAAACAATAAATATGTTATATGTTAATTGGCTAAGCAAAATGATTACAGTAAACCTGCTCACACACAATTGTTATTTGTATTTTGTGTTGTTACTATTGCTATTTTTATTTTTCTTTACAACTTTAGGTTTTTTAGATCGAGTATTGAAGTCTATATTTGTATTATTAACTTTTAATATTTTATATTTTACTAGTACTAATTAGTAAGACAGTAGTGATAAATGTGTTTTGAATACTTTGTGTTTGTTATTAGTATTTGTAATGAAATTATAATGAATTGATTGTTGAGAAAAATTATTCAATTAATGAGGCCCAACGAGTTAAAAATTTAGAATTCAAAATAGACTTAATAAGCCAAGAACCAAGAAAACCAAACTGGTTGAACCAAACCGAATGGATCGGTTCATATTTGGTTATTTATTGTATTTAGTTCTTATTCATTCTTTTGATAAAATAATCGATTTTAATCGGTTCTACTCAATCTCAGTCCGAAGAGGCGGCTCAACTAAGTTTGGGACTTTAGGCGAATTGTTTTAATTAGGTATTTTTAAAAATTTGAGGTTAAATATATGTATTAGTTTTACTAAAAAGCTATTGATTTAAAATTAATTTTTCTAGTTTTCTTAGTTGCAAAATTGTTGATCAAATTTTTATATTCTAATTTTGCTAATATATTTTTCTCCATATAGCTAAATCTTGCAACTTAGTTGATCTTAAATGAGTTTTTATCAATTTTAATTTTGAAAAATTTTGTCAATTAATAATTCTTCACTTTAATTCACATCTTTTTTTGTACTTTTGACAAACTTACCAAGAGTTCCTTTTTGAGATTGAACTAATTTTTTTATTCTTCTCTTTTTTTTCCAAGTTTTTTGCATCTTGATACACATTTTCTATTAGACATTTTTTTTTCTTTTTAGTGAAAGAAGAGTAAACAAGCAAACAATTATGTTAGATAATTAAAAGAAAACAACTATAATATTTAAAAAAGAAACAATAACAATTGAATAGCACAACTAATTAAGAAGAGAATAGGAAGAAAAAACCTAAATATTTAAAACTTTAACTTTGATAGATTGAATTTTTAAACATTAATGATCAATGGAAGTAGTTGATTTTTTTTCTTAAGCAAAAATTAAAGAAGCTTTTTTTTTCCCCATATGCATTAGAGCATTGAATGTATTGTGCCTTTTTCTTTTAATTGATAAAAATAATAATGGATCACAAGTTAACTAATGTGTGACTTTTATAGAGTTTTAAATGAAATAACATTAAATAGAGTATTTTTTAGGAATTTAATAATTTATTTGAGCAAAAATTATTATAAAATAATAATAATAATAAATATAAATTAATAATATAAAGTATTAAATCGCGTATTTTAATAAACGAAAATGAATAATATAAGTAATAATATATAATATAATAATAATATTTATTGAACTGAATAATAATAATTGTAAGATATACAGCAGAACCATCTCAAATAAAAAAAAAAAAAAAACGAGCGTGTAGGATATCATTGAAAAATTTGTAACATCTACTTTGTATCTTGATTCATCTCTTGAATAAGAAAAGGCGTGAAGCTCTCTTCTGCCACTCGAAAGAAACTGGCCTGTGTCTGTTTTTTTTTTGGGTTTGTTCATCTACTGGTTTGATTTTATTATTTCATTGTTTCATTTTTTTTTTTTCTGTTGTATCTTTGCACAAGATCATACACTGATCCTGTCTTGATCGATCTTGATTGGTCTTGGGTTTTAATTCGATCCAAGAAACATTAGACTGCTCTTAAAATATGATCCAATGTCATGTAAAAATTTCTCCAATCAACACAATAAAATAATTGGATTTTATCAAATCTCTAACTAATTTTTCTTGACGTATCTTTTCATCACTTAAAAATTTAGATAATTACTTGTTTTCCACTTAGTGTTTTTTTTTTTTTTATCAATTACTACCAATTAAAAGTTACAGAATATTTAACCAAATTTATGTTAAAAGTTTATTTTACCTGTGATGTTGTCATGTAGAAGAAGATTTTGCCCTCTTAGATGAAAAAGAAATTTCCAAAACAAGTATTTGGAAAATCCAATATTTTTAATGTTGAAACTTTTGCAAAAATTAGTTATATTAAGAAACTGATGTTATCTTTATTGTCATTTTAATATTTGAATTTTCTAAATTTTAATGAATACATGTCAATTAAAATATTAAATTAAAAAATAAATTATTTTTTTTAAGAATTTATTTATTTTATTAACTGTTTGTTCTTTTAACGTTTGTATTTATGTCAATTTAATAAATGCACATCAATTACAATTTTTATATTAATTGTTTTATGAACTGCATGTGATTGCCCGAGAGAGACTTAAGTCTACGTTAACTTTTTACGGCTTTACAATTTTTAGTACAAAGTGTTGACTCGGCATTCGCCTCTATGGTCTTCGCAGTCTCCAAAAAAAAAATAAAAAAATAATAATAATAATAATAATAAATAATAAATAAATAAAAGTCTACGTGAGTCTTCATCATGTAAGCCAAGTAGCAGTGAGCCAGTGACACTTTCTCCTCAATAATCGATGGTTGGTTTGGCTCCACTTAACTATTTTTTATCTACTCGAAAAAAAAAAGATAAGAATAGAAGAAATAGAAGCAAAAAGAGAGGGGAAACAAAAACTCTTTCATCTTCTCCTGATGATTCTGTAAAAATCTGCAGTCAATTTGCTGGTTTTTGCAATCAATCAGGTGCACTTTCTCTAATAACTTTTCTGAACTACTTTCGTTTAATTAATTACTTTATTGTCATCATTTTCTTTTTTTTATTATTTTTTGTTTTGGTTTGCTTAATTATCCAGTGTAATTCTAGTTTCTATGTTTGCTTCTATTCTAATCGTAATATGTTGCAAAAACATTTTACTTAAATCTTTGCTTAATTAGTCATTAACAACATTTCCAATTTGTTTTTCTTTTCCCTGTCTTTCTCATTACCGTTGGTTGTTGTTTGGCTTCATTCCTTTGGAGATTTTTTTTTTTTGGTGGAAAAATTAAGGAGGTGTATTCACTAGAAGCAGGCAATGGAAATACTTTCTGCTGTTGTTTCCAGCTTTGCATCCAAATTTGCTGAGATATTTTTGGGTCCAATTCGATGGGAGATATCTTATGTGTTCAACTACCACAGTAATGTCGAGGAGCTGAGGACACCAGATATGGAACTTGCATATAGAAGAGAAATGGTGGAACAACCCGTTATCCGAGCTAGAAGACAAGGGGACGAGATTTATAAAGGTGTTGAAGACTGGCTAAACAATGTTGAGGATTTTACCGAAGATGTTGTGAAATCCATCACTGGTGGTGAAGATGAGGCAAAGAAGCGCTGTTTCAAAGGGTTCTGCCCGAATTTGTTCAAGCGTTACAGTCTCGGCAAGAAAGCGGTGAAGGCAGCAAAAGAAGGTGCTGATCTCTTGGGGACGGGCAACTTTAGTATGGTCTCCTTTCGTCCTACAGTAGAGAGGACAACACCCATGTCTTATACAGGTTACGAGCAGTTTGACTCTAGAATGAAAATTTTCCAGAATATTATGGAGGTGCTAAAGGATACTAATGTTGGTATGCTGGGGGTTTACGGGGTTAATGGTGTAGGAAAAACCACACTGATCAAACAAATAGCAATGCAAGTGATCGAAGACAAATTATTTGATAAGGTGGTTTTTGTTGAGGTAACACAGACCCCAGACCTGCAAACAATTCAAAATAAACTTTCTTCTGATTTAGAACTTGAATTCAAACAGAATGAGAATGTATTTCAGAGGGCTGAGAAATTGCGTCAAAGGTTGAAGAATGTAAAGCGAGTCCTCGTAATTTTGGATAATGTATGGAAACTATTTAACTTGGATGCTGTGGGAATTCCTTTCGGGGATGTTAAGAAAGAAAGAAATGATGATCGGTCGCGATGCACAGTTTTACTGACATCAAGATGCCGAGATGTATTGTGTAATGACATGAATTCTCAGAAAATTTTCTTGATTGAGGTTTTATCTTATGAAGAAGCATGGTGTTTGTTCGAGAAGATTGTAGGTGATTCAGCAAAAGCATCTGATTTTCGAATAATAGCGGATGAGATTGTTAGAAGATGTGGAGGTTTACCAGTTGCTATTAAAACAATTGCAAATGCATTGAAAAATAAAAGGCTTTATGTTTGGAATGATTCATTGGAGAGGCTAAGGAATTCCACTTCAAGACAAATCCATGGAATGGAAGAAAATGTGTACTCCTCCATAGAATTGAGTTACAATTTTTTGAAAGGTGAGGAGGAAAAGTCTATGTTTCGACTCTGTGCCCTACGAAAAGATGGTAGTCCCATACCTGTTGATGACTTGATGAGGTATGGTATTGGACTGGGTTTATTTTCAAATGTCAGAACATTGGAAGTGGCAAGAAATAGGGTGTATACATTGGTTGACAATCTTAAAGCTTCATCTTTATTATTGGATGGTGACAAAGATGAGGTTAAGTTGCATGACATCATTTATGCCGTTGCTGTATTGATTGCTAGAGATGAGTTTATGTTCAATATTCAAAGTAAGGATGAGCTAAAAGATAAAACACAAAAAGATTCAATTGCTATTTCTCTACCTAATAGAGATATTGATGAGCTTCCTGAAAGGCTGGAATGTCCAAAACTCAGTTTATTTTTGTTGTTTGCAAAGTATGATAGCTCTTTGAAAATCCCCGACCTCTTTTTTGAAGGGATGAACGAACTGAGAGTTGTACATTTTACTAGAATTTGTTTCCTTTCATTACCTTCATCACTTGTTTGCCTCATTAACCTTCGAACATTGTCTTTGGAAGGGTGCCAAGTAGGAGATGTAGCAAAAGTTGGACAGTTAAAGAAATTGGAGATTCTTAGCTTCCGTAATTCCGATATTCAGCAATTGCCTGGAGAAATTGGACAATTGGTGAAATTAAGGCTGCTAGATTTGAGAAATTGTCGGAGACTTCAAGCAATAGCACCAAATGTCATATCAAAGTTATCTCGATTAGAAGAACTATATATGGGTGATAGCTTTTCTCAGTGGGAGAAAGTTGAAGGAGGACGTAATGCCAGTCTTGTCGAATTGAGGGGATTGTCAAAGTTAACCACTTTGGAGATACATATTCGAGATGCTCGAATTATGCCACAGGATTTGATCTCTAGGAAATTGGAAATATTTAGAATGTTTATAGGAAATGTGGTGGACTGGTACCATAAATTTGAAAGATCAAGATTGGTGAAACTTGACAAACTGGAAAAAAACATTCTTCTAGGGCAAGGGATGAAAATGTTCTTGACGAGAACTGAAGATCTTTATCTACATGATCTGAAGGGTTTTCAGAATGTTGTTCATGAGTTAGATGACGGGGAAGTCTTTTCAGAATTGAAGCATCTTCATGTAGAACACAGTTATGAGATTTTACATATTGTCAGTTCAAGACAAGTTTGTTGCAAGGTCTTTCCGTTGCTGGAGTCATTGTCTCTTTGTAGATTGTTCAACTTGGAGAAGATATGTCACAATCGACTCCATGAAGATCAATCTTTCAGCAATTTAAGAATTATAAAAGTAGGAGAATGTGACAAACTAAGGCACCTCTTCTCATTCTCCATGGCCAAAAACCTTTTGCGGCTTCAAAAAATATCTGTGTTTGATTGCGAGAGCCTAGAAATAATTGTTCGTAAGTATTGAAAGTATGAGATTTATTGATTTCATTCAGTTATTAGCAACTGCTTAAATATTTATTAATTTATTTATTTTTATAGGAGTGGACATGGAGAAACAAAGTACTACTTTGGGATTCAATGGAATCACTGCAAAGGATGATCCTGATGAGAAGGTGATGACTTTATGTTTCAAAATATATTATCATTATTAATTTAAGAGAAATCTCAGGTGCGTATGTTTGCACAAACATTCATGCAGACTTGAGCATGACTCTATTTTCAAATCATCAAAAGAATACTAGACAGTTAAAGAAATAAAAACAGTTTTGTCTTTGCAGGTTATTTTTCCAAGCTTGGAGGAGCTGGATCTTAATTCATTGATTACTATTGAAAAATTATGGCCAAAGCAGTTTCAGGGAATGTCTTCTTGTCAAAATTTAACAAAAGTAACAGTGGCATTTTGTGATCGTTTGAAATATCTGTTTTCATATTCAATGGTTAATAGTCTTGGGCAACTTCAACATCTTGAGATATGCTACTGTTGGTCAATGGAAGGGGTAGTCGAAACCAGCTCCACAGAGTCAAGAAGAGATGAAGGAAGATTGATTGAAATTGTATTTCCTAAACTGCTCTACCTAAGGCTTATAGATCTTCCAAAACTGATGGGATTTTCCATGGGCATTCATTCAGTTAAGTTCCCCTCTTTGCTTGAACTTCAGATTGATGATTGTCCTACTATGAAAAGATTCATCTCCATGAGCTCATCGCAAGACAACATTCACACCGGACCTCAACCTCTCTTTGATGAAAAGGTATTTCATTTTATTTTTTCAAAAAATTGTTTGCTTAGCTAAATTGATCACCTTTTTCCTCTTTTCTTTGTGTCCTCTTATCCTTAAATTTAATTAAAATATCTCTAATTGAATGTTGTTAGTTACTAATTAATGAGTGATAATAATGCAATTAGTTAATTAATTAATTGAATTCTTCACTTCTTAGCCCGTACATATAAAAGCTTTTGGTTTAATTTTTTAAAAACAAGAATATATATGAAATTGAAAAATTATGTTCAAAATTTTAAAACTAGCCTTGTGATGAAAAATGAATCTAAAATATTCAAAAAATACGTAAAGTTCTTCGCTTACTTTCCCAAAGACTAAATGCAAAATTGCATTATCATTATCTTTGTTTTCTGGATTTTTTTTTCATATGAAAAAAAAACTAGTCCCTTCATGGTTTACTATTTTCACACAATAGTTGCATGATTTGAACCTACTTCGAACCTAGTTGAATATTGTTACATTTTTTTTTTCCCTTGATATTTACCGTGATTGATTTTCAGGTTGAAACTCCTAATCTAATGACTCTGAGAGTATCATATTGCCATAACATAGAAGAAATCATTCAACATGTTGGAGATGTAAAGGAGAATCATATTACTTTCAACCAATTAAAAAATTTGGAACTTGATGATTTGCCAAGCCTTACGAGCTTTTGTTTGGGGAATTGCACCCTTGAATTTCCATCCTTGGAACGAGTTTTTGTGAGAAATTGCCGGAATATGAAGACTTTTTCTGAGGGAGTCATATGTGCACCAAAGTTACAGAAAGTGCAAGTGACTAAAAAAGAAGAAGAGGATGAGCGATGCAGCTGTTGGGAAGGCAACCTTAATTCCACTGTACAAAAGTTGTTTGCGGTATGTGTTAATCAATTCACCAAATTTGCTCAAGGATCTCCCTAGCTAGAGCTAGCACTTGCACACAGCACACTTAAATTTCTCTTCTTACCGTCAAAATAGACTGAAAAACTTCTTTGATACATATCTCTATCCACGAATTTTCTTGATGATCTTTTGTTTGAATGTTGATGGTGCAACAAACTCTCCACTTCATGCTTTGTCAAGAGTTCAATATAATTATATGGCCTATTATACAAGCAAAATCATCCAAACAACCTTCCAAAATCTTGTTTCAATGACTCTCCCATAATAGAGAATATATAATATAGTACTAATTAAGAATCGAAAGATAAATCAACAAGATCGACTATCAACCACAAGTCCACAACTCATGTCAAGGTTGTTGTTAACTTTTTTGTTTTTACAAAATTGCCTACATTTGCATTTCGAGAACTAGATTGCTTGAACAGTTTTAGTTACACCGTATAGTCAAGCTATCCCTTCTAAATATATGTGTTTAGACTGTGTAGTCAAGCTTTCCCTTCTAAATATACGTGTGTGTAAAGAAAACGTGTATATCTGGTATTGGTTTGATCCAGCTCAAGGCCATCTGCAATAATTTATGTTCATAATTGATTCCCTGTAGTTTCGAAGGACAGGCCTATAACATAAACCATTCTATGGTCCTCGCTGCACTTATCTTGTTCTCTGCTATTTATATTCTTGTAACAAAAAACACAATAAGTGTAAGTTGCATATTTTTATATTTTAACTGGTGCGACTTCTTTTGTTTGATTAGGTTGGATTTCATGACATAAAGGATCTGAAACTCTCACAATTTCCACATTTGAAAGAAATATGGCATGGCGAAGCACTTAATGTCAGCATCTTCAGCAATTTAAGGTCCCTTGCTGTCGATAATTGCACAAATATGTCGAGTGCTATTCCAGCCAGTCTGCTACGCTGTTTGAACAATTTGGAAAGACTGAAAGTAAGAAATTGTGATTCATTAGAAGAGGTGTTTCATTTGGAAGATATAAATGCTGATGAACATTTTAGGCCACTATTTCCTAAACTTTATGAGCTAGAGCTCATAGATCTTCCAAAACTCAAAAGATTCTGCAACTTCACCTGGAATATAATTGAACTGCTCTCCTTGTCCAGTCTATGGATTGAAAGTTGCCCTAATATGGAAACATTTATATCCAATTCTACATCTATAAACTTGGCAGAAAACATGGAACCTCAAGAAATGACCTCAGCTGATATACAACCTCTCTTTGATGAAAAGTTGATTCTTTCCTTGATTGTTTATTTCTATTTTCTCCTTTTTTTAAAATAAAAAACAAAATTTTTCCTGTTTCATTTCTTCTTAGCTCAACAGTATTGTTTAATGCAATTATTTATTGACTCCCTTAGGTAGCACTTCCTATTTTGCGGCAGTTGACAGTCATATGCATGGATAACTTAAAGATATGGCAAGAAAAACTCACACTGGATTCATTCTGCAATCTATGTTACTTGAGAATAGAAAATTGTAACAAATTATTGAATATTTTCCCCTGGAGTATGCTTGAAAGATTGCAGAATTTAAATGATTTGAGGGTAGTTCGTTGTGATTCAGTACAAGAAATATTTGAACTCCGAGCACTTAATGGCTGGGACACACACAATAGAACAACCACTCAGCTGCCAGAAACTATCCCTAGTTTTGTGTTTCCTCAATTAACTTTTCTGATACTAAGAGGTCTACCAAGACTCAAAAGTTTTTATCCAGGAGTGCATATTTCAGAATGGCCGGTGTTAAAGAAGTTGGTTGTCTGGGAATGTGCTGAAGTGGAGTTATTAGCTTCAGAATTTTTTGGCCTTAAAGAGACTCCTGCCAATAGCCAACACGATATCAATATTCCCCAACCTTTGTTCTCTATTTACAAGGTATGGTATTCTCTACAATGTGTACATGTTAGTGATCTTTTTTTTCCCCATTAATATTGCACCCTGCATCGTGATGGTGTTAATAAATTTACCAATATGAATTTAAAAAAAAAAAAAATCTAATTAGATGATTGGAACATGTATGTTTTACATCCTAATTTTTATATCAGATTTGGTTAATACTCCTTGAGCAATTGATTTGATCTATATTTTAGGTTCTTTCTGTGAAGTAAATCACTGGGAAGTAGAGCACTAACAATTAAATTAATAAACCTAGCTTGGAAGATTGCAGAGATTACACATTTTAATTTAATTAATTTACTAAATTTGGTTATTTCCAGATTGGATTTCGCTGTCTAGAAGACTTAGAGCTGTCTACACTGCCCAAGTTGTTGCATCTTTGGAAGGGAAAATCAAAACTTAGCCAAGTTTTCGAAAATCTGACAACTCTAGATGTATCAATGTGCGATGGGTTGATAAATTTGGTGACAATCTCAGCAGCTGAAAGTCTGGTGAAACTTGCAAGAATGAAGATAGCGGATTGCGGAAAGATGGAAAAAGTAATTCAACAGGTTGGGGCAGAAGTTGTGGAGGAGGATTCTATAGCAACTTTCAACCAATTGCAATATTTGGGAATTGATTGTTTGCCTAGCCTTACATGCTTTTGTTTTGGATGTAGCAAAAACAAACTTGAATTCCCTTCTTTGGAACAAGTAGTGGTGCGTGACTGCCCAAATATGGAGATCTTTTGTCAGGGAATCTTAGAAACACCAAAGCTACATAAATTACTAACTGGAGTACTGGAAGAACAAGATGATAGTGATGATGATGACGACCACCAAAAAGAGACCGAAGACAATTTTTCAAGAAAAAGAGTCTTAAAAACACGAAAGCTACGTAAAGTGCTACATTGGGAAGGAAACCTTAATTCCATCCCTCAACAATTTTTCAAAGAGATTGTCCGTATTAATTGATTATATATTTTCCAAGATTTCCCAAATGCATCTCGATTTGACACTTGTGTAGTTTAGTTTTTATCATATGAATTCAAAATTCTGTTATGCTATTGCTATGCGTGCTTATATATATATATATATGTTATGCATGGCGCACCCATTAGCTTTCTGAATGCGCAGAATTCTGAAGATTGAGCTGATCCTGCATATTCAAGCTAGCCATTGAAAAAGTTTCATGAAATATGCCTTATTTTCATATAACATAGAATTTTCAAATGTCTTAGCTACAGGTGGATTATATACATATATATATATATATATATATATATATATATATATATATATTATTCGAGTCTTAGGTGGACCTTTTATGTTTATTGAGTGCGATTACTATTTTCGCACGCGTCTGTCTAAAGTCTAAAGATGCCCGACACAGGAGCCCACTCTCCACCAACTCCAAAGCCCCCATGTGACTCCACAACGTCACTTGGCTTATAAAAGAAGACATAAGGCTCATTTGAAGGCATCCGGAGTTTTCAACCAATTCTCCTCTGAAGAAACTCTCTCTCTCTCTCTCTCAAAGAAAAGAAATCAGGAATCGAAAGACTTCAAGGAGTTTTCTCCTGTCTTGAGATTAATTTTCTTTTCTTCTTGTAATCTTTCTTCTACAAAGCAAATTTTGATTCAAGAATACTTGTAAGTTTTATGTTTAATTTGTTTAAAGCCTTGTAATAATTTTGTATTTATATGAATGTTTAAATTTCTGTAATTTATTTTAAAGCATATTTATTTCAAAGCTTCAAGCAGCGATGATCGCTCACGCTATACAACGTTCCTCTAAACAAAGAGACGGATCTGTTTTCCGTTGTACTTCTCTTCTCCCCCTTCAATCAGAATACTAGTTCTGGGATTCCAGTCCTAGTATTATCTTTGAGCCTTGTGGTGCACACACTTGCCACTTATAAAAATTATTAATATTTAAAGCTGGTAAATTATACACTAAAGGTATATCGGCTGGAAACCCGATTGTGCGGACTATTGATCTGTTCTAAGTCAGATCTGGGTCCAAAGGCAGATTAAGTTCTGCATCGATCTGGTAAAACAAAGCCACGTACCATTTTCCCTTTTTAAAATTGGTTACTAAAATTGACAACAATAAATTAATTTGTTCGTTCACTTACTTTCCACGATCCCGGTCCTTATTGCAAACTGTACGTTCCTCGGAAACAAAGAGACCAGATCTCTGTTTTCCGTTGTACTTCTCTTCTCCCCCTTCAATCAGAATACTAGTTCTGGGATTCCAGTCCTAGTATTATCTTTGAGCCTTGTGGTGCATATTGGTATGTTCTTCAGACCATGCAACATGATTCTTTTTTAATCTATCATGCAACGGTTTTGCTATCTTATTGACATTTGGACAGAAATCAAGAACATAATTTAAACTTCCTAAAAATCTTTGCAATTGGGTTTTATCAAGGATTTTATCAGGAAACTTATCAGTAAAAGCAAGGGATCTTTCAATAGGAGTGATAGTTCCCTTTGAAATATAATGGCCAAGAAACCTGATTTTTGTTTGAAATAATGAAATTTTTGAACTAGAAATGGCTAGGCCAGCTTTTCTAGTTATCAAATAGAAAGTTTTTAAATGTTTAAAATGTTGATCTATTGAATGAGAAAAAATCAATACATCATCAATGTAAACAATGCAAAAATCAGAATATGGGTTATAAATATCATTCATAATTCTTTGAAATTCTGAAGGTGCATTTTTTAAACCAAATGGCATTACTGTCCATTCGTATTGGCCAAATGGGACAGTGAAAGCGGTTTTATAACGGTCTTTAGGATGAATTTGAATTTGCCAAAAACCCTTCTTTTTGAAGAATTGGATCAGAAATATGTTTAACAAGTTCAAGGAAAGTTTCTTGTTCTCTTGTTAAAACACTTCTTCAGTTTTGGCACCAGCCAAAAGAGATTGGGCTTTGGACTTCTGGGATAGAAAAGTTCCCTGTGCTTTAATGTCTTTAATGGAGGGAGTCATTTTTACAGATAGCCATTTTTGGACTATGGGAATAGTCAATTTTGATTGTTCATCAAATTTTGACCACCATTTTATCTTGAAGGTTCTTTGGAGGGTAATTTGGGCATTCTGGTTTTGGTACCGAAGGTTCCACATCCAGACCCAAGGTAAAAAGAAGTTTGTACAGAAACAAAGAAATGGAGAAAAACGTTTCTCTGAATCTGTGGGTTCATAATGGGCTTTGAAAAGATTTAGACAGTGGGTGGCGTTTGGTGTTAGGATTTCTGGGCTTGGCCCAAAATAGTTCCACCACTGTTGAAACCAGTTTGGAAGGCTTTGAACGGTTATTTTTGAGTTGAAGAAAAATAACCATGAATGGGATTTCTTTGGATTTTGAATGAAAAAGGTGTGTTAAACCAGGCTTGCTGGTAGTCCCAATAAGAAAAAGACTGGCAATGGTTTAAACGGTTTTTGAAATTTAGTGGGAAGGCTTTAGTGTTGTGGAGTGAGTCACCCTATTGCTTTGGGCTCAAGACATTTAGGATGGTTGCCGTTGAATAGGCAGGCTCAGAATGAGCTTCACTTAAGTAAAAATGTTTGAATTTTACAGATTCTGTAAATTCCAAAATGCTTTGATAATAAGGCTGGGGTTTTGTTAAATCCCATGGTTTAAAAAACCAGCCTTTGGGAAAAAGCTTTGTAATTGCTTGAAAAGGATCAGAGTGGTAAAACCCATCTTCCATAGATAAAATGTTTTGAAAATGGATTTTATCAAACCATTCCGAGGTTTTCTTTGGAAGCTTTGTTTGTGATAAAACAGTCTGGGATGATAAACTTTCTCCAGATAAGATCACATTTTGAGAAGATGTTGTAGAAATTTCTTTTGAAAATTCTTCCTTGGGGGAAGATTGGCTTTGAGAAACATTTTGTAGGGCGAGCATAAGCTCAGGGGATTTGGATAAGGATTTAATCCATTTATTTACCTGTTCGTGTTGATCCAGGACTTTGGTCTTGATTTCTTCTTCATCAATCATGTCAATCCATGATTTTATAGGCTTTGCAGAGGATATTGCTGAAGATAGCAATTTTTCTTTAGGAGGGGAGGAGGCTTTGGAAGGTGTCTGGGACACAGGATCTTTGAGGATCCCTTTCCCTTTTTCTCTTTTCTTTGGCGGCATTATCTGTTTTGAAGAAATTCCCTGGTTAGAAAATCAGGGAGAGAATTTGTATCTCCTTTAATAAATTCTATCTCGAAATCAAAAATACTTAAAATAGCTTGCCATCGTGCAAAAATCTGTTTTGATGCAATGTTTTGAACATCCTTTTCCAAAACGTGTTTCGCAGCTTTGCAATCAATTCTAAGTAAAAATTTTTGATTTAATAAATCACTTTGAAACTTTGAAATGCATAAAACAATAGACAAAATTTCCTTTTTTATGGTAGAATAATTTTTCTGGCATTCATTCCAATGTGCAGAAACATATTGTACTACCTGTTCTTTACTATTGTCTACTTGTTTTAGTATTCCTCCATAACCTAAATCTGATGCATCAGTTTCAACAATTTTAGGTAAAGCAGGATTTGCAAGAAATAGACATGAAATTTCTTTAACTAAGGTCTTTATTTGTTTTACAATATTGGTATGTTCTTCAGACCATGCAACAGGATTCTACGTTCCTCGGAAACAAAGAGACCAGATCTCTGTTTTCCGTTGTACTTCTCTTCTCCCCCTTCAATCAGAATACTAGTTCTGGGATTCCAGTCCTAGTATTATCTTTGAGCCTTGTGGTGCACACACTTGCCACTTATAAAAATTATTAATATTTAAAGCTGGTAAATTATACACTAAAGGTATATCGGCTGGAAACCCGATTGTGCGGACTATTGATCTGTTCTAAGTCAGATCTGGGTCCAAAGGCAGATTAAGTTCTGCATCGATCTGGTAAAACAAAGCCACGTACCATTTTCCCTTTTTAAAATTGGTTACTAAAATTGACAACAATAAATTAATTTGTTCGTTCACTTACTTTCCACGATCCCGGTCCTTATTGGTATCAGAGCCAAGGGGAAGTAGTGTTTTATAGTTTAAAGATTTTGTGTGTATGCCAAAATTTGAACAAGATTAAAAAAATTGACTAATCGGTAAAGGGTTGCCTTCGGGTGCTTGGGTAGTATTTGGGTGTAAGTCCCGACGTGTTTACAGGGCAGTAAGACCAACTCTTAGCCTAAGACATTTTACTTTGCCACTTAGAACGTTTTCAAATCTTTTAAAATTTTGCATCTCATGGACTCTTTGCTCTGTAGAGCACAATCTTTCTCTAGCTCTTCTTCCGAGAAGACTAGTGTTTCAAAGAACGTAGTGAATTCAGAAGAATTCATTGTTGAAAATTTTGATAAAGCAATTGACAATTGAGATTTACCAAAGATTTCTAAAGATAAGATTTATAATATGAAAAAACTTGATTTCCAATTAGACAAGACCCTTCTGCATAAAGATTTTTATTCTGAGATCAATAAAGAAAAAAGACTTTGGTTTTTTTAAACAGTTTTTAAACCAAAGGAAAGAAATTCAAGAAGTTTATTATGAATTTGTAAACCTGCATAAAATCCATATCATGTTTTTTGATTGGTTTGAAATTTATGCGAAAGAAAATGATATCTTTTATCCTTTTAAAGAATCAAATCCTATCACAATGCGTAAAGAGATCACTGAATGGAATCTATCAGACACTGATAGAACCATTGAATCTGAACATCCTCCTCTTCGAAGTATTACCATAAATCATGGTGATCCTTCTATTCAAATCAAAGCCTCCCCTTATAAAAACCAAAGGCCAAATGATTCAGAAAAAAATTTGGATAGCATTATTCAACAGAATAATTTCTGTAATGCTAATCTAAATACGATAGGAAAACAGTTGACTAGAATAGAGAGTCATATCCAAAAGTCAACTATCCAGGTCCCTTCTGATTCATCAAAATCTGATTCTCCAAAACCAGACTCCTTAAAAAAGCTTAAAGAACCTATTTTCAAACCTTTTCAGGTTTCGAAACATAGTCAAAAGCTTGCCCAAGAATCTAAGTCTGATTTTGCCAAAGCCATTAAAGACCAATTAGACAGAATAGAAGCATCCTCTTCTACTTCTGTGTCAAGAATCCAGATTGCTCCTGACACCCCTCAATCTAGCAGGCTTGCAACATTAGAACAGGATCAATCTTCCATAGCCTCTTCTGATATAGAAGCCTTTACAGAAGAACCATCTCCTAAAGTCAATAAAGTCCATTGGGAATTGACACTCCCAAACATCCATACTCCACCTGATCTAGCAATAGATAACAGGCCTAGTGCATTAAACCAGTCCCGTTTTAATGCAACTTCTGTTTATGAGTGGAACATAGATGGAATGTCTGAATATAACATTCTAGGATTGTTGCAACAAATGACCATGGCAGCCAATGCCTACAAAACCCAATCGGGAACTTCTGACAAAGCCATTGCAGAAATTCTCATTGCTGGTTTTACTGGTCAATTAAAAGGTTGGTGGGATCATCTTCTTACTAAACAGCAACAATTAGAAATCATAAATGCCATCCAAACTGATCAAGAGGGATTACCCCTTCTTGATGAAATCAGTAGCCCTATTCAGGACGCTGTTGCTACCCTCATTCTTACTATATCTCTCCATTTTATCGGAGATCCGTCTCATCTTAGAGACAAAAATGCTGAGTTACTACATAATTTGAGATGTAGAAAACTTAGTGAATTCCAGGAGTACAAAACCACTTTCTTTACTAGACTTTTCTTAAGAGATGATGCTAACCATACCACATGGAAAGAAAAATTCCTTGCTGGTTTACCTGCTCTCTTAGGAGAAAAAGTCAGGAATTCCATTAAAGTCCTTTATGACAATCGTATTCCTTATGACCAACTCACCTATGGTGAACTTGTCAGTTTTATCAACAAAGAATGTTTAAAAATATGTCAAGACATCAAACTACAGAAACGACTAAAACAAGAGCTTAGACAATCTAAGCGAGAGTTAGGCAGTTTCTGTAAACAGTTTGGTCATGACCCTTTAAAACTTTCATCTTCTAAAGATTGTAATGGTAAGTGTTCTACCAAACCTTACAAAAAACATTACAAGTCCTTTAGAAACTATAGAAAACCCAAATATGATTTTAGAGAACAACGTTTTTATAAAAAGCCTTCAAGGCCTTATAAAAAACCCAATTTCTCTAAAAAGAAAGATTACAAAACCAAACCCAAAACTTCTTTCAATTGGAAAGAAGCCACTTGCTATAAATGTCACCAGAAAGGACACACTGCAAGATATTGTAGAGTTAATAAAAAACTTCATGAGATAGGTCTCGATGAAGAAGTCCTTTCTAAAATAGCCCCTCTTCTCATTGAAACCTCTGAGTCAGATTCAAATTTCTCTTTAACAGGAGACAGTGATCCATTACAAGTTGATGAATTAAATGATTCTGACATTTCTGATTCAAGCGATACTGATTCTGATTCAGAATCATATTTAAAGAAAATAAATGTTTTAACAAGAGAACAAGAAACTTTCCTTGAACTTGTTAAACATATTTCTGATCCAATTCTTCAAAAAGAATACCTTGATAAACTTTTAAAAACTCTGGAATCAAAACCAGAGACTTCCAAAGTACCTATTATTAAAAAGAATACATACGATCTTACTGAGATTTTAGATAAAAAGAAAACAAAAAAATCAGTTCCTAATATTCAAGATCTCCAAAAAGAGATTAAGGATATTAAAACTGAAATTAGAGATTTAAAAGAAAAACAAAAAAGTGATTCTGAAGCCATCCAAATTTTGATACAAAAATCTCTTTACAAGATGATTCGATAAAGAATCAAACTCAGATGGTAATGATGATCAACAGCTTGAAAATATTGAGTCTATACCCAATGATTTTCTTTTTGTTTTAAAGCAAGTCACCACCAGAAAATATTTGATTAAAATCACTTTGTGTTTTTCCAAAGAACTAGAAATTGACACCATTGCCTTATTTGACACTGGTGCCGATTTAAATTGTATTAAGGCTGATATTGTTCCAAAGAAATTTCATGAGACTACAAAAGAAAAGCTTTCCACCGCCAATAATTCAAAACTAAAGATTATTTCAAAAGTAGATGCGTCTATACGAAATAATGATTTTGATTTTAAAACTTCTTTCCTTTTAACAAATGATATTCATCATATTGTTATTTTAGGAACACCTTTTATAAACCTTATAACTCCTTATACTGTAAATCATGATAGTATATCTTTTAAAGCAAACAGTAAAATATTGAGTTTTCCTTTTCTAGAAAAACCCAAGACTAGAAATTTAAACATGATAAAAGCTTGTTCTATTCATAAAAATAAAATCAACGTTTTAATTAAGACAAAACAAAATGATTTGATTGACCTAAAGAAAGATTTAAACCTTCAAAGAATTGATAACCAACTCCAAAATGATTTTATAAAAAGAAAAATTTCTGATTTTCAAAATCTAATTGAAATTGAAATTTGTGCTAATTTACCATCTGCCTTTTGGAATAGGAAACAACACATGGTTGATTTGCCATATGAAAACTCTTTTGATGAAAAGAAAATTCCTACCAAAGCTCGTCCTATCCAAATGAATATGGATTTAGAACGACATTGTAGGGATGAGATTAAGGATTTAGAATCCAAAGGATTAATTGTCAAATCTAGGTCACCATGGTCTTGTGCCGCTTTCTATGTCAACAAAAATTCTGAAATAGAAAGAGGAACACCTAGATTGGTAATTAATTACAAACCTTTAAATAAAGCTCTAAAATGGATTAGGTATCCGATACCTAATAAAAAAGATTTGCTTCAAAAACTTCATTCTGCATTCATATTTTCAAAATTTGATTGTTGAAACCAGTTTGGAAGGCTTTGAACGGTTATTTTTGAGTTGAAGAAAAATAACCATGAATGGGATTTCTTTGGATTTTGAATGAAAAAGGTGTTAAACCAGGCTTGCTGGTATTATATGTCACTAACAGAAAAAATCTTTAATGTGTTGAAATATGTGTTTTTTGTTTATTAGTAAGATGCCTTTACTAAAAAAGGAATATGCGGATTAGCCATTATACCATATGATAATAGTGAATCCGCATTTTCTCATCCACATAAGAAAAGGACTATATATATAGTTCTTTTCTAGTGAAGATATCTTCACTTTGTTAAAATGAAGATATCCTCATTGAGAACTATATATAGTCCTTGCAGACACTCTTATTTTTGTATGCAAACACGTTACTAAACTATATAATTTAGTGTAAATAATATTTGATTAACTATAAAACTATATAACTTAATAGTATGTCCGCATGAGAAAAAAATGAGGGTATCCACATGAGATAAGGACTATATATATATATATATATATATATATATATATATATAATCATTCTCTAGTGAAGGCATCCTCATTTCATTAAAGTGATGATGTCAGTAAAAAAAATATATAAAAAAACACAAATTTTAATATACTAATAGATAAAAAGATATAGCTTTCAACGTATTGAAACCTATATTTTATTGTATTTGAGTGACACTCTCACTTTAATAAAGTGAGAATGTTCCTACTAGAGAAAAACTCTCTCTCTATATATAGTTGTTCTTTAGTGCGTATTCCCTTATTATTACTTTACTGAACCAAAAAAAATGACAAAAAAACTAATATACAATATGGTGCATGGTGAATTCGTATTTAAAATATGCAAGCATCTGCACTAAAAAAAAAACCACACACACACACACACGTATATGTACGTGTATTAGAAATCATAACAAACTTTAACAAAGTCTACAATTATATATATATATATATATATATATAAGTCCTCTATAACTTATTTAGACTTCTCGAATAAGAAAATCATAATTTTTTTTTAAAACTCCTCCAAAGAATTTATCGTTAATTTTTTTCAAAGGATTTTATTATTATTATTATTATTATTATTATTATTACTACTACTACTTTTTTCAAGTAGCGTTTATATTTTGGATTGAAGTGGAAATCCTAGAATTAGAAGTGTAGAGTGAGAGTGAGAGTATGTTATTTTTTTTTTTTTTGAGAAGGAGGGTATGTTATTTACTTACTTTGTTTTGGATGAGAAGTAAATAGTTTTAAATTATAGTTTTACCTTTATTTAAAGAATTATATTTTTTAATTACAAAATTAATAAAAATATATTTGAAAAATAAAATATCTATTTTATTATATATTAAATTAATAATAATTATTAATATTCTTAATTAGGTAAGTCATAATTTTTTATTAATTTTAATATTAATTATGTAAATTAAAAGTTATTGATAAGAGCAACACAAATGAAACTTTATTATTAATAATATATTACAAAATTAATATTTTCTTAGAATAAAATATTTATTATTATATTAAAAATATAATACTATTATTTTTAAATAATTTTAACTTAGAATCAATATAAATTATTATTTTTAACTAAATATAATAATATAATATTTAAATAAATTTAATAATATTATTTTAATAAAAATAATTTATAAAATCATATAATATTATTATTTTAATAAATATGATATTATTTATTTTATTTTCTCAAATATAACTATATTAAATTTAATACAAAAAGGGTAGAAAAAAAGAGGTAGGAATAATATTATAATTATATTATTTATTTAAAAGAAATTTCACTCACTGCTTAAAAAATAGAGTGACGTCTACTTCGTAGGATTTTCACTACTACCTTAAGATATATAAATGGAAGAAACATATAGGTTATACCTCTCGCTCCCGCTCCAATAAAAAAAACATCACATCAGTAAAGCCCGCGCAGTTGTATCTAAGATCTAACAGTCGAACACAGACCAGGTTATAACTCAGATCTAACGGTCAAACGCAGACCATTCTCTAACACGTGGCATTCCTAAAAATTATTTTCACCTGTAGCCTTAGCCAATCCCAGGAAAGCCCACTCATTAAAAGTTACACGTGACACTATTATAACGACCCCGGGCAAAGCTTTCGAAACTGGCAGGGAGAACCAGAACGAACGAACGAACGATCGATCTCACAAAATAGACTGATCAAAGACATTACAACAATAGTAATAATAAGTCAATAACTAATCAGTTGGCACAAATCAAGGAACAGCATTTTTATTCGATCATAAAAAAGAAAAAAAATAAACCCGAAAATGTCGAGAAACAGATTCAATTTCCTCCACAACTCCGAACTTGAACTCAGGAGGTACGCTTTTTACAAAAATTATATTTCTTGTCGACATTTCCACGTGTGCCTAAACCCTAATTTTTCTCTGATATATTGAACAAAGAAAAATTGACGAGTTCCGTGTGTCGAATTTTGATTTATTAATTTTTTTTTCTCTTTTGCTCATTTGTTCGGATAAAATGGCGCCGTAGTGAGTGATGTGTCAAGTTCATTGAATTGTTAGCTAACAATATAGAGATAGTTCGGATGATGAAGGAGTTAAAAAAATAAAAAAAATAAATTAAAATTAATGTGATTTTTTTTTCTTTTTCTTGTATTGCAAATGAATTGACGATGTTAATTTTTTCAGTTTGGTGTTTTGTTGTTTGGAGTAATAATTTTTAACTGGAAGGCAGTTAGGGTTAGTTGATATGTAGTAGGCTTAAATTTTTCAATCTGGTGCAAAGAAAAAAAGAGCTATGGGCAGCGGTCGAACTGAAGCTCTTTGTGAATCATGTTGTTGTCCTTGTTGAGTCGACGCTCATTGGAAGTTGATTCCAGGTAACATGTCATTAGATGCAATTTATTTTTTTGACAGTTTCCATTTTATCAATGTGCTGTTTGGAAATTTACTTGTTCGGAACTGATGCCGTCTATGATGTGAGAGTAAGAAATAGAAGTAGACTTCCTTTTTTGTGACTGAGAGTCATACTAAATTAATAATGACAGGGATGCCTATGGATTCGCTCTGAGACCTCAACACATACAAGGATATAGAGAATACGCTGGTATCTACAAGGTATCTTTGTCACTAAAGCGTCTTCTTTAACTCTCTCTGGCATGACATAATGGTGATCTATGTAGATCGATAATTTTTCATTCGTGACACGGAATCTAAGGAGACACGTAGTACATATAGCAAATTTAAGTGACGTGATAAAATTAGTTATGTTTTAGCTTCCACACCAAATTGATTGAATTCTCAAATAGATAGCATTTTCTGCCTTCTTTTTTTTTTTCATGAAGTGCTTTTTAGTGAAACTAATAGAAAGAGCAACAGAAGTAAAGAGGTGTTTTCTTTCCAGCTTACTGATACATTTATGGTATCAGGAAGAGGAAGAGGAAAGAGCACAAAAGTGGAAGAACTTCCTTGAGAATCAAGAACTTGCTCAATTAAGATCTACCAAGGAGAAATATAAGGAAACATTGCAGGCTAACTCTACTGAATTTGAAGAGGAAACTGTTCGAGACAAGAATAGTGAAGGGAACAAGGCTGAAGCTTCTGAATCGAAAAAGGACAACCTTTTCTGAGAAGGGCAGTGAAGGGAACGAGGCTGAAGCTTCTGAGTTGAAAGAAGAGACTGTTTCAGTTAGTGGAAGTCAAGTTGACGAGGCCCAAGATACTAGGTGGAAAGCAGAGCTATCAGAGAGAAGTGGCAGAAGCAATGTGCCTGAAGGTACAAGGGAGACTGTTCCGGAGAGAGGCAGGGAAGGGGAAAAGGCTGAAGTTACTGAATTGAAAGAAGAGACTCTTTCTGAGAGGGGTAGAAAAGGTGATGATTCAGGCAGGAAGTCTGATTCAGGCAGGAAGTCTGACTCCGATGGTTCAAAAGAACTTAGTCCCCAGAAAGAGCAGCTTTCAGAAGAAACAAAGACTGATAAGGTACCAACATGGGCTCAGATTAGACCATCCCTCGGTACTATTGAACATATGATGAATTTTCGTGTTAAGAAGAGAAAGGTCATGAACAGTGAGCAGATAACTAAAAGTGGAGACCATCTTCCATCAATAGATGAAGCACGATCTTCAGGAGGGGAATCTGATGAGGATATTAAGGAAAAAGTCTGTGTTACTGTGACATCATATTGGAGTGTGAATGGCTTACATGAAAAAGGTTCTCAGGAAGATGAAGTTTCTCCAGAGCCTTATTTTCCTTGGAAAGAGGAGCTGGAGAGCCTTGTTCATGGGGGAGTTCCAAAGGATCTGAGGGGAGAGGTTGGTTTATAGTGTTTCGTTTGTGAATTCTCATCAAATTTTATGTTCCTATGTTAGTGAAAGTTCGTAATAAATTCTCTACTGCAGCTATGGCAGGCATTTGTTGGTGTTAAGGCACGGCGAACAGAGAGATATTACCACGATTTGCTGGCTCAAGAAATCAATGCTGATGAAAGCAAGGAGCATGATAACTCATTTGGTGTACCCAGGAAATGGAAAAAACAGATTGAGAAGGTCAATAGATGCAATGCGCTTTGGACTTTATCGTTCAATCTTTTCAATTTGTAGGTGCTACAACTTTTGCTTTGTGTTACAAACCTGATCTCTCAGAAGACTAACTTGTTAATGTAATTTGCAGGATATACCACGAACATTCCCGGGACATCCTGCTCTGAACGAGGATGGCAGAGACTCCTTGAGGCGTTTACTCTTAGCATACGCTCTACATAACCCTTCTGTTGGATACTGTCAGGTAACTAGAAATTTCACCACAATTTATATGACCAGAATGAAGCACTAATCTTTATCAAATTTCAGTCTCCAAATCTTGTGTAATGTTTTCTAATTTTCCCTCTTCTGCTTCAATTTGTTATTATCTAAGACTTCTTTTGTTTTCGTCTTATTATCATCGGCATCATCATCATTCCCAGGTATAGAACGGATTCTTTTTTTGCTGGCAAAGTGCCAGCATCTCACATGTAAATGCTCAGGTTTTAGCAACTTGGATGCTTGGTTCATGTAACAAGTAACTGAGATGTCATGCTTAACTTGGCTTCTTTTTTCAAATCCTATTTGGTGTTTGGTATGGCGTAAGTACATGACCTTTCCAGTGTCAATATAACTTCAGTTCTTTATACTTTTTGTTCTCCTAGCATGTTTGAGTAAATGTTGGCTTGATTTTCCTCTTTTACTTTTTCTTCTCGTTAAGTTGATCAAGGGGCATGCAAAAGTCTTGAATTTCCTTCTCAAGCAAAATTGTGCCATGAACATTAGAAACAAAGTTAGCATCTATAGAATTGCTTTATTCTTTTTGAACTTTCTATCTTGAACCAATATAAAAGTTAACAATTCTATAAAGCAATTCCATTTCGAGTTTAACATCTTTAAAATAATCTCGTGAATGTATGGTTCCTAGGCTGAATCAGTCTTCCTGCATTGAGGCAAGATCATATCAAGAATCCTGTATTAGTACTCCTTCCTGCATATTTGGAACAGAGCAATAGTGCCTTGAAGAATGTAAAGCATTAAGATTAGAAGTATGCATCCTAAAAAAAATAAAAAAAGGTTGTGATATGTCCAAAAATTGGAAAATTTTCCTTCTTGAGAAAACTATTAATAAGGTTCTGAGAACCGGTCATCACCTCGTAAGTCAAGAATTTCTCCTATTCCAACTGTGTTCGTCCACAGTATAAGGTCCGTATTCTGTCAAGCTGACTGTCGCTCCCCCCTGACCCACCATGTTCATGATCTCGCAAAGAATGTATCACTATTTTTCTGTTATCATTATATTTATCACTCTCTTTGTTTTGTTCAATTAATTTTAGTAACATCTGTCAACGCAAGTAATCTTTTAATAGTCCTGTTTGCTATGGTGTTAAAACACATGCAGGCAATGAATTTCTTTGCTGGCTTATTGCTGCTTCTGATGCCAGAGGAAAATGCCTTTTGGTAGGTTATGGATGCTTTTCTCTGGCATCACTCCCCCCATGCTCCTCTCACTTCCCTTCTTCTGCCAAGTGCATGCGTGCACACACACAGATAATGGCACATTATTTAAATCTTCGAATCTAGTATTCCTTTCCCTTTTCCCTACCCCTTTGTTGTAGAAAATTGTGGGCTCACACAGATATCTGCGTTTTATCCCCAAAGTAGCTAATTCCCCTCATCTTGATGTAATTTTTCAGGACCTTTGTGGGTATTATTGATGATTATTTTGACGGGTACTATACAGAGATGATTGAAGCTCAGGTGTAGTTCAATCATTGAGAGTTCCTTTAGCAAGATTTATCCTAAGTATTCCATTTTCCTGTGGTTAACAGACTTTCCTCTGTTAATGCATTTTCATGCATTCTTTTATGCTATTAGGTGGACCAACTAGTGTTTGAGGAGTTGATCCGCGAAAGATTTCCTAAATTGGGTTTGTTTGTCTATTATTACGCCCTCTTGCATTCCTCATTTTTTTCATTTTTTTATTTTTCCAACACATGAAGCAATGTGGGTAATACTTTGTATTCCAATTCCTTTGGTGCAGTTCATCATCTGGATTACTTGGGAGTGCAGGTGACATGGATCTCTGGACCTTGGTTCCTTTCCATTTTTGTGAATATTCTTCCCTGGGAAAGTGGTGAGGTCTATGTAATGTAATGCAGCACTTGAAAATAATATTCAAATAAAGTTGGAGACATAGGTTTTCTGATATTGTTTCATTAGTTGTTCTTTACACAAGTGCTTCAAATTGACTTCTCTTCACAGTCTCATGGGTGGGTTCCTTTGTCTTCAGTTCTTCGAGTTTGGGATGTGCTTCTATACGAAGGAAATCGTGTTATGCTATTTCGAACAGCCCTTGCATTGATGGAGTTATATGGTACGTAGATAACGTATTTATTTATTATGTTTGTTCATGATACTTTCTGTTTCCTAAAAGCAGCACATCTTTTGACATCAATTATCCTGTAGGACCTGCGTTAGTTACTACTAAAGATGCTGGGGATGCTATCACTTTGTTGCAATCCCTTAATGGCTCAACATTTGATAGCAGCCAACTTGTTTTTACTGCTTGCATGGGTTATTTGACTGTAACTGAAGCCAGATTGCAAGAGTTGAGAGAAAAGCACAGAACTGCTGTGCTACTGGTAGTCGAGGAAAGATCAAAAGGGGGTCGAGTTTGGAAGGATCCTAACGGGCTTGCTACTAAGTTGTATAGTTTTAAGCATGATCCTGAATTGCTCATAGAAGAAAACAAGGGAACTGAAGGATCAGATGATGCACTTGCGGATGGAGACTTATCTTATAAGGAACCTGCTGCAAATCTGGATGAAATGCTTAGTGGCCTAAGTGTCAATTCAGAATTAGAAGGAAGAGATCTTCAAGAACAGGTAGCTCCCTCTTTTTTTCTTTGACCCAACCCCTCAAACACCAAACTTGAAGTGTCTTTGTTGCATAACTTTGTCAGCTTGACTGAATTTCTATTTTCATTTGGAAGTATCACTGTCTTTTATATTTGAACTAATAAGCCTTCTTACAGTGCTTAATACTACTGTTTGTATCGTTAGCCACTAGCTGAAGTTTCTAGGTCAAGCGACAACTAAAATGGTATCAAAGCGAATTTTAACCTAGGAGATTGTGTTGGAACCTCAACAGGTAGTTGCATTTGTATTTGTTGCTTGACTTCTATCTCTTTGTTGCATAACTTTGTCAGCTTGACTGAATTTCTATTTTCATTTGGAAGTATCACTGTCTTTTATATTTGAACTAAAAAGCCTTCTTATAGTGCTTAATACTACTGTTTGTATCCTTAGCCACTAGCTGAAGCTGTTAGGTCAAGCGACAACTAAAATGGTATCAAAGCGAATTTTAACCTAGTCTTCTATCTCGTCTTTGCCCTAGTCTTCTATCTCTTTTTGGGCTTGGCCTATGTGGCAATACCGTTTGTGGTGGTCTGCACATGTGAGTCCCATGGCTTAATACCAATGTTTAGGTCGTTACCTGCTAGCTTAATCTTTTAGGTCAAGTGGTAACTTAACAAGCCAGACAAAAGTTTCTTGTTGCATAAACCAGTGAAATAATCTAGCTATTCACTTGTGAATGATAAACGAACATGACTGATTCTAGGCATCTCCTTTAAATTTCAACGATTAATAGTTTTTGTGCAGGTTGTCTGGTTGAAGGTGGAATTATGCAGCTTGCTGGAGGAGAAAAGATCCGCTGTGCTCAGGTTAGTACAATCTACAATGTCTAGTTTCTGCATCCATCTTTCCCTATCTGGTAGATCAACCACATATGTATCTCCCTGAGAAAATAATAGCTCGCACTTCTCAGTTCTATTAAGGCCCAAGTGGTTTCTGTAAAAATCCTGCTATTTATTGTTAATTTACCTCATCTGGTCTGCAGAATCTACGAATCATTCATATGGATTACTTTAATTTTTCATTCCTCAAAACAACCACTGTATTCAGCATTCTTTGCTACTATAGCCTCTCAGTGTTCTCTCTGTATGCACTTCCACTCTGAAGTAATTATTAATTAAGGAAGCTTGAAGAGGCTTTTGCTATCTTGTAGTAGTGCTTTCTCTTAATCCTCTGAAAATGAAACTTCATGGAATCATAAATCTGTTCTTATTTCTGTATATACTTAAAGATTTGCTTTCACCAAGGTCTACTGATTCTATGAGTGGAGGCTGCTAAGTAATATAGGTGTCATCAATTTTGAAACATGAATGACTATTATAAAGACAATTTCACCTCTCTTCATCCTGAATTATTTTTATTACAATTATGCCTGTGAGAGCCTTCACTGTACCTTTATGCGTTCTTGTTCTTTTCCAGAGCTGAGGAGCTAGAGACGTCACTTATGGAGATAGTCAAACAAGACAATCGACGGCAATTGAGTGCAAGGGTATGTCCAACAAAACATGCAACATGCCTCTCATTACTTACATACACACACCCCACTGGATTTTGAAATGGTTGTCTTATTTTCAAAATCTATGGGATTCTTTGTCCAAATTTTGTATTTTGCTGTAGTAGTCAATTAGATGCTGATGGATACCACTGGAAAGAGTATTTTACATCCCATACCTTTACTTTTGTTTGGCTGTTCTGTATAGACTCAATGTTATGACTTAACCAATTCCTCTCTGAGAATTGCATAACTTGTAAATTTCAGTATCTGATCAAAAACAATAATGATACCACCACAAGCAGTTGTACAAACACTCTTGTACAAATTGAGTTGGCCGCCTATGTGGCATGAAGGGATTGGTTGGATGAAATATCACAGGGCCCAAAGTAAAAGTAGTTAATGAAAATATTATGTGGGCTCTGTGATGTTTTCATCTGACCAATCCGTTCATGCCACGTAACTTGCCAACTTAACTTGTACAAGGCTGTTTGTACAACTATTTGTAGCTGTATTGTTATTCGAAAATAAAAAACATATCTTGAAGCTGTGAAGTGTAACAATCTTTTTGTGGATTGAATTACATTTATCACTAAAATATTATGTCCTAAGCTTCAATAATAATTAGTTGATATGCCAATCAAGGAATGTTGATTTGAAAGAGTTACTCAAGTTTGAACTATTTAACAGCATGCCAAAACCAGAGATTCCTTTGCATTTTCTCGTTCAGCTACGAGCTGCATGGGTCTCCGAGAACAATAATTCTATGCTTCCATTGTAAGCTACAAATCAATGAACTCGTTTGGGAGATTTAAAAATTCATTTAAAATGGTGCAGATTGAGCAGTTGGAGCAAGAGGTAGCTGAGCTACAGCAATCCCTTGCTGACAAGAGAGAACAAGAATCTGCAATGATTCAGGTTTGAATTTGATTTGTGCTTTCAGAAGACTATTCATATTTGTTCCTATTATGAAACCTGTAGTTATCTGTAGATTAATCATATACTCTGCAGGTCCTTATGAAGGTAGAGCAGGAGCAAAGGATAACCGAAGACGCTCGTAGAAATGCAGAGCAAGATGCTTGCGCTCAGAGATATGCAGTTAATGTGCTCGAGGTCTTCTTATCCTTTCTCTCTGTACTACTGTTTTCATTTCACAAAAGAAGAAAGGTTCTAGATGATATTAAGTTTTGTGCTCACAAATGCATTTCCATATTTTTACTTTCTTTTATCTCCTTCTTTCAGTTGACTACAGATTGGCACTCATTTTTAATGTAACGTAGACTCTATCAAGAGACAGAACTGTTTAGTCTGTCTTAGTGACATTTTTTTGGTTATGCTCTTTTCACACAGATCAACAGTCGGTGTGATTTTATCTAGTGTCATATGAAGTGGTCCATTTAGAATCAACAGTTTGAATGAATTGGACTTGTGGAACTTTTTCGGTAGATATCCTTAAAGTAGATCCTGAGGTATAATGTAGAAATCTGTATCAACCTGCAGTTTGGACTCCTGCGAAGAACTCCTTTTTATCCATGAAAATCATGTACTATGCATTCTCTCCTAATTTGATTTAAACCCAATATGCCACAGCTGAAGCATGACTTTGGAAAATTAAAAAAATGTGTAATTTTGTTGACACTCATTGACTAATTAACTGACAGTTTTTTTTTTTTTTTCAAATACCATATTATGTCCAGTCTTTATTGTCTCACATATAATCACTTCTGAACACAAGTATATATGCAGGAAAAATATGAGAAGGCTATGGCTTCCGTTGCTCAGATGGAGAAGAGGGCGGTTATGGCAGAATCAATGTTGGAGGCTACTTTGCAGTATGAATCTGGCCAAGCTAAAGCGATATCTTCTCCAAGGTATATTAGAAATTCTTGAGATATCATATCTCTGTTCTATGTTCCATTTTATGAGTTCGATAAATAATATTGATTTATGGAGCTATATAAAATCTAATGTGATTAATTCTCTGTAATTTTTCCTCTGATAATCTGGCGAACTATCAAACAAAAGTAGAAATTGAACATAAAGTTACTCTATAAGAGTGCCTTTAAAACAGTTTGGACAACCTACCATGTTTCGCACGTAAATAGGACGTGGTCAGCTATTTCATACCAGTTGAAATGCTGAATGTACAATGTATGCGGTAATTGTTTCCTTTTTGTTAAGGTGTCCAAGTTTTCAACTGACATGCCCACAGACTCGCTATTAAAATGTGACAGTACCATACTTCATGTGAGAGAAGTAATTGATATTCAGTAACAAAGTTTGATCTTCTGATCTGCCTTTTCCATATGATTTCATATAATTTCTGCGAAACATTCATTGAAAAACCAGCCCCCCTTTTCAGTATATACATATGGTAGATAGTAAGTTTAGGAGGAAGAACTGTGGCTTTGAATTGCAAAGAAAGAACATTGTAGCCCCTGTTAGTGGAATTCCCAATTCCCCTGCTACATCTAAGTCTCTACCATTTCATTTGTAGTCATTTTAAGTGGAATTCCCAATTCCCTGCTCCATTTAAACCTCTACCACTGTATCCACCATTTACCCTCATGAATTTACATCGAATTCTTCTGTTGCATCATTTGCATTTCTCTTTTGACCGCATGAGATCATGGTGTGTTATGTTGTAAAATGACTCAGCACTGATGCTTTGCTTGCCTATGCTTAAGTATGAAATTGGTGACTCACAATGTTAGTGTTCTTTCTAGGGCTGTGAATAACCAAAGCTCAGTTGACAGCCCGAAAAGAAGGATAGGTCTATTTGGACTTGCCTGGCGTGACAGAAACAAGGTAAATTTCACCTAGTTCTTGGTCACTGTTATATGAAAAAATTTGTGCAATTGAGTACAGCATAGAGATTTCATCCTATGCACACAAAAAATTTTCCTTTAATCAGAAGTATTGAAGACTGTCAGGTCATTTTCTGAGAGATGTATTAGCTACTAGCGAACTTTCCATAATTGAGTTAATTTCATTTTTATATTAGACTTATATTTGCTATGCAAATTACACTGTTGTTCAGTTTTGAAGCTTTATCAGTTGATATAATTGCATTTAATAGGGCAAACCATCGAATCTCGAGGAGTCCAGTGACAGGAAATCAACCAATTAGTAGATAGACTAATTCTACTGCCTGAGAACAGGACTTGTAGTGGGGATTTGGAGGAAAGCTTCAGTGCCATGAAACGAGGCATGTTTTGCTACTGCAAATTCATTTCTTGGAGTTCTTCGTGGTCAGTCACTTCCCCAATCCCTTTGTATTTATTATTCTAGAGGTTGTGTAAGGGAGAGGGAGAGTAAGTCACTTATTCTCCAACTCTTCACCCACGGCACCACCACCACCACCACCACCACCACCACCACCACCACCACCCCCCCCCCCCACAAAAAAAAACCAAAAGCCCCCCAACAACCCAAAAAAAAAAAACCCTCTAGACAATTAGTTGTAAATTATCAGTCATTTGGAGCCGTAGAAAGAAAAAGAAAGAAATATATTCATTTGATTTCTTTCATGGATCTCTTTTGTTGCCCTAATAGTTGAATGAATTAGTTAATTCCAACTTACACTGCAACCATTACTATTAGCGTACATAATTCATAGGTGCTCTAAATAATGTAATTCTTTTCAATCACAGAAACGCTTCATACCATAGGAAACAGAAAAATATAAGCCAAATACATACCACCGAAGGCATACTTCAGTTACAGACATTATTTATACTGCACAATATCTACTTTTATTTCAATCCTTGAAGCAATTTTACAGAGGTTTATCATTGTTTAAGTACGGAAAATCATACAGGACCAATTTTACAATTTGGAACAATCGAGAATAATCAAAATGTAGGATTTAAGGAATCAAGTAAAACCACCAAAGGATCTATCTAATTGAATACATCAAGCTGGGATTACATGTACATTATGAAAATGGAGGCAGAATGTTCACTATTAATTACTCCAACCGCTCATACTTACATTTACGTTCAAGAAGACCACAATCGTAATGTTAGCATCAGAGCATTTTCCCGATCTTCATTAAGCAGTTTCTATGGCTGGCTTGCATGAGAGAAGCCTGATCCATACCAGAAGTGCAAGCAACTTGTGGCAAACACTGGGTAATTTCATTTTAGTTTTATGGTTCGCTCTCTTTCAGATGCACGACCACCATTGAGCTTCCTTTCTTTGTCCCTCTTCGTTCTAGTAGGAGTACCAGGGGCCAGGCAAGGGCTTTGGACCTTCTCTGCGTCAGATTCATACTTTTGAGAAGCAAGATAAGCCAAGGCAGTGACCACATCAGCAATGACCGGTCGCATATCAGCCTCCTCATGGACACACATTGCTGCAACAGCAAGAGCTTGATAGAAGCCCCTAGGAGGGTATTGACCTTGAAGCTCTGGATCAGCAATGAGTGAGTGTCTTGTTCGGTCTTTGAACAGTGGTCTTGCCTGCCATGAAGTCAAGATTAATGTAACATTTGCATAAGTTATATAAACTCAGTACTCTTTTCAAAATATCCTCTTAGTTCCAAGTCAACAGGTGCTTTATTTCTGCTGCTTACCCATGCAACCAGACACTGCTCCGCTGCAGCTTTTGAAGTGTCAACTGCTTTCCTGCCTGAAAGGATTTTCAGAAGAACAACCCCAAAGCTATACGCATCTGATTTTAAAGTCAGTTGGCCTGTCTTTGCATACTCTGGAGTGCAGTATCCATGAGTTCCCATAACCCTTGTAGATACATGGGTGTTATCACCAACAGGACCAAGTTTGGCCAAGCCAAAATCAGATAGCTTGGGATGATAACCTCTGTCAAGCAAAATGTTTGAGCATTTTAAATCTCGGTATATAACTGGTGGTTTAGCTTTGTCATGTAAATACTCTAATCCCCTTGCTGCCCCAGTTGCTATTTTCATTCTTGTATTCCAATCAAGTGGTTTCTTGCCAGGAGGGAGGTCTGCAAAACAACAAGAGACCTGACATCAAGTCAGAGCAAATAAGATGACACATTGAACAAATAAACATCCGGAGGTAAAGCTAAAATTTTTAATACCATGTAAATGGTCTTCCACAGATCCTAAAGGCATATATTTGTAAACCAAAAGCCTTTGATCTCCATCAGCACAATAACCGATTAGATTAACCAAGTTAGGGTGGTGAAGTAGACTTAACATCAATACTTCAACAAGAAATTCCCGGTTGCCCTGCACCCCATTGCGATCAAGTTGCTTGATAGCTACAACCTGCAACAAACACAGAATAACTTGCATCATACCCCATAGTGAAACCCCAAAAAAATCAGATCACATGAAAAGTATAACATGCGAAGCTCATTTAATTCATGCTCTCCACTGCCTTTATAGTGAGACACGATATTTAAGAGTTGACTAACCTGATTAATACTTTCTAAATACCCTTTATACACTCTACCAAAACCTCCCTCGCCCAAAAGACATTCTGATCTGAAATTTTTAGTCGCAGCTGCCAACTCGCGGAAAGTTGGTGTCTGAGCTGTAATCTGGTCGGAGGCTCCATCTTTATTTAGATGCCTCCTTGACACGCAAGGAGGAATTCATCTTTAATTTATCTGAAACACATTTTAGAGATACAAGACTTAACAACGAATGGAAACAATACTAGAATCATCAACTAACGGACAAACAAAGGAATGCAAAAGACGAACATAAAGAAGCGGTTGAGAGTTGGACTTTAGCAAAATAAGCAAGCAACATTTCTGTAGCATTATTTGATTGAATCTTACTGGAAATCAGGCATCACAAATTCAAAAAATGATGCACCTTCATAATTCAAGCCATATACAACACATATAAGATAAGCAGTAGTTAAAATCTAAGCCATGTAGGATTCTTGCTTGTGAGTTCACAATACACCATATATCCTAAGATAAAATTAACATGAATTTTATTAGCTAGAAATTAACAAATGAATAAATGACAAATCAGGCAATTATATATTAAAAAAATTCACCTTTTGCCATGCATGACTCATAACACATCCGAATTGTCAATTTGTGATCAATCCACAACAAACCCAGATGAATATATAATCAAAACTACCCAAAGAAAGAAAAAATTCAAGCACAATCATAAAGAAACCAACATGGATACTCAATCAAGGCATATATATACGAAAAATGTCACTCTGTCTGAAGCTCTTTTCATTCTTTACACAAATGTTCATGAACCATACAAATTTGTTTTATACTTACCTGGAATGGAATTGATCCGATCAAGAGGCTTCTGTTGCATATTCATTTTCTTCTTGTTCTTGGCCTTCCTGAATGAATCGCCAGAGCATGGAAACCACCCCATGTTCTATTTATTTTCTTCCTGAGTTTCTAAAGATACCTGCAGCAGTAGTGTACTATACTGTATTAGAACATCAAAACTATAAGAGAGAAGGAGAAAGAAAATAAAGAGTTACTAGAAGGACTAAAAGCAGAAATTTTAAAGACTCAACTGATGGAGAAGGTGCAATGGAAAGAGTAGGAGCAGGCCAAGTCCAACAAGCTTCGTCTTGCTAGCTTGCACATATTTCGTCTACGTTTTATGTCCATGTATGTGGCCGTTTACTTTTTGATTCACTATTTCTTTCACTCTCCAGTCTTAGCAATTCGTGATTGGCGTTTAACTTACTTCACAGTAATCCTCTTTCTAAAGTTTTCTTTGAAAACTCAGAATGGAGGTTTTGATAGGGTTACACGGACCCTCCTTTATACCCACCACTTGGGTGTCGTTGTAAAGGTTTTTTTTCCTATTCTTGTTTGCTTTTGCAGCTTTCTTTCACCTTTGTCTTTGTCTTTTAGTAGTGTGTGTTTCTTTTTAAAGTCTTTGGTGTGCTAGTGGTGTGGAGATTTCTGCTAAGTGCTTTAAGGTGTCCGTCTTTAGCTATGGATACAGAAGAGCTAATTTGGAGATGCAGAGCTATTAAGTTATTAGGGCTAAAGGAAGGCAAAACTATTTTCAAGAATAAAATGAAATCGAAAGGGGAAAAAATTGTAGTTGGATGTTTAGTTGGAAAAGTGATGACAAACAAAAGTGTAAACAAGGAAGGGTTGAGGATAGCACTTCAACAGGCATGGCAGAATAAAAAAGAAGTGAAGGTGGAAAGCTTGGGTGATAACGTGTTCATGTTTAAATTTGGAGCAGAAGTGGATAAGAAAAGGGCATTAAAAGGAGGGCCATGGCATTTTGCTAGGGCACTTATTGTGTTTGCAGAACCAGAAGGAATTGGAAACATATTAAAGTAGTCTTTCACCCATGTATCGTTTTGGGTACAACTACAAAATGTGCCAATAATGTGCATGGATAGAGAGACAATTGCAGAACTTGGGGAAGTTATTCGCAAAGTTGAGGAAGTTAAAACTGATGCAAATGGGGATTGTATGGGGGAAGTAATCAGAGTTAGAGTCTCCATAGATGTCACAAAACCGCTAATGAAGATCCTGGAAATTAAACAAAAAGATACACATGAGGAAGAAGGTATT
This sequence comes from Citropsis articulata, assembly GCA_030449925.1. Taxonomy (NCBI): domain Eukaryota; kingdom Viridiplantae; phylum Streptophyta; class Magnoliopsida; order Sapindales; family Rutaceae; genus Citropsis; species Citropsis articulata. Next base: position 817,046 of record JASUUH010000226.1, read on the forward strand.
CCAGTCCTGATAAGGTATGAAAGGCTACCAGATTTTTGTTATTGTTGTGGGTGCATCGAACATCAATTCAGGGAATGTGCAATGTACAAGAATCAGCCAAAGGATGAGTTAGCATATGGTCCATGGCTTAAAGCACCAACCATGGCAGAAAAATTAAACCAAAGTAGAAGAAGAAACAAAGAAAATGATACTGAAAACCGAAGCCCTGAAGCTCAAACCAGACAAGAAAACCAAATTTCCACAAGATTGCTACGGTAAGATGTGGGATCTCAAATGGGTCAAGAAAGCGGGCCAAATACTATCCAAGAACCAATGGGCAATGATAAGCAATTAATGAATGATAGAGACAAGTCAAGTCTAGAAAAAAGTAGCTGGAAATATCAAGAGGAGACAGCTAATGTAGTCAATCTCTCTAGGGAACAGAAGAGAGAAACGGGAAAATAAAATGAAGGAGAAAGTTGGAGGGAGCCGCAGAATTTTGGAGCCAATTTGGAAATGGAAAAAGGAAAATATGAGGCTGAAAAAAAAGAGGGGAAATGTGATAATGATAAAGGGGATATCCAAAACAAAATCTCTCAATTGGGCCACAATGATGGGATGGCCCAAGCTGTATCGGGAGTTGGAGAAGGTGATAATGGATTGAAACTCAAGCCCAAAAAAAGAAAATGGAAAATTCAAGCAAGGAGTGGGGAATATGGTGGGAATACGGAAAAAAGGCCTACAACTATCAAGAGGTTAGCTAGTGAAGTTAATTGGGCAAGCCTGGAAACAAAGAAGAAGAAAATAGATGGCCCAACAATGGTGATTCCTCTTATATCACCAGACGCAAAACAGATGTTAAGAGGGGAAATAGAAGAAGAGCAAGATGTGGGTAGCACAGATATGGCAGTGGAAAACATGGAGGAAATATCATGAGGTCGCCACCACCTTACCAAAATCATGAAATTGTGTTCGGAACGCTCGGGTTTGGGGAATGGCCCGACGTTCCGTAAAGCCAAAAAATTCTCCAAATTTATAGGCCTTAGATTATGTTTTTTTGCGAGACAAAACTGACAGCAAAGCAAATGCAGAACAAGTGTAGAGAGTTGGGATACGAGAATTGTTTTGAAGTGGGACGAAATGGATTGGGAGGTGGCCTGGCAATGCTATGAGTACAGGTGACGGTGGAAATAAAGTCTTCAAGAGGCATCACATCGATACAAAGGGTACATGCTGAAAATGGTGTTACCGAGGTGTACAGGAATCTATAGCCACCCAGAGACAGGGCAAAAACATCACACGTGGACCTTGATGAAAAGGTTAGCTACTCTTTCTTCTTTACCTTGGCTTTGCTTCGGAGATTTCAATGAAATTATGATGCCTTTTGAGAAGATTGGAGGAAATGACAGAGATGTGAAAATGATGTGCGACTTTAGAGATACAATTAGAGTGTGTGAGCTAAGGGATTTGAGAAGGAAGGGGCAGCCCTTTACTTGGTCTAATCAAAGATATGGACCCCATTTGATTAAAGAAAGGTTGGATCGTTTCCTGTGCAACATGACTTGGGGGGATATTTTTCATGAAGTCAGAGACTTTAGTTACTTGGACTTCTAATACAATCCTATCTTAATGAATATAGAGGAGAGAGGGAGAGGTATTAGATATCACAAAAAACTACTTCTCGTATCTATTATGAGGATTTATGGAGTTCCTATGAGAAATGTAAAGAAATTGTAAAGAATGAGTGGCTGGATTATAGAACCTGGTGTGGAGAAAATGTTGTTCAGACTTTCAAAAAAACAGCAAAGGAATCCCTAGCACAGTTGAAATTATGGAGTAGGAATGAGCTTAATGAGCTTGGGAATAGAAGGAAGCAGGATGATAAGTTGATGGAAGAATTAAAGACTATAAGGCAATATTATATTCCGTATAAAGATGGAGACAGAATTAAGAGGATTGAAAAGCAGCTGGATGCCATTCTTACGGATGAAGAAATCTATTGGAAGCAGAGATCGAGAGCAGACTGGTTGAAAGAAGGGGATCGAAACACAAAATATTTCCATGCAAAGGCATCATCAAGAAAAAGAAAGAACAAGATCTGGGGAATCCTGGATGATGAAGATAAGTGGACCGAGGAAGCAGAGGAGGTAGAAAGAATGTTCTGTGATTACTTCACAAACCTATTCACATCGACAAACCCATCCCAAGCTCAAATGGAAGATGCGCTTCAGGACATTCCAGTCAAAGTAACAGAAGAGATGAATGAGATGCTGGATCAACCATTTACAGAAGATGAAATCTTAGCCGCTTTAGCTCAAATGTGTCCAACAAAGGCCCCATGTCCATATGGTTTTCCTGCGGTGTTTTTTCAGTAGCACTGGAGATCCGTGAGCGAAGGAGTGTTGACAACTTGCAAGCACATTCTCAACGAAGGAGGTAGTATTGCTTCTTTAAACCATGCATATATTGCTCTAATCCTCAAAGTTAAAAAGCCTAGGAAAGTAACTGAATGCAGGCCTATTAGTTTGTGTAATGTTATATACGTAATCAGAAGCTAAAACTATAGCAAATAGGCTAAAGCAAATACTACATTCTGTCATTGCTCCTTCTCAGAGCGCTTTTATTCCTGATAGGCTAATCACTGATAACATCATCATAGGCTATGGATGTCTACATAAAATCAGAACTCATAAGAGTAAAAAGAGTGGCTTAATTGCTTTAAAGATGGACATAAGCAAAGCTTATGACAGGGTGGAATGGATGGATTTTTAGAGTACACCATGAGAAGGTTAGGTTTTTCTGGAAAATGGATTGATTTAATCATGAGGTGTATTACAACAACATCCTTTTTTGTACTGATAAATGGTGTTGCGAAGGGTGAAATCCATCCCCAAAGAGGCTTGCGACAAGGGTGCCCTTTATCCCCATACTTATTCATATTGTGTGCATAAGTTTTTTCTAATTTGCTGCTGCAGGCTGAATCCCAACAACTAATTCATGGGCTGAGATTTAATAGAAGCTTGTCGATTACTCATCTTATTTTTGCTGACGACAACCTCATATTTTCCAAAGCGACAACGGAAGATTATACAAATTTAAAGGCTCTTTTTGATTGCTATGCTGCAGCTTCAGGTCAGATTTTCAACTATGAAAAGTCTTCAATGTTTTTCAGTGGGGACATCTCAGCTAGTCAGATGGATAAAATCAAAAATATTTTTCAGCTCTATGTAGTCTCAAGACATGAAAAATATTTGGGCTTGCCATCTATGGTAGGAAGAAAGAAGATAAGTTTCTTCAATGACATTAAGCTGAGGGTGATGAATAAGATATCAAGCTGGAACAGCAAGCTCTTTTCGAGTGGAGGAAAGGAAATTTTGATTAAAGCTGTGGCTCAGGCAGTCCCTACCTACGCTATGAGCGTTTTCAAGCTTCCGATGGGATTATGTGAAGATATTTAGCTAGCTATTGCAAGCTTCTGGTGGGGATAAAAAAGGGAGCAAAGACATATCCATTGGGCAAAATGGGAGAGGCTATGTAGAGCAAAAGGAAAAGGGGGCATGGGCTTCAAAGACTTGTCAAGCTTTAGTAGCTAAGCAGAGCTGAAGGATTATCCAATTCCCAAACTCACTGTTAGCTAGAGTTTTACAGGCAAAATATTTCAAGAATTCAGATTTCTTAGGGGCTAAGCTGTGATATCAACCTTAATTTATTTGGAGAAGTATTTTATGGGGAAGACATGTGATTCAAAAAGGACTCAGGTGGAGAATTGGAAATGGATAGAATGCGCCGATTTATAATATGGATTCCTAGACCTGCAACTTTTAAGATAATATCTTAGCCAACTTTGCCTGCAGAAGCTACAGTATCCTTTTTGATCAATGAAGAGCACAAATGGGATGAGAACACAATTAGACAACATTTCATACCTGATGATGTTGAAAGAATAATGCAGATTCCTCTCCCAAGAGGTCCAGAACCTGATCAGCTTATATGGGCTTATGACAAGCAAGGGTTATACTCTGTGAAGAGTGGTTATCAGGTGGCTCTCAGCCTCAAACTTCCGAACTGTCCAAGCACCTCAAGAACCAGTCTAACAGAGCGGAACGTGATTTGGAAGCTTGAAATTCCAGCAAAGATAAAGATTTTCATGTGAAAACAAAATATGTTAGCAACTTAAAAATTTGGGAAGAAGAAAGTTTTTCAAGATCCATGGTGTCCAAGATGTCAAGAAGGGAAAACGCCTTTCATGCTCGACAGAGTGCAAAGCTTCCCAAAAGATGTGAAAACTCACAAAATTTAAGGAGGACTTTAACCTCCTGGTCAATCAAGACTTGTTGAGTATACTCCATGGGCTAACAGTTAGAAGAAATATAAGAGATATGGGGATGATTGTGGCTTTATTCTGGGTAAGCTGGCACTCCAGGAATCTTTTTGTCATTGAAAAGAAGGAAGCTAATGTTCGATGGCACAATAGAGTCAAGCACAGTGAGTCTTATCAAAGAGTTAAAACTCCCCAAAGGCAAGATGATCCGCAACAGGTGCCTCATACGCAGCCAAGTTGGAAACCTCCACCTGAAGGATAGTTTAAAATGAATGTAGATGCAGTAATTAAGTCAAAGGATCAATTCACTGGACTGAGAATTGTTATCAGAAATCATAAGGGAGAATTTGCCGGCCGGTAAAAGTCCAGATTCTATAGTTGTGTAACATCCTGTCAAGCAAAGAACCGGGTTTAGAAATTACGAAAATGCAGATTGCACCACTTGTTGTTGAATCGATTGTCAAGTGGTAAACCTAATCACGGTAAGAAGAGCAAAGAAGTCGGAGATTGGTCGATCATTTCGAGGCTCAAGAAAGGATTAAAAGGCTAAAAATGTTACAAAGACACATCCGTAAACCTGTAAATAACATCGTGCATAACTTAGCTAACTTAGCCTTAAATTTTGATAAGCCAGAAATTTGGATTGGAGGCTGCCCACCCAATCTTTTGTATTTATTTTCTTAGTTTTTCAATGAAAGTTATACTTTCCAATCAAAAAAAAAAAAAGCAATTCGTGATTGGCACAAACGTCTCTTTCTTCGGACCATCTTTGTAACGGTGTCGTTTCTTGCGGATAAAAGAATCATACCTGCCTGTTGCCTGTCAACAACAGTGGTCAATGACATTTGGATTTGGGTCCATAATTCCATATATTTTCCTAAATTAGGTCATGGTTTGTCCATTTATGCAAAGTAGAGCCCCACCCCGTCGCCCTATTTAAGTAGTCAAATTCCTATTATAACATGGAACCTTAAGCCACCATGATGATGTAGGGTTGCGCTTATGGTGTGATCTTAAATATGATGCACCTATGTCTGGCTAGACAGCCATGCACCATGAGGTGGACGTTTTTTTGTTTGGTTTGGTTCGGTTCAAGTTCAAAATTGAATTAAATTAGAATCCATTGGTTCATAATTTTATAAACCAAATACAAACCAAATACTAGAATCAAACCAAACTGAACTAAAATAATTTAATTTAGTTTGGTTTGGTTCTATAGTTTATTAGTTTAGTCTGATTTAGTTTGGTTCGAGCAATTTTTACTTATATATTGTACCCAAAAAAAAATTAGACCAAAAAAAATTAGTCACGTACTATTTTTCAAAGTTATCATCTCCTTATGCCTTTTTCGTGCCACAGACCAAAAATTTTCTTGAGTGCATAAATCTACAAACAATAAAAAAACATAATAAAGTCTAATAGTAATTTAAAAATCCACAACAAATTGCAAAACAAATTTCACTTTAAAGTTCCATTGCCACTGAGCATTATGCTAATCAACACTTCTTAATCTTTCAACTTCCGCACCCACAATACCGTCATTATTTCTCTAAATGAGCCATTAGCCAAGCACCCAACAATTAAATAAAATAAAATAGAGTGTATATATAATATTACATTGATAATCACAATATATAATATCATATTGATAATCACATTCATTAACTAACAAACAAAAAGTATCAATTTGATTAACTAAATATTTTTCATTTTGAACCATATGAATGAAAGTTAAACAAATCAAAGTTATCCAATTACTTAAAATAAACTTAAATTTAAATTTTACAAAATATATGTTTTGAAAGTTAATCTATAAATTCATTTTATTCAACTAGTTGATTAAAGTTTGTTGTCGTTTCCAAGAAAAGAGAGGACTACCACTGATTTTGTGTTAATAAGAATGCTTTAACCATTTTATGAGTCAAAGATCTTCTATATTGATCTAGTTTTGGCTAAAACTCTTATATTTTTTTTCATAAATTCTTTTTTTTTTAACCATTTGGTTTGGTTGTTTAGTTTAGTTTTAAACCAAATCTAACAAGAACCAATTGGTTCAAAAACTTTTGAACCAGTTAGTTTTTGTTGCCCGAACCGATCTGAATTGAACTGCCATTATTAATGTACCATATATGTTTTGTCATTTGGTATCATTTTTGCTTTTCAATTTTGCACCTGGAGCTGGCCTGGAGTTTGATTTTAGAATTTTAAGTGGTTGCCTGGGTGGGATTTGATTCATTTTAGTAGGTTGTAACCCGAATTTTCATCCAAACCTTAATTTTAACCCGAATTTTCAATCCGATCCAATCCGAATTGCGAACCCCAATTGATCCGAGTTGAATTAAATTCAGTGTGGTTTGGTTTGGGTTTGTGTTTGTGTTTCGAACCCGATTGGGTTGAATTTTTTAACCCAAATGGGTTGTAACCCAAACCGAAACCCGAACAACCCGAACCGAAACCCGATTTGCCCACCCCTAACCAAATTATCTTGTGTTTTTTTTTTTAACTCTTAGATGGGGTCTTATTAATTACTTAGGCACTGTTCAGTATTGAAGGGCTGTAGTTGTTGTAGGAAAGAAAATTATAATTACAAAATAAAAGTTGATAATTTGATAAAATATGCTTCATATAATAATTTTAATAGAAAAAGCAAAGATATTTTAGGTTTTTTTTATTATATAAGGGTGATAAAATTAGTTTATTTTTCAAGCAGAATGTGTTTACTAAATATTTTATTGCTATAAGATGCGCTTGTCCACCATAATACCAAATAAGGCCTCGTGAATAGAATTTGATTAACATTCACCTATAAGGGGGTATCGATAATTTTGTCTCGAAATGTTAGTTTGATTATTGTTCATTTTCTTGCAAAGGTTCAATGTTTTAAAGATTAAAAAGGTAAAAAATAATTCAACTGCTCTTTTGTTTTTTTCCACCTCCTTTTTATTTAGAATTTATATAACGGGATATCAAGGTTTTGCAGTAATGCTATGACATTTTATGCACCTTTTATCTGCTCGCATCTTGCGCTTCTTCACTATGCAGCCTTTCCATGGATGTTGAGATCGTTTCATCTCAAATACAATGAACCCGCCTCGCCACCAAAGCCCTCTGCTTTGAGCCATTGAAGGCTCATGAAATGTCCGATGGTCGAGTTCGGTTTGAAGCTTAACGCTCCACCTCATCGATATTCGCCTCAAGAAAGTACGGATGGATATCTACACTCCAATTTTTGAGCAGATGAAGATTGACATCCGTATGAATCTCAAGGCTCGTAGGGTTGAATCAAGGCCGCAGCACACACCTGCATATAAGTAATTCATGTATGTGCGATTTTGTTCATGCATTCATGCTTGGTTTTGATGTTATTGATGCCATCGCCCTTTTGTGTTTGGATGAGCTGTGTGTGGAATCTTTTGAGATCAAGGATGTCAAGACACTTAGAGGTGAGCATTTGTCACGTGCCATTGGAAGACCTTCTGGTAAAGGTGGCAAAACAAAGTTTGCAATTGAAAATGCAACAAAGACAGGGATTGTCATTGCTGATACGAAAATTCACATACTAGGATCTTTTGCCAATATTAAGATTGCAAGGGATTCCCTTTGCAGCCTCATCTTAGGATCCCCTGCTGGAAAGGGTGTATTCAAAACTTAGAGCAGTGACTGCCAGATTGACAGAAAGGTTTTGATCATTCTCATATTGTTATATTATGCAAGCGAGATTTTTTTATGCCAAGTGTGTCTATGAGAGGGTAACCTAGCGGTTAGGACTTTGTCAATCAAAGCATTATCATTGGTACAAGCTTTTGTTCGATTGTGTATTCGAATATGTTTGTGTGTCGATTATCATTCCGTGCCGTTGAATTCACTCTTCACTGCTTTGTCAAGTGCTCTTCATTTACGAGGGGATTATCAGTCGTCCAAATGGACAGCAAAAATTTTGGTTTCCCCGAACTATGCTACTTTTTGTTATTGAATCTATCTATACAGCTTCAAGTGAAGAAATTTTAAATCTTTACCCCGATATTGCTATGCTCAGTAGCAAATGGGAATAGTCTTTGTCAAACCGCTAAAATACGCGGTGCAAAATGGCGTTTTACGTGTACTATTGATGCTCACAGAAAATGGCTACGTGCTCTATGCCGCAATTCAAAGAAAATGGTTTTAGTTTCATTAGTGAACCATCAAATACATGGTTTTCCAAAGAGTGTAGTAAAAATCTTTTAATACAGAATGAATAGAGTTTGCTCACATAGCTGGCATTGCCCTTGGTTTCATGCTCTATTTCGGTTACCACTCTTAGCAATAATACAAAAACGGACTAACAATCGGTGTTTACTGGACTTTTTATTTTCATTTAAACTTTTGAAAAGAAATAAACGGATATATGTAATTTAGACTTTTTGTGTTTTCTTTCAAGAAAATAACATAGTAATACAAAATAAATGCCAGTTTGTCAATAAACTAGGATAATATTAAAGAAAATTCCAACATATATGTAGAATTTTCTTGGGCAATATTTATTATAACTTATAATTAAGTTTTTTAGTGTAAAAATGAATAACAATGAACCCCTCAGCCAAACCACTCCCTCACAATTATGGGGGTAGTGGTTCGAACCCCTTATAAAAGTATTGTGAGGTTTAATTTTTTTTTAAAAAAAAATTTGAGTGAAGACAGTCTTCTCATTTTCTAAATGTGAGTAGAGTTGACGTCTTTCGAATATTAGATAAAGTTAAAATTTAGGCAATGCTACATAAAATTTAATGTAAATTAGTCTCAGTAATTTTTTTATTATAAATATCAGTTATAATCTCATATAATGTGAGTTGTAATTTAAGTAATAGTCTCATGTAAATAAATAAAAAAAACAATGAGTTTAATGTAACTTAAAACCAGATAAAATTGATCCCTTAGCCCACCGTTTTATTACTTATTTTTACCTTATGTTTGTGTGTGGGTGTGTGTCCAATTGCATGTAAAGATATAAAATTGCCTGCTCAATCGCAATACCGAATAAATGCAAACTCGAAATAGCCAACTTTAACAATCGTCGATGCTGCCAATTAAATTCACCGTGGTCGCAACTGTGGCAAGTAATTAAGTGAGCAAATTTCATCATTATTAATGCACGCAACTATTTCAATCAAATGGTTATGATAGCAGCTGAGCTAGCAATTAATAATATTTAGCTGTGACTTGTACGGTGTGATTCAAATTCAACTTCGGAAAATCCATCATCTATTCATCATCATTAACCATACCTTGAGTTGGCTACATGTAGGCTGAACATGTGTGTGAAACCCGAATTAACATATTACCTATTGCTGACTACTGCAGGTATTTTTAATTTGCCATGTGGCCTTGTTTTGTTAGGCTATATGATAAAACGGATATGATGAAGAGTTATGTTAAGATTCCAAGATTATCGAGTGATGTCCCGCTAATATGTTCGATGGTAGAATATTAATTTTATTAGTTATAAAATTTATTAGCCAGTAAATGAACAACACATAATTGTTAGATTCAATTTAAAAGTTAATTATTGATATTTCTACCATATATGAATGACTCATATTATAAAAATTCGTCATAGTCAAGTTATTTAAGGGGAACCCAATTGCAATTCAATAAGCTGCAACTCATTTCCCTTTTCCGACGATGGACTAGATCCTGACTTATGACATTTTCTATGCAATGTATGACCAAGAAAATATGTATAGTGTAGTAGATTGAAATAGAATTTGAAGAAGATATTACATATTATGAATTGGGCGATCAGATGAAGTTCGAATAATGAAAGTGTATGAAGAAAATAGTAGAAGAATTAGTTATGTAAATGTTATAAAGGTGACAATTAGCTTTCATGTCTAAGTCCAACAAGGTACCTTTAATTGTTAATTATATACTAAATGTAGTACAAATAAACCAAAACCGTGTTTGTCAAATACTGTATGGTTTTCGTATAAAATTTTTGGAGTGTTGAAAAGAAGCGAGGCTCGTAGAATATATTTTAGATAATACCACTGAAAGTTCACAAAAATATTATAGAAACGAAAAAAGAAATAGACACTCGAGACACAGAGATCGACATGCACAAGCTCACACATTTATAGATTAATTAAGGGAAATAATTATATCTTGACTAATATTAAGGACACATAATTACAGTTCTTATTAATCGTAAATTGGAAATGAAACAAATGCTTGCAACCGCAAGCAAAAGGGTCTGCACTTTGCTACCTTCGGTGTCAGCCTTGCTGCTTAAACTCTTAGTTTTAAAGAAATCTCGCCACTTTTTTATAGGCTTTTAAATATGTGATCAAAGCGTGCAAACGTTAACTGGGCCGGGCTTTGATATCTCTGATAAACCCATTTAAACTGCTAAGTGCTAACATAAAACTTGTCGGTTGGCCATTAAACATCTACTCCACGTGTTCATCCCAAATTGAATAAATAAAATGTTAAAATGCAACATTTAAGATTATCACATATGACGTGTCCTCACCGTCACATTATTGATGAAAAATAAAGTCAATGAATTATGTATCCTGTCTATCAGTACAATCCATTACTAGCTATGTCGTTTCATAGCAGTAGATTCATTGTGGTAGATGCTTGTCCCAAACCCTAATAACAGAACGAAAAATCAACGTGTTCAATTTTGAATAAACAGTAATTTGAGTGATAGAAGTCTAATAAACCCCACCTCGTAGCCGTCTCACTTGAAATTCACTTATTATAGAAATTGACTCATTTCAAATAGTTATAGAGAATTAATAATATAAGGTTTGATTATTCAAATGAAAACCACATTACAAAGAATATATCTGTTGGATAATCTTTCGTAAAATCATCTTGGCTTTAAAATGAGTTGATTTAATTCACATGTAGAGAGACATAAGTGACGGAACAGATGCCACAAATAGGTTTAATGTATTTCAACCGTCTAGTGCTGTTCTTTCAACTTGAATACACATGAATGAATATAATTAATTTATTTTATGGATGACGTGATACCAAATAGATTTAGGTTGAAATTGTTTTTGAAAATTTTAAAAGTGATTTTATAAAGTTAAAAGTTGATTTTGATATTTTAGTAAATTATTTTTAAAAATTTTTTTCGACAAAATCACCTCATTTTACTATAGATTTTGTAAAGCGTAGAACAAATAGCTTCAAAACGTTAAAATCAATTTTATACTTAATACAATTATATATATATATCATTAAATTTAAAGAGATAGAGATATAAGAATAAAAAAATGAAATTAACAAAATAAAATTTTTTTTTTCACTGCCTCACTAAGCTTCAAGACCGTCCACATTTTACGAACCCAAGTTACGGGTTTCCCACTTTCCCCTTCCTCTCGCTTTTAATTCAAATAATTTCAGCCGTCGATTCTGACTTCATCCAACAACTCTTATTATTTTTGCTGCACGGTGAGAAATGCTACTCCAAAACCCTCTCTTTTAATTCTTTGAACCTCACACCGCCATAGCCGCCATAGACAAAGAGGAGAAATATATACCATATAACTTTGAACAGTATTCGGTTCTTTTTTTTTTTTTTCAATAGAAGAAGGCACAATTTATATTTATTGTTTGCTTTTGGTAGATTGAATCGTGATAAAATTAAAACCTCGGTGTTTTTTTTTCTTTTTTTGAAGATATTTATGTATGAATTGTTGATAAAGCTGTTTGACTGTAGAAACTGTTTGGATGGCTGATTGAACTAAACAGAGATGCCTGAACAATTGCAAAGCTCATGTGATACCAAATAGATTTAGGTTGAAATTGTTTTTGAAAGTTTTTAAAGTGATTTTATAAAGTTAAAAGTTGATTTTGATATTTTGGTAAATTATTTTTAAAAATTATTTTCAACAAAATCACCTCGTTTTACTATAGATTTTGCAAAGGGTAGAGCAAATAGCTTCCAAACTTTAAAATCAATTTTATACTTAATACAATTATATATATATCCTTATATATTTCACATACACACGGATATATATATATATATATATAAAATTAAGATATAAAGTCATTAAATTTAAAGAGATAGAGATAGAAGATTAAAAAAATGAAATTAACAAAATAAAAATAAAATATTTTTTTTCACTGTCACACCCGTTTCACACCGGTCCACATTTTACGAACCCAAGTTACGGGTTTTCGACTTTCCCCTTCATCTCTCTTTTAATTCAAATAATCTCAGCCGTCGATTCTGACTTCATTCAACAGCTCTTATTATTTTTGCTACACGGTGAGAAACGCTACTCCAAAACCTCTCTCTTTAATTCTATAAACCTCACACCTCCATAGCCGCCATAGACAAAGAGGAGATATTTATAAGCTCTTACCTTGTTTTTTTCTTTTTTTTTTTTTTTTAATAAAAGAAGGTACGATTTATATTTATTGTTTACTTTTGATAGATCGAATCGTGATAAAATTAAAACCTTGGGTTTTTTTTTTTGAAGATATTTATATATGAATTCTTGATAAAGTTGTTTGGCTGTAGGAGCTGTTTGAATGGTTGATTGAACTAAACAGAGATGAACTGAACAATTGCAAAGCTCATGTGATACCAAATTTAAGAGTGGGCGTTCGGATTGGGTTAATCTGATCCGAACCGAACCCAAAATTTATTTCAGATTCGGTTCAGTTTGGGTTAGCCTATGAAATCCGAACGGGTTGAAAATTGCAACCCAATCGGTTTCAATTTCGGTTCGGGTTGAACCCGAACCGAAATCAAAACCCGATCGGGTTAGCTTAAAAAAAAAGAAATATTTGTATATATATATATATGTAACAAAACGCATTAACAGCATTGCTTCCTTTCTTCAAATCCCTAATCCCCTTTCTTCGCGATTTCACATTCGCGCCACAGAACGGCGCAACCCACACGCTGCTGCCGCCGTCGATTCCGTTCAGTGCACCGGCGTTGCAGCTTTTAGCTGTTCCTCCTTCCTTGAGCTGATCTGTTTCCTCATTCAAGACTTCAAGCTACTGTCGTTTTGAGCCCATCTTGAGTCGTTCGCGTCTGATCCAACTACTGCCATTACTGCCTCCGGCTTCATTCACCATCTACAGCCACACAAGGTGAAGTTATACATTTGATTTTGAATGGTGCATGAATGGTTATTTGTAAATCATCTTCTTTTGGGCATGGGTAAGAGGCATTATTGGCACTGAAATTGTTCAATCTTCTTTTGTGTAATGGTTATCTGTAATTGTTGCTGATTCGGTTACTCAACATTGTAATTGTTGTTGTCTTGAGTGTTAATCGTGATGGGTTATTAATGTACCATATATGTTTTGTCATTTGGTATCATTTTTGCTTTTCAATTTTGCACCTGGAACTGGCCTGGAGTTTGATTTTGGAATTTTAGGTGGTTGCCTGGGTGGGATTTGATTCATTTTAGTAGGTTGTAACCCGAATTTTCATCCAAACCGTAATTTTAACCCGAATTTTCAATCCGATCCAATCCGAATTTCGAACCTGAACTGATCCGAACTGAATTAAATTCGGTTTGGTTTGGTTTGGGTTCGTGTTTGTGTTTCGAACCCGATTGGGTTGAGTTTTCTAACCCGAACGGGTTGTAACCGTAACCGAAACCGAAACCCGAACCAAAGCCCGATTTGCCCACCCCTAACCAAATTATCTTGTGTTTTTTTTTTAACTCTTGGATGGGGTCTTATTAAGTGCTTAGGCGCTGTTCAGTATTGAAGGGCTGTAGTTGTTGTAGGAAAGAAAATTACAATTACAAAATAAAAGTTGATAATTTGATAAAATATGCTTCATATAATAATTTTAATAGAAAAAGCAAAGATATTTTAGGTTTTTTTATTATATAAGGGTGATAAAATTAGTTTATTTTTCAAGGTATAGCAGAATGTGTTTACTAAATATTTTATTGCTATAAGATGCAGTTGTCCAGCCATAATACCAAATAAGGCCTCAAGCTGAATAGAATTTGATTAACATTCGACCTATAAGGGCTGGTATCGATAATTTTGTCTGAGCTGTTAGTTTGATTATTGTTCATTTTCTTGCAAAGGTTCAATGTTTTAAAGATTAAAAAAAAGGTAAAAAATAATTCAATCTGTTCTTTTGTTTTTTTTCCAGCCTCTCCTTTTTATTTAGAATTTATATAACGGGATATTGAAGGTTTGCTGGTAGTAATGCTATGACATTTTTATGCACCTTTTATCTGTTCAGATCTTGCAGTTCTTCACTATGCAGTCTTCCATGGATGTTGAGATCGTTTCATCTCAAATACAAAATGAACCCGGGCCTCTGCCACCAAAGCCCCTGTTTGAGCCATTGAAGGCTCATGAAATGTCTGATGGTCGAGTTCAGTTTCGGAAGCTTAACGTTCCACCTCATCGATATTCGCCTCTCAAGAAAGTATGGATGGATATCTACACTCCAATTTTTGAGCAGATGAAGATTGACATCCGTATGAATCTCAAGGCTCGTAGGGTTGAATTGAAGACCAGAGCAGACACACCAGACATAAGTAATCTACAGAAGTGTGCAGATTTTGTTCATGCATTCATGCTTGGTTTTGATGTTATTGATGCCATTGCCCTTTTGCGTTTGGATGAGCTGTATGTGGAATCTTTTGAGATCAAGGATGTCAAGACACTTAGAGGTGAGCATTTGTCACGTGCCATTGGAAGACTTTCTGGTAAAGGTGGCAAAACAAAGTTTGCAATTGAAAATGCAACAAAGACAAGGATTGTCATTGCTGATACGAAAATTCACATACTAGGATCTTTTGCCAATATTAAGATTGCAAGGGATTCCCTTTGCAGTCTCATTTTAGGATCCCCTGCTGGAAAGGTGTATTCAAAACTTAGAGCAGTGACTGCCAGATTGGCAGAAAGGTTTTGATCATTCTCATATTGTTATATTAGTTCTTGGTCACTGTTATATGAAAAAATTTGTGCAATTGAGTACAGCATAGAGATTTCATCCTATGCACACAAAAAATTTTCCTTTAATCAGAAGTATTGAAGACTGTCAAGTCATTTTCTGAGAGATGTATTAGCTACTAGCGAACTTTCCATAATTGAGTTAATTTCATTTTTATATTAGACTTATATTTGCTATGCAAATTACACTGTTGTTCAGTTTTGAAGCTTTATCAGTTGATATAATTGCATTTAATAGGGCAAACCATCTAATCTCGAGGAGTCCAGTGACAGGAAATCCACCAATTAGTAGATAGACTAATTCTACCGCCTGAGAACAGGACTTGTAGTGGGGATTTGGAGGAAAGCTTCAGTGCCATGAAACGAGGCATGTTTTCCTACTGCAAATTCATTTCTTGGTGTTCTTCGTGGTCGGTCACTTACCCAATCCCTTTGTATTTATTACTCTAGAGGTTGTGTAAGGGAGAGGGAGAGTAAGTTATTCTCCAACTCTTCACCCACGGCAACACACCCACACCCCCCCTGCCCCCCACCCCCAAAACCAAAACCCCAACAAAAAAAAAAAAAACCCTCTAGACAATTAGTTGTAAATTATCAGTCATTTGGAGCCGTAGAAAGGAAAAGACATTATTGTATATTCATTTGATTTCTTTCATGGATCTCTGTTGTTGCCCTAATAGTTGAATGAATTAGTTAATTCCAACTTACACTGCAACCATTACTATTAGCGTACATAATTCATAGGTGCTCTAAATAATGTAATTCTTTTCAATCACAGAAACGCTTCATACCATAGGAAACAGAAAATATAAGCCAAATACATACCACCGAAGGCATACCTCAGTTACAGACATTATTTATACTGCAATACCTACTTTTATTTCAATCCTTGAAGCAATTTTACAGAGGTTTGTCATGTTTTAAGCACGGAAAATCATACAGGACCAATTTTACAATTTGTAACAATCGAGAATAATCAAAATGTAGGATTTAAGGAATCAAGTAAACCACCAAAGGATCTATCTAATTGAATACATCAAGCTGGGATTACATGTACATTATGAAAATGGAGGCAGAATGTTCACGATTAATTACTCCAACTGCTCATACTTACATTTACGTTCAAGAAGACCACAATCGTAATGTTAGCATCAGAGCATTTTCCCGATCTTCATTAAGCAGTTTCTATGGCTGGCTTGCATGAGAGAAGCCTGATCCATACCAGAAGTGCAAGCAACTTGTAGCAAACACTGGGTAATTTCATTTTAGTTTTCTGGTTCGCTCTCTTTCCGATGCACGACCACCATTGAGCTTCCTTTCTTTGTCCCTCTTCATTCTAGTAGGAGTACCAGGGGCCAGGCAAGGGCTTTGGACCTTCTCTGCGTCAGATTCATACTTTTGAGAAGCAAGATAAGCCAAGGCAGTGACCACATCAGCAATGACTGGTCGCATATCAGCCTCCTCATGGACACACATTGCTGCAACAGCAAGAGCTTGATAGAAGCCCCTAGGAGGGTATTGACCTTGAAGCTCTGGATCAGCAATGAGCGAGTGTCTTGTTCGGTCTTTGAACAGTGGTCTTGCCTGCCATGAAGTCAAGATTAATGTAACATTTGCATAAGTTATATAAACTCAGTACTCTTTTCAAAATATCCTCTTAGTTCCAAGTCAACAGGTGCTTTATTTCTGCTGCTTACCCATGCAACCAGACTCTGCTCCGCTGCAGCTTTTGAAGTGTCAACTGCTTTCCTGCCTGAAAGGATTTCCAGAAGAACAACCCCAAAGCTATACACATCTGATTTTAAAGTCAGTTGACCTGTCTTTGCATACTCTGGAGCGCAGTATCCATAAGTTCCCATAACCCTCGTAGATACATGGGTGTTATCACCAACAGGACCAAGTTTGGCCAAGCCAAAATCAGATAGCTTGGGATGATAACCTCTGTCAAGCAAAATGTTTGAGCATTTTAAATCTCGGTATATAACTGGTGGTTTAGCTTTGTCATGTAAATACTCTAATCCCCTTGCTGCCCCAGTTGCTATTTTCATTCTTGTATTCCAATCAAGTGGTTTCTTGCCAGGAGGGAGGTCTGCAAAACAACAAGAGACCTGACATCAAGTCAGAGCAAATAAGATGACACATTGAACAAATAAACATCCGGAGGTAAAGCTAAAATTTTTAATACCATGTAAATGGTCTTCCACAGATCCTAAAGGCATATATTCGTAAACCAAAAGCCTTTGATCTCCATCAGCACAATAACCGATTAGATTAACCAGGTTAGGGTGGTGAAGTAGACTTAACATCAATACTTCAACAAGAAATTCCCGGTTCTGCACCCCATTGCGATCAAGTTGCTTGATAGCTACAACCTGCAACAAACACAGAATAACTTGCATCATACCCCATAGTGAAACCCCAAAAAAATCAGATCACATGAAAAGTATAACATGCAAAGCTCATTTAATTCATGCTCTCCACTGCCTTTATAGTGAGACACGATATTTAAGAGTTGACTAACCTGATTAATACTTTCTAAATACCCTTTATACACTCTACCAAAACCTCCCTCGCCCAAAAGACATTCTGATCTGAAATTTTTAGTCGCAGCTGCCAACTCTGGAAAGTTAGTGTCTGAGCTGTAATCTGGTCGGAGGCTCCATCTTAGATGCCTCCTTGACACGCAAGGAGGAATTCATCTTTAATTTATCTGAAACACATTTTAGAGATAAAAGACTTAACAACGAATGGAAACAATACTAGAATCATCAACTAACGGACAAACAAAGGAATGCAAAAGACAAACATAAAGAAGCGGTTGAGAGTTGGACTTTAGCAAAATAAGCAAGCAACATTTCTGTAGCATTATTTGATTGAATCTTACTGGAAATCAGGCATCACAAATTCAAAAAATGACGCACCTTCATAATTCAAGCCATATACAACACATATAAGATAAGCAGTAGTTAAAATCTAAGCCATGTAGGATTCTTGCTTGTGAGTTCACAGTTCACCATATATCCTAAGATAAAATGAACATGAATTTTATTAGCTAGAAATTAACAAATGAATAATTGACAAATCAGGCAATTATATATTAAAAAAATTCACCTTTTGCCATGCATGACTCATAACACATCCGAATTGTCAATTTGTGATCAATCCACAACAAACCCAGATGAATATATAATCAAAACTACCCAAAGAAAGAAAAAATTCGAGCACAATCATAAAGAAACCAACATGGATGCTCAATCAAGGCATATATATACGAAAAACTCTGTCTGAAGCTCTTTTCATTCTTTACACAAATGTTCATGAACCATACAAATTTGTTTTATACTTACCTGGAATGGAATTGATCCGATCAAGAGGCTTCTGTTGCATCTTCATTTTCTTCTTGTTCTTGGCCTTCCTGAATGAATCGCCAGAGCATGGAAACCACCCCATGTTCTATTTATTTTCTTCCTGAGTTTCTAAAGATACCTGCAGCAGTAGTGTACTATACTGTATTAGAACATCAAAACTATAAGAGAGAAGGAGAAAGAAAATGAAGAGTTACTAGAAGGACTAAAAGCAGAAATTTTAAACTCAACTGATGGAGAAGGTGCAATGGAAAGAGTAGGAGCAGGCCAAGTCCAACAAGCTTCGTCTTGCTAGCTTGCACATATTTCGTCTACGTTTTATGTCCATGTATGTGTGCCGTTTACTTTTTGATTCAATATTTCTTTCACTCTCCAGTCTTAGCAATTCGTGATTGGCACAAACGTCTCTTTCTTCGGACCATCTTTGTAACGGTGTCGTTTCTTGCGGATAAAAGAATCATACCTGCCTGTCAACAACAGTAGGCAATGACATTTGGATTTGGGTCCATAATTCCGTATATTTTCCTACATGAGGTCATGGTTTGTCCATTTATGTAAAGTAGAGCCCCACCCCGTCGCCAGTAGTCAAATTCCTATTATAACATTGAATCTTAAGCCACCATGATGATGTAGGGTAGCGCTTATGGTGTGATCTTAAATATGATGCACCTATGTCTGGCTAGACAGCTTTGGTTTGGTTCGGTTCATGTTTAAAATCGAATTAAATTAAAATTTATTAATTTATAATTTTATATATTAAATACAAATTAAATATTAGAATCAAACCAAACTGAACTAAAATAATTTAATTTAATTTGGTTTGGTTCTATAGTTTAGTATGATTTAATTTGGTTCGAGTAAATTTACTTTATATATTGTACCTAAAAAAAATTAGACCAAAAAAAAAAATTAGTCACATACTATTTTTCAAAGTTATCCCCTCCTTACGCTTTTTTTGTGACACAGACCAAAAATTTTCTTGAGTGCATAAATCTACAAATAATAAAAAACACAATAAAATTTAATAATAATTTAAAAACCCACAACAAATTACCAAAGAAATTTCACTTCAAAGGTCCATTGCCACTGAGCATTATGCTAATCAAAACTTCTTAATCTTTCAACTTCCGCACCCACAATACCTTCATTATCTCTCTAAATGAGCCATTAGTCAGGCACCCAACAATTAAATCAAATAAAATAAAGTGTATATATAATATTATATTGATAATCACAATATATAATATCATATTGATAATCACATTCATTAACTAACAAATAAAAGTATCAATTTTATTAACTAAATATTCTTCATTCTGAACCATATGAATGAACAAATCAAAGTTATCCAATTGCTTAAAATAAACTTAAATTTAAATTTTACAAAATATATATTTTTAAAGTTAATCTATAAATTCATTTTATTAAACTAGTTGATTAAAGTTTGTTGTCATTTCCAAGAAAAGAGGGGACTATCACTAATTTTGTGTTAATAACAATGCTTTAACCATGTTAAGACTCAGAGATCTTCTACATTGATCTAGTTTTGGCTAAAACCCCGATATTTTTTTCATACATTCATTTTTTTTAACCATTTGATTTGGTGGTTTAGTTTAGTTTTAAACGAAATCTAACAAGAACCAATTGGTTCAAAAACTTTTGAATTATTTAGTTTTTATTGCCCAAACCAATTTGAATTGAACTACCATTAAACAGTTATGTTCGAATGGAATCAAACCAAATGCCCCGCCCCATAGCCTATGAAGTCTTGCCTTAGGATTGTTTTAGATGCCTATGGTGGCTTGCTCTAGGATTGTTTTAGATGAAATTATGGCTTTCAAACAACTTATTATGGAAAAATTGCTAAAATTTAGAAAAGGGTGTCAGAAGTTATGGTTGGAAAATGATTATTCAATTGCAGTCTTTTACTCAATAATTCCATCTAGAATCCTTCTCAACCCCTCCAAAATCATTGGCTCAATTATTAACTTCAATTGATTGAAACTTAATTTCACTTCATTTATGCTTTCATAGAAAAAAGAAAAGAAAAGAAAAAAAAAAAAGAATCAGAACAATTGATGGCTTGTCTCATGCTGGCCTTCTTTGCCACTCTTTCATTTGTGAGATCATTCTTTTGGAAATATTAGCAAATTTCTTTCCAAATATATAAGTGGCTTCTTAAACCATAAATTAGCACAAATTAAATATTAGTTACTATTTTTTTGTTTTTTAAGATGTGTCTCGCTTCTTCCACCACCACCAATTCCAAAATCCCTTTTCAATGTACCCTTAACTTGATTATTTTTATTTTTATTTTTTTCGATAACTTGAACTTTCTTGAGTTTTACTATAGAAGGAAGGGATAAAAAAAAAAAAAAAAACCTCTAATGCATTTTCTTTTGATTCGTAACATTTGAAAATTAATGTATGACATTTTATTCCATTTGAAATATACTTTAATAAGACAATTGGATATGAATAAAAAAAAAAAAAAAAGGTTTTGGTACTCTTAGAAATTACTGTTAAATAAACTAATTGATACTAACTGTTTATCGAATTTTTACTTCATTTGAGAAGCTCACTAGTGTTAGTCAGGCGACGAGTGGTGATTAATTTTTAAATTGATTTGAAATTAATAAAATCTAGGGATCCTGACGATATTATCCCTTGCCGCCAATTGCTGTTAGGCTGCCAGGTGGGAATATCATTAATATTCTGTTCTGTCCCTTCGGTTTCTGTTAGCCATCACATCCAGCTGGACGGCTCCGATGAGTTTATGTCACCGAGTCGGTAAGTGCGAAAAGGTGGAGCCCATGCGATTGATTATGTTTGACTGAAACATGCGTGCATCTTATTGTGCATCATTGCGTACTGTAGTATTCCCCTCTCGGTAAATATTTGTCATCTCACACAGCTCACGTGAGGGTTCCTAAATAGATGTGTGGTTGGAGCGAAAATTTATTAGCAAAAATTATGGATTTTTTTTATCATTAATTTTAAAAATAAGAGGACGGACAATGTTTTGATTAATTTGTTTGCCCCCTTTTTTTTTTTTTTCGTAAATTCGAACTCGAATAATCAATGGAATAGAATAGTTTAAAATTTTCTTAATCAAATTCTCGAGAAAAATTTTTCCAGACATTTGTCTTTATCAAATAAGTTATTAATAAGGCTAGGTCAAGATTCTCCCGGATTCTACGTGTTGATGATGCGGATAAATATAACGCAAACAAAAACGATTTTATTGAAAGGTCAAAATCAAGGGGCGAGCAATCGAGAGATGTAGAAGATCAGCGTCGAAACTACACTTGGCATTTAACTAGGGCACTTGAAAGTAACATTGACAACTTTATTTCTTATAATATTCATAAAGAAAATGGTCTCCAATCCTAGTCCTTTCCTTTTTTTTAATTGTTTAAAGCAACCACAAAGATTCCGCATCGACGTGTGTAAAAGCCAAAAACCCTTTCAATTCATCAAAAATATCACATTAGTTGAATAATACCATATTGCATGCTTATTTATGTCGAAATATTACCAGGCAGATTGGTAATTACATCCAAAAAAAAAAAAAATTATACTTGTCAAGTTATTATTGTCTTTAGTCAATTTATTGTCTTTCAAATATTAATATTAGCTTCTCACCAAAAAGACAATAACTTTTAGGTCATGAAGAAGGTGAACCAGCATACTTTTTTAGCTTTTGTAATAAATACAGATCACATGGAATAAAGGTGAACAGCTCCTGGTTCAAAAATGATGTATCCTGAAAAGTGAAAAAGAGGGTCAAGAAGGATCAGCTGTCTGACAATCAAATTCCAAATCCAACCACAAGAAATTCTTAGAGCTGCACTCTTCAAATACGACACAATCATTGAACTTTCCACCTTCATTCCTTTAGAAATCACTCAACAAACCTTCAAAGTAGCCGTAACAAGACGCTTGTTGCATTGCTTTACATGGTCACCTCAAAACATGATTCAGTAGATGTCTAGAAGAGATTTGTATGATGGAATTGACATTTACCAGCACAAGGGCATCAACACACCTCAAATGATGAGGCACCTCAGGTGGTTTTAACCAGCAACAGCACAGATTGTAGCCAAATAATTAGATTTATTCATCTTTGTTGTAGGCGCTGAAGTTCAACACGTCTATTAAGACTTGCCTTTAGTACTGTTGTTGGGCCTGTTTCTATTAGCTCTAACATGATTGTTCCAATTAAGGCGAATGCCAATTGGCTGCATTACATCCGCGAATGTCGACTGCCAAAGTGTTGTGAGTTGTGCATCGCATACAAATTTTGGTAAAATTTTTCTTAACAAACAGAATCATCATGCATAAAAAACTAATAGAACTAGATTTGAAGGCAATGATGATGATTCATACAAGAATTTTATGCAAGTGAATGATGAAAAGATACAGATTATGCAGGGTAATTTTCAAAATTGCATGGTCAGCAGGAGGAAAATGGGAAAGAAATTAACATTAATTCCTGGAACAGCTACTAGTCAATAGTGTTCATTAAAGTATCAGCCACTTCAATGCTGCCAGCAAATTTATGACCCCTCCGGAAAATAAGAAGAAGCATT
Source organism: Citropsis articulata (assembly GCA_030449925.1). NCBI lineage: Eukaryota > Viridiplantae > Streptophyta > Magnoliopsida > Sapindales > Rutaceae > Citropsis > Citropsis articulata. The sequence continues at coordinate 840,241 of JASUUH010000226.1, forward strand.
TACATTTTTAGATGAGGCAAGACTAGTTATTGTATGAAGTGGAAAACAAATAAATTTGTACTGAGCACAAGGCAGCAAAGAGAGGACATGGTTAAAGGACGACAACATCAGCCGTTTAATATTTTGAGTTACCTACATACTGAACTGCATTTATCAATAACTCATGACAGCTGAAACTTACAGGATAACTACATGGTAATGAACTAGATCAATCAAGGAAGACTTCAGAATTGCTCCATGAAAGGTTCGCTGGTGCCATTGTAATCTTCCAACATAATTTGTCAGATTATATGTCGGCTCGATAACAATCTCCTTCCACAGTTAAATTCACAGTTTATCTGCACTAGTCGGAGCCAGTGAATCTTGTACAGATGTCACTGGAGTTGTGCTCCTAAAGGCATCTCATGGTTATGTTTCCCTCATATGTTGTAATAAACGCTATTGGATCATCCAATGTTGCTCCACGTGCTTGCGCACTTTGCACTTAGGATTTGTACATCTATAGTAACTTCTGCAAGATAGATCAAAACAAGCTAAGGAAAATCTGAGAAAATAGGGGAACCATATAAAGATATATGCTAGACCAATTCTGGGTCTCAAACCATACTAAAATGCTGTTGGTCTCCAATTCCATTGAAAATTAATCAATTGTCGAACCCTAAAGAGAGGTCAACAGTAACATGCATAGACCTTGGGCAGTAATTTGCACTTCAAGAAAGGGAAAGGAGATGGGGAACCATGAGAAAGAAAAATACAGTAATCTTCAAAAATTCATGTATCAAAAACAATCAAAACCTCGTAATATTACTTAAGTTACAACTCCCGAAGTTAAGAAGTTTTAAGAGATTAAGATCACTCAAATGTGGAAACGGCTGAAAAACATTCTGCAACTGGATCAGAAAAGGTCATATTAAACCTTAACTATATTTAGAACAGGAGGATATCAAGAAGTAATATTACTCATTAAATTGTTATCAAGCCTCAACCTGGGATAAGGATTTCCCTTCACAACCTTCTGCCCATATTTTCTCCATCGGAAGCCATCACTAAGAATCTCAGAATCTGTAGAACTTTGCACCACAATATGTGGCCCTGGTATGCCCTCCTCCGACAGGCCTGCTTCATTAGATTGCTGCTCACTTCTTCTAAAAATAAAATAAAATAAAATAAAAATAACAATTCAACGTATATAACACCAATCAACTTCAATGATAGGAACAATCACATTGGTAAAGTGTGTAATAAAATGAAAACAATAAAAAATCTATAAAAGCTCTACCGGGCATTGATATTTTCAGAGAGTGCAATTGCAGAACAGAAAAGGCATAAATGAGCTTAAAACAAACTTCACTTATTTCTCTGAAAAACAATGATTTTATCATTTCAATAATATTGTAAACACTTCCTATTATTCAACTTCAGTTATATGAACAATCACATTCGTAATGTGTGTTATTAAAAGAAAACAATCAAAGATCTATCAGAGATCCATGGCAATGATATTTTCAGAGACTGCAACTACAGAAGAGGAAAGACAGAAATGAGGTTAAAACTAATTTCTCCTAATTCTGTAAAAAACAATAATTTCTTATTTCAATAATATGGTAAATCCATCCTTTGAAGATATTTACAGCTTTTGCAAATCTAAAGAGCATGGACAGGACCGTAAACTTAATTTATGGTTCTATAAAAGATAATTGCCTACCTTCTCTTTTTTCTGGGTTGTTCATCCTCTCCCTCCAATGCCTTCCTCCCTTCATCAAATTCCCCACTAATGCCACAGGAATTATCAGATGTTCCAGCATCAGTATTATTTGCTCCAATTGAAACGGGAATGAATGGTGGCAGAGGCTTCCCTTGACAAGTTGAATCTGCTAACACTCCTAAATCATTTTGATTCACTACTCTTCCATCTGAACCTTCATTTATCTCACTAAGATGAGTATTCCATACTGTGTTGTTGGTATCTTGACCTGTCCCATCTGATCTTAATCCTAGTCCCTGTGTCGCTGATGAGCTTCTTTTAGGAGGTTGAGGCTTTGGGTGGTTGTGTTCACCTTTGTAGACAATTTCTGCAATCTGGGCATCGAATGATCTTTCGACCTTCTTTTTCACAGGACAATTGGGGTGTGTGCACTTGTAATAGCTTCGTGGGTACTCACTTCCTTTGACTTGCTTTTGCCCGTATTTCCTCCAATTATATCCGTCATAAGAAGGTCGATCCCCAGCCACAGGTGGGAAATATTTTGGATCCTCCAGGTTTTGAGATGCCTCCGTGAAGGATTCAATTGTCTGATCTTTTTCCTTGAGTGGTGGCAAACTCTGGTTACTATTTGAGCTAATTTGGGATATAAAATTCTGTTTATCTTGGCTAGGATGTTGAGCCTCAACTGACAGCTGAGTAAGTTGATGACTAGTATCAAAGTTGCCCTGAATAAAGTAAAAGAACAAGAAAAAAGTCATATTGATACTTCAGCATCAGAGAAGATAAGAATATATTTTCAAAATTCATCTTCATCTCTTCAACACATTACATAGCACAAGTTCATATTCTGGGGTAAAAAAAACAGAGATGGTAGAATCAGAATAGAAAACCATTACCAGCTTTTACTAATCCAGGAAGAAAGAAAGAAAGAAAGAAAGAAAAATAGGAAGTCCATCCAATTAACAGGCATGCGGAGTTTAGCTACTGACCATATTAGACAAGAGGGAAACAGTTGTCTTTGAAACAAGCCTTGCCAGGGGTTTATATATAACAGTAGGTTTGTTATCGGATTTTGAAACATCATCAGATGAGATACAAACTGCTGTTCTTGATAGCTCAGTCTGATTTGGCGGAGCACAATTCACCAATGGCTTAAACCTCACTGTCTTCGGTCTAATTGCCATAACTGCAGTTTCAGAGCACACATTAGGAGGTGAGGCATTAATGGGACCTGCAAGGAGCTCTGAGAAGGACCCAAAAGTGGAACGAGTAGGTCTTGAAGGCACTGGTTTAGCTACAACAATTCTTTCTGCTTCTTTGATCTCCATATTCTTGAAGCATAAAATGCCGGTCACATTTCAGTGGTACAATACATGCTAAAGTAAGAAGAAGCTAAACTTCGAACTTTGATCATCTTTCCACATGGGAGAAGCCAGTTATTTAGGCAGCAGAACAGAATTACAGAATTGTTAACAGCAGAACTGAATTTAGATTAATGATTAACCAAAAATTGGTTTGTCACCATCGGTTGTCGAAGCCAGGTGCACAGCTCAAAATTAACTGCTTCAAACCTGCATCATATGATAGGGTTTATTAATTACTTGTATAAAGCAGAAGAGAAGCAAACAGTTTGATTCTAACTTAAATACAGGTCATTCAACACCGAGATACTTTGTCTTCAGCATCCTTTAATAGTATGAACAAATAAAGCCTTTGCCCATTTGGCACTACAGAAAATCTAGAAATCACAGAATAGACACAGAAGAATTTCTCTGTTGTCAGGTTTTAGAGGATATGCAGAGAAGAAAATGAAACAAACAATCATCCAGACAATATTCCCCTTTAGCCGTAAGTCCACTTCAGACGATACTAGTATTATTTTCTCAACAAAAGCTATTGAACTCCTATCCCAGACACGAAATAACACATCAATACCCGAATCATTTCCTAGACGACTAAATCCATCTATGAATTAGCAACTGTAAAAATCAAAATAGCTAAGTAAAAGAAATAACCAAGAAAATCCAGTCCGTTGTCAGTCAGGCTATATAAGCCATAAAACAAACAGCAATTGTGGAACTCACATCAATTAAACAGAAAAAAAAAAAAGGAAAAGACCAATATTACACATATAAACATAATTCCTGAAAACATTTCTTAATATTCTTTGTAACTACCACTGCATTCTCAACCACACACAATCTTCTTTTTAGCACAAGCCATTTCGAAATGGATATTTTGCAGTAGCTTCCCAACTTTTGCTGTGCTATAAATTAACTGGCTAGCGTCTAACCTTTCTTGAGGCCGACAGGAATAATGATTTTCTACTGCCAATTTATGTGATCACTACTAGTTCACCACAACCTCTATCTTGATTTTAAAACTGATCAGCTCATGACTTTCCTTTTTGAATTCATATATACCAGAGCCTCTCTTATGATCGAAATTTACAACGTTAAATCCCTCAAAAGCTTAACAGCATACAACAACCACACTTCTAATCCAATTCCCCACGCCCTCGTAATCGGAAAGAAAAATGGGAATAACTCAGTCCAAACACATGAAAAGGTCCGAACACTAAAATTCCTTTAAAAATATATATATATCCTGCCGTCACTCATTTGATAGACATCTGGTAATACCAGAAAATCAACCTATATAATGAAATTTTTCTTAGAAACGCCCATTTTATCTTCAGTTATCCAATTCTCTTTTCAAAGGAGAACTCAAGGAAATAAAATTAAAAATATACATACATACATAAATACACACACACACACACACACACACACACACACCCATATATATATATATAAAAACCCTAAAAAGATCAACATCTGTAAGAACACAAACCATATGACAGTACAAATTCAGACGGCACTTAACTTCAAGAAGTTAAGAAAAGAGCAAAAGGAAGTAGAAACTAACCAGAAAGTGAACCACTAAGAAACTAATAAGCTGAATTGCTTCTGTAAATTCTCATAATGCTTCTCATTGTATGTCACTCACTTTTACCTGCATTTAATAGAAACAAAAATTTAGTAAGATAATAAAAGTAAAAGGGAAAAATAAAAATATCTAATACACTCCCAGTATCAAAAGATGACGCAAATACAAGAAGAACTTGACCTTGGTTGCAGAGAAACCTTAAACTGTTGAACCAGTTTAGTTACACTGAGTCGCAGACTAACCACTCATTCAGCATCTGTAAATGGGCTCGTCTTTTCTCAATTAAAATTTTTTTAAAAATCACTAAAAATTAAACCTGTCACTGAATTTTTCAGTATATGAGTTTATTAAACAGTATCCCATTTTGTAAAAGCTAAAAACATTCGGAGATTTAAAAAAAAAAAAGTATACATTTCTAAGCAAATGTATATAAGAAAATTTGATATTTTAAATTTTTATATAATGTATTAAACGAAAATATGAGTAAATCTTTTTTTTTTAATCTATTTTTTAACTTGTACTGTCTCTGCTCTCCATTCTCCAGGAATGTGATGGGTGGCATAGCCATAGCCCTACTGATCTTTTTCATATAGAATAGCCAACTAACTGTCTCTGTTTCTTGTTTGACAATCTTGGCGCGTGTAAGATTAAATTATATTCTAGTTTTTACTTTAATAAACTTCTAGATTAAAAATATAAAGAACCCTTTAAGTCAATTTTTTTTTCTTTAAAAAATTCATCATTTATTTTCCCATAGCTCGACTGGTCTTGGATACATGTACTTCATAAAATATACTAGTTTGAGTAATAGTACAAGGAAAAAGTTTGTAATGTCACAAATAATATTCGAAGGGTCAATAGTCTTAAGCAATGAGACTACTTTCACTATTTTTCTTTTCTTGTTTATTGAGGTCATGAACTCAAATGGGCAAAATTGTCATTCTGAGTGATTTTAAAGTTATGATATGTATTTGAGATTTTGGAGTTGAGATCTCTCTATCCAACAATGTGTATGAGACTATCCAATTAAAATTTGATCATTAATTTTAAAATTTCACTCATTTTTATTGCAATATAATTGGTTCATTTAAAGTGGACGTATATGCAATAAGAACTTATTCAATAGTCCAATAAATGAAATAAAGCATCTTTAGATAAAGAAAAAGTTGTACATGAGACAGACTAATAAAATTATGTCATGTGTTGTAGTACATTTTATTTCGTATAAATTATATATATATATATATATGTAGTAGTTTTCCGATTAGAGATTTTAAAGTGTGAAAAAATCAAAGAAAACTTTAAAATCACATGGTTTTAACGACTTACAGTTTTAAGTTTTTAAAACTACATGGTTTTAAAGTTTTCATGCACTTTAAAATTTCAAACTAGAATATTTCTCTATATATAAATACACACACATACATACATACACATACTTATACACATAGAACTTTTTCCAAGATGAAAATGATGCAAATTCAGAAATTACAGGCTTTAAGCTTCAAAAATTGACAAGAAGCCATATTTTTCATTCTTTTCCTCTTAATTTTTTAACACGATCCTTTTCTCTCTTTAATGAATGGGAAATAAGGATGAAAAAAACTATATTGCAAAGATTGCAACGCACTAACGAGTTTTATCTTTTTATTTTTATTGTTTAAATTATATGAGATTAATTATCATATTACAATTCATATTATATGAGATTTACAACTGTTATTTATTATAAGATAATTACTGTGACTAGTTTACATTAATTCTTATATAACACGCCTAGATTTTACCCTCTCTAATATTCGAAGGGTGTCTACTCCACTCACATTTCAAAGCGAAGAAAATCGCTTTCACTAATAATTGAATGTGAACGACGACTACAGCACTGATGGCCCAATGATTTTTGTCTTTTTAGTTAATTACACTATATTACTCTATATTTTATAAAAATTGAACAGGCACTAGAAGTTACAAATTTTTATATATAAGTCCTTTTGGATTAAATAGCTTTTGAAAAAATTTTAATTGTTGTTATTATCATTATTTATTAATATCATTATTATTATTATATTATTAAAATTTATTATTATGTCATAAATATTATCATTATTAATATTATTAATATCATTAAATTTGTTAATTTATTATTTTAATTATTATTATTATTATTATCATTAATGTCATTATTTTTGTTATAATTATTAAAACATATTAACTTTATTATTTTAATTATTATTAATTATTTTATCATTATTTTATTAATATTAATATTATTAAATTTATTATTTTAATTTATTGTATTATTATTAATGTCATCAACATCATTATCATCATCATCATCATTATTATTAAACTTTATAGATTTTTCTGTTTTAAGTAATACTATTGTCATTGTTATCATCATTTTGCCTTAATTAAGCATTAAATATATTTTTATTTTTATTATAATAAATAAAATATAAAATAAATTATAATATAATATTGTTTTATTATATCATATCATATTTCTATTAAAATAATTAATATAAAAAATAATTAAAAATAAATTTAAATAATGTTAGTTTAATATAACATAAAATTAATGCAATATAATGTAATACCAATTACCAGACGTTGTACAATATTATTATAATATACTACTAATGTAATATATAACATAATACAGACATACAGTACACATACGTTAAATAATATAATATAGTATAATATAATATAATGTACTAAACGGACCATTAACTCTTTGAGTGATGATGGTTTATAGGGATGTAGAGAAAGTAAAGATAATCGTGACAAAGCCTTTTGCGATGGTTGATTAGCCATCATAAAAAAGTTTAGGCTGACACAATAAAAATTAAGCAACCACCCTACATTTAAAAGAATATTTAGAAACCAATAAGTGTACTATTCAATTATTTTTAATCAAGAATAAATAATAAATTATCATTACAACAAGATTTAGAAGCTCAAACCTCAAATATGTAAAACAAGAAGAAGATAATTCTCAAGAAACATAAATCACAAATGCCTTTGAAATATTCTGAAAAAATAATAAACTAAATTCCTTTTATAATATATATATATATATTTTTTATCTTTCTATGACTTTGTTGGGCTACATTTAAAAATTTTAAAAATTAAAATGGCTCTCTTAAATTTCAAGAGTAGTATTGGTATTTTATAGGTAAATGAGCATATTATATGTACAAACAAACTAATATCAACTAATGTTAAAACAAAATGTAATAAAAAGTAATAAAATAAAAATATAATAAAAAAGTAAAGTTTGTAATGTTAAAATAATAAAGTTTTACGACCTAACACTTTTTACATATTTTTTATTTTGAAATTTCACCTCTTTTATTTTATAATTTTCTAGAGTATTGCAAGGTTAATAACCTATATTCTTAATGCATATTCAATTTATTTAATCTATATTAAATATTTATTGTATAATAAAACAAATACTATTTTGCATTTATGAATTTTTCATGTATTTAAAAATTTTTATGTAATATTATATTATTATCTTTACACCATCGATCATTTTTATGATCAAATTAGATCAATAGATCAATCTTTAAAAAATTTAAAGCAACAGGAGCTATATAAATAAATATTTAAAAAAATTTCACTTTTTATGATTTTATATTAAACAGTAAGGATTTAAGTGTTAATAACCAATCTAATGCTATTAAACACGGAGGATAAAATTTAGGGTACCGTGTAACTGTTGCAAGAAAGACGAACCATGAGCCATGAGGATGAAAAAAACAATATTTCCAAAATACTTAATTGTCGCCTTGTAGGGCCAAAGCGAAATGCATGGCTGTGAAAAAATAGTTTTTGGCCCTATCTCTCTATTCATTCTAGCTATACATGAAAATTTAAAAACCAAAGCAAACAAACAAACAAACGAAGCAAATGGATTATGTCAACGAGGAATTTAAGTGCTTATCTAAATTCTCGGGCTTAATGACAATAACAAGTGCTTGTTTTGGATCCATAATTTGATGATATGATGTGAGAGGAATCAGAGGATTATTAGTTGGGGATTGGAAATTCAGAAAGTTGGTTGGGGGCCTTGGGGCCGGCAGATGTGGACACCTGCCAGCAATTTCAAATCCTCAATTCTTCTGACTGTGACTGGTAGCTGGGTGTTTTGCTCCGCACGCGCCAATGGGAATTGCTTGAACAGAATTTATTTATTTTTATTTTTCCAAATTTCTTCCCATTCAAGGTACGTTTACATGGGAGGCATACAGTGAATAATAGAGGTCACGATACTATTAGATGATATAAATTTAATATAAAATAAGGATTCTCTTACCTTACGAGTAATATAAAGTATCATCACACATAACTACTATATTTATGGTGGGTCCTACTATCGTAGTATGCACAGACTTACTTTACTCGTAAGATAGGGTGCTCCTATAAAATAAAAATAAGTTGATATGATCAATAATAATGTTATATTCATATTGGGGAATTTTTCAATATAGCTATTTTCTAAAATTTATTATCAAAACTAACCTTAGAGCTTTTTTTTTAAATGTTAATCACATATATCTTATTTAGACCAAATTACCCTTCTCCAAAACTCCTCTCTCATTTTACATCAGCAACTAAATATAAACTATTTCCCCTTAACAACTGAACACAAACTCCACGAAACTCCTCACATTTCACTTCTCAAACTCCCTCCAATAACTGAATAGACAATTACTGCCATTTCATTGCATCAAACAACAATTATTACCTAGCACTGATGACAAAAACAATATAAACACAAAACAGAAAAAAAAAAAAAAAAGATCAAGAAGGAATTAACGTGAGTGTTTTTAAAGTTTAGCTTGCAAGATTAAGTGAGTTTTATATATTGGCTTCGTATATATTTGTAAAAAAAAATATCTTTATTAATTTTTATCACCGGCAATGGCGGGTGATGATCTCCATGAATCAGGCAATGGCATCCATTGTTTAAATATAGGGCACCTCATGTAATTATATTTTTTATGTTAATTTTTTGTAGTTAACATAATTGTTGTTTCAGTAATGTAATTATATTTAATTTAATTTGCTTTAGATTTAATGGAATCCACAATTGTGTTTAAGATGTGTTATGATGGATCATGAGAAATTTATGTCCGTGGTCGTATGGAATACAAAAATGGAAAAGTTAAATATTTTTGTTTCAAAATGATGCAACTTTTAAATAGTTTATTGGTAAGAGATATCAAGTGTTGAAGTTAAGTTCAAAAGAATGTTCTATGATAGTAAAAATAGGTTGGGGCATAAATTGTCCTATGCAACCCATTGCTTTCTTTGCCTATGGATATACTAGATAATGAAATGGTGAACGTTATTATACGTATGAACTCTGATCCAATAAATTATGATAAGACTTTTATTTTTTTTGGAACCATATCGCCTAAAGTTACAATCAAAGCTCTTTTGATGTCGTCTAAACAAACTTCAGCTCTTTTGATGTCGTTAACTCAGGCGTCAGCCTTTGAATGCACATTTAGCTGTAGATTCACGCTAAACTATAGGAATGACTTCTTCCTTGATACTAAAGAACAAATGTTTCCGATTATGAAAAGTTACTCTCCATTCCGTGACTGTGATGATGTAGATTGCGATTATCCATTAGATGATACGAAAGCAATGTCTTAGTTTCGAGAAGATAATGATTTAAGTCAAAGTCAACCCATCACCCCTAGGTCCTATAGCCGAAGTCAACCCCTAATACAAACTCTAATTGCCCAATACAAACTCTAATTGACTCGCTACAATTCGAGGTTTCAATTATGCCATCAAATTAGGTAGCTTCAGATACGCTTATAGTTAGAGATTGTAATTCAAGTGGTGTTTATGTTAAGACAACTATTTAGCATGAAAGAATAGTTATACATAGAGCTTAGTATTGTTGCCATTAGAGACAAGTTCAAGTTTAAGGTGAATAGATCCACAAACATACGTTGGGAGACTTGTTGCATTGTGAAGACATGTAAATAGTGACTTCGAGCAATGAGGGTCAATTACAAGGAGAATATACAGTGGTTAGTGAAAACATAGGCCGTGGTGTATACTTGTTAAAATGAAATTTTCATAATAGTCATCGTCAAGCAAGCAACTAGGTTGTTGGTGAAATTATCAAGCAAAAGTCTGTTGATGCCACGTGAATAAATACTTCAAAGGATATCAACTCGGATATGAAGAATGATCATAGAATTAGTTTATCAGACCAGCTAGCATATCAAAGTAAGAAAAAGGCTTTGAAGTTGATATGAGGAGAACTGGAAGAGTCATATATTGACTTCCTCAATATTCTCATGTCTTGCAAGAGCTAAATAACAATATGGTAATTTCGCTTGCGGTGGGTAATGATAATAATTTCATGTATTATTTTTTTGCTTTTGGATCTTGCATCAAAGGTTTTATGCAGTCAATTAGGCGAGTGATTGCAATAGACGAGTTTCATCTAAAAGGTAACCTTGTTGGTTGCAATATGCTTGGACTAGAATAATCAAAATGAAACTTGTAGACATTAGAATTGTAGATTTGGAAAACGATGCCTCTTAGGAATGGTTCATAATGAGGTTGCATGAAATTATTGGAGACATGCTTGAGTTCACATTTATATTCAATTGTTGTATATCTATGCGTAGAGTAGTTTATAAGGTACTTTCTACTATACTACAAGACCTTTGTTTTTATCATTTGAAGGGTAATTTAAAGTCACTTTCAAGAATCTTAGGAAACTGTGAAAATATTCTTTTAAACCAACCTTTCTACAAGCAATGAAAATGTATGATCTCATAGAGCTATAATAAGGTATTTGGAGGATATATGCTTTAATTATTGGGCTTGATCTCATTTCAAAGGTCGAGGGTATAACATTTTGACCACTAACATCGCAGAGAACATGAAAGCTTTAATGAAGGAGCCAAGAAAATTTTCTATCATTCAATTGGTTGAACACTTTAGACTTACAATGCAACAATAATCTTATGCTAGAAAGAAAGTGGCTAAGATGATGGCAACTCGCCTTACAACATGGACACAAAATATATATGATGGTATAAAAGATATTACCGGCAAAATGCATGTTGTCAATATCTTTAACTATCAATTTCAGGTTAAGAAAGGCTGTATAAAGAAGGGTCTTATTAACATAATGGAGAAGATGTGCAGTTGTAAAGTGCTTCAACTCAATCAATTTGTTTGAGCTTATACAATTGCTATTTGTCTATACCTCTAAGTTGATTTAATAAGTCTTTGCCCTCATTACTTCACAATAGAAGCATTACTACTACCATATTTGAAACCTCTTATTCTCCTTGGTGAGATGACGACATGAAAAATTCTGAAAAATATTCGAATGATACAGTTGGACCCATCAGATCTACCATCTTGCCCTGGTCATTGAAAACATGGATAATACTATCCATAGGTGAGGATGTGCCTTAAGCAACTATAATTTGTTGTCAACATAGGGAATATGACCATAACAATAAAACATATAAGAATCTTATTCCGAAAAATCAACATTAGTCTTTGATTCATTTTCGTAGGCCATCAGTTTTGCAACTTGTAATCAGATACCATTATTAATGTATGAAATTTGGAACTTGTAATTAAAGCCTAGGATATCCTTTTGGAAAGTTTGAATTCATTCCAACATGCTTGCATATTTATTCTGATTTTTGCCATTTCTGATACCATAAAATATTAAAAAATACTTTAGGGGCTTGATTTGAAATCTACACCATTTTCCCCAAGTCTTTGAATTTTTCCCCACCATGATGTAAAAATATAGCTCAAAACGCGAAGGTTACTCTGGCTCGCATTATGGGCCATAGGCCGTGGACTTTTTTTTTCCAAAGCGCACTTTGTCACAACTTCTCTTTTTTTTTACCGTGCCATTCTATATTTTATAGATCCTAAGTTATTTTAGGGCCTAGGATGCCCCTTCAGAAAGTTTGTACCCATTTTGATAAGTTTGCATATTTGTTTTAATTTTTGTTATTTTTAACACTAGAAAGTATTAAAAAAATACTTCTGGGGTTCGATTTACAATCCACATCACTTTTCCTGAGTCCTTGAATTTTTCCCTACCACAGTGCAAAAATTTAGCTCAAACCACGATAGTTACTCTGGCTCGTGTCGTGGGTCTCGAGGTCATGGTTTGTTTTTCTAAAAAAAACAAACAAACTTTGCCACAATCTCCTCTGTTTTTTATTGTGTCATTATGTGTTTTATGGATCTTAAATTTATTTTCGGGCCTAAGATGCCCTTTCATAAAGTTTAAACTCATTCTAACATGTTTGCATATTTGTTTTGATTTTCACTATTTCTAACGCTAGAAAAATATAAAAAAATATTTCCAAGCACAGATTTAAAACCCGCACCACTTTTCGCAAGACCTTGAATTTTTCCCTACCACATTGCAAAAATGTAGATCAAAACGTGACAGTCACTCCAACTTGTGTCATAGGTAGGTCGCTTTTTTTTTTTTTGGTAGAAAAGCACACTTTGCAGCAACTCCTTTATTTTTTACCATGCCATTCCAAATTTATGGATCTTAAATTCATTTTGAGGGCTAGAGAGTCACTCAAAAGTTTGAACTTATTATGACGTGTTTCCATATTTAGGTGCAAAGTGAAAATATTAAATAAGTACAAGACAACTCAAAATACAAAACAAGTACATGATGAAGGCCTCATTAATTTTCAAGATTAGGCCTTTCTATATAAGAGCCCTCATAAAAAGATCTAAAGCAATCTTCTTTCTAAAAAAATCCTCAAGGTCACTACTAAAAGTTGGTATACAGTCTGATATTAAATAAGACATGTACATTAATATAAACACTCCACAATTGCCACTGTTGGGAACCTGTTGCAGCAAACTTTTTTAATGCATACACAACCAGCATGCATTAGGTTGTTTTTCCTCACGTGTTTTATAATAACCTATGCGTGCTAGCCAACAGGGGAGAAGAACTTTGCGCTTCAACAATTTCTTAAAATATTCATCATCCTCATGAGGCCCTTTGAGGAGTCAAGAATCCAAATCTCATTTTCATTAATATTCACTTAGGCCAATAACTAGTGCTTTTTTTAAAAAAAAGGTTTATTAAAATGTAGACATGTATTTCAAATTTATTAAACTGTAATTACAAGCTAATTATTATTAGGTAAATAAATTAAAACTAAAAATAATAATTTGTTTACATATGATATCTACGTTTGTCCAAGGCCTAAACAACATGTCGTTGTTCTAACCATTTTCATAGCTATTGATATCTTCATAACTTATTTCTAAAATATCAAATTTCCCTTTATTCCACAATGTTTCTAAGTAAACTTAATCATAATATAATGCTAAGATGGGAATCTTGGACATTCTTATTATACAGTAGTTAACTAATAGTAAGGTTACTTATGAAAAACTAGTTATTTGTATACATGCAATGCTAAGGTAAAGTATTTCGATACATTTATTGTCCCTTACTGAGCAAGTGCAAGTAAGCATGGACATGCTACGAATTAGTGGTAGAAGATTAGAAAATAATAGATTTAATAAATTCAATAATCAAGAGAGTACAATGATTAAGGAAACTTACTTTATCTTCTAGCCATCTTCACGGACCACTCTTATTGTCACGCGAAATTACCTAAAAAAAATATTTTATCGATGTAATAGGTTGACTCTATGATTTCTTCATGGTACCACTACTTAAACTCAGAAAATAATATTAGATAATCAAGCCCTTTCAATGAATCTATATCAACAAGTTATCGTCCACATTTGTAACTTCATTTATGAGAAGACTTTCAACATTATTAGCTTTCTGCCTGTTGGGTAGGGGAATTGTATATGAACTACTTAATAAATGTGACTTCTTCAGCAAACGTCCAAACAAACTCACATCTGGTGGCTTTTCAGTATACAAATACTTTCATCAAGCTTATCCAATTTATAGATGATGTAATCATACCGATTGTTCGACCTCGACTGAAAAAAATTAACTCTAGTGGCAACTTCCTCAGTTAGGTGACTCTAAATTGAACGTAAAGTACTAAACAAAGCTAACCTCAATAACATATAGGTCCTCTAGTTCGTTGAAACTTTCGGGTGGGTCATGTGGCCAACAGTCATTTCTGGGTGATCGACGGTAGTCATCTGACGACAATGTAGTGTCATTATGATTTTCTTTTTCTACAAGTTTCTTAAACTGCACAAGGCAATTTATAGTTTTTAGTTCAATAAAATGTACTGCAAGTAGTGAACTTATATTGTAAAATCTTAACATCTCATCAACTCAAGTCAGAATCATAGGACAGTATCTCCCCACAAATTGATAATATCGCTCTTTGCTCTCTTTACTAGTCTTTTTCTATACTTGCTTTGACTCTATCGATGTGAGTAACTAAAAAAAAATTAAGTTTACATAATTGTTGACAAATATATACATAAAATTACATACGTTGGCTACACTTACAGTATGTACTCTAAATGTTTCTAGTAGTTCCAAATGCTTTATGCTCTTAGCGATTGTCCACTTAAGGATGTGAGGGTGATTGATTTTTTCTGGGGTGCCATACCTTAAATCAATTCCTCCATCTGTTTAAAAAATATAGGCCTACATGGAAAAAAATTAAAACATAAAACATTATATTATGTTTATGCATAGATACTTGTATTTATATTTCACGTACCTACACACTATAACAAAAGCTCTATGAGTCTCATGTTTGTGCTTCTCCCTCGCTTATTTCTTAAACTTTTCAACTTTCGTATTCAATGATGTTTTCATTTGATCATAAACAATATTCCATGAGTATGTTCTCCTGGAAAGATTATTAAACATTTGAAATATACAACGGTGTACAATATAAATTTATTGATTGGCCTTTCATTAAGTCTTGAAATGCATCATTGTCATTGATTTTACTGAAATCTTAAGCTTCAAACATGTTATCTAAATCTTGAAGCTGAAATTCATCGTTGCTGTTGAAATAAACATTACTTATTTACCAACTACAACCTATTTTTTTTTAATTCTTCAAAATCTTCCAATTTACATAATTTAGTGCTTTTATAAGGCATCATTTTTGAATCGTGAAACATAACAACTCATCACCAACACGAAACCATATTAGGTACTCATCAACTTTTTGCACAACTGGCCTAAGCAACAAATTGTGCACCAGCATGCCACTAAATCCATTTGCTTCACAATGCTAAAATGCTTGAATATTGATTTTTTAAATAGCTTTTGTTGTTTATTAGTTAACGTTTTTGGTACAAGGCTAATCACGCTCTTAATTTTTTTTTACATTTGTGACAACACCAAGGAAGTGATCTACAACTAGTATCTATAGTGTCCAAGGCAACATTTTGATTGACGCTAAAATGTGTACATTTAATAAAGATAAAATTATCAGTTTTTCACAATGCACTCATTATTCCTAAATTATTTTAATGCCCCCCTAATAAATTTTTATGTTAAACTCATTTCTAGTATGTTAATTTTATTTAGTTTCTATATTGTTAATATTTCAGGAATAAAGAGGGAGTTGGAACCAGAAGCGGGAAACAAAGAAGAATTATTGTAGCTAGTTGAATGCATTACTGAGGAGATATAATTAAAAAAATAAAAAAATAAAAAGTGAGCCATGTATCATGATAGTCAAGTGGCCACTTTGCCGCTTATCACACATCTATATGAATGAAGATAAGTAATAAAAAATAATTATAAATAATAATAAAATAAAAGTTGATATGTTTGTGCCTATAAAAGGCAAGGAGAGATATAGGAGGGAATAAGAAACAAGAGAGAAAGGAGCTAAAGACTAAGTTTTTGAGCTTTCTTCTTTTGTGTAGTTAATTTTCTTGTAATATATTTCAAAGTTTGTTAAATAAAATAAGTGTTTTGTTTTTCACTATGAGTGACCAATTTTCTAAGTTGAGGTGAAGTGTGAAGCTTAAGGGCTCAAATTATTGAATTAATTGTTCTCTCCAGTGAGTTTTAAAATTTATTTTATTAATTTTTATTTTTCTTCTTTACCGGTTTCTTCTATATCATATTAATTTATAAATCTAGATAGCCTTAAATTTATTTAGTATTTTGATATAAAATTGACACGCTAATATAGTTGTGGCATATTAGGTACTTGATCTCATATTTATCCACATTAATGGTTAGTTAAGAATTAAATGGTATAATAATTAACTAGTAAAAGAAATACAAAATACAAATATAAAATATTTTTATGACCATAATTTGAATCCTGAGAGTGAATCCCGTAACATTAGTAATTTTCAAATTGGTTCTTATTAGTTTCCTTTTCTGCAATTAATTTTTGTCTAAAAATTACCTACTAGATTTTTAAATTCCCTATAGTTTGACCCCCAACTCACTAGATTATGTTATAATTAGACACTCTTATACTTTCGAATAAGCAATACTTTTGAGTCATGTCAAATTTTTAGTGCCATTATCGGGGAGTTTTCTAAGTTTACTTTCAATTTGAATTTTTTTTTTTTTTGTCGTTGGTTTCTATCTTCATCATTTTATTTTATTTATTTTGTAAAACTTCAGTTAGCACCCTCCTCTTAAAAGTTTAATATCATCTACAAAATCAATGAAACATTTCATTTTGGCCCAAAAATTTTTGTGAATCAGTCCCTAAACTGAATTAGAACTCGGACTACAACTTATCCTTTAAACTTTTGGACCTAAAGACTTAATGAGCCTGAATATTTGGACTTTGTGGACATGATGAACATGAACTTGGACTTTTAAAACTACCATTAAGGCGTAGAAATTAAAATAATTATATAGTCGGTTGGTAATTCTTAAAAGTTGTCAAAAAAAAAAAAGAATCCACCCCTTGAGTAAGTATTCATTTCCTTCCTTTTTCTTTTAATTTCTGTAATTTATTTTTTTATAATTTTTTTGTTATTTTATATGGTTGGTTTAACCGCCTATCGTTATAATTTCAATTTAATTATTTTTGCACGCTAATTTGTGTAATTTTTATTTTATGTTTCATTATATAGCTGGTTCTAAAATACCTCTAAATTATTTCCTTTAGTTACTTTTTTTGTATAGTTGATTTAATTGCCTATTTTTTTAATTTCAATTAATTTTATTTTATTTCTTTTTATTTATTTTTTGTTTCTGTACATTTATATTATTTGTTTATTTAATTTTCATTTTTTTTTCTTTCATTTGATGTTTTATGCATTATTCATTAGTCGTGCGTAACTTTTGTAATTTAATTTCACACACACTCAAACATCATTACCATTGTATAAGACGTTGGTCTTGTATAGATAGTGGCAGATTAAGTAAGAGATCATATATCACCCTTAGACATGGCCAGTATCGAAGCTGATAACTTTTCAGAGCATGTAGATAATCAAGCCTTGTAAAATCTTCATGAACAGCCTAGGATACTTGGAGATTTCATGCATCTTACTATAACAGAGTCACCATCATGCATAGTTTTTCTTCCTAACGCATCTTGTTTTAATTTTAAACTTGGTACCATTAAACTTCTGCCTATCTTTTATGGTTTTGAGTATGAAAACACACACTTGCATTTGAGGAAGTTTGTAATACTTATTGCACTGATCAAAATTATAGTATGAACATAATCAGACTTAAGTTTTTTCCTTTAACATAATCAGTGCTCCACATGAAGTTAACATTTTTTGCACTGGTCCATTACCGTTATAACACTGTTAGAACTTTGTTGACATCATAAGGAAAAAATTATCATTTCACAACGATATTGTTTAAAGACATAAGTGGAGAGGTGCAAAACAATATAACTTCAAGAGAAGTTCTGCAAAAAAAAATTGTGTATTTTTGAAAAAATATATAAAAAAAAAAAGATGACCGATGAATAATTACCTTTTTACATTTGAGGGTAAAAAAGTCATTTATACCATATTTCGTTAGTTTTCATAACAGTTTGAAGATGGAAGTGCAAAATAATATAATTTCAAGTAGAGTTCAGTAAAAAAATTTAAGAATTGTGTATTTTTGAAAAAGTACGAAAAAATAAATGGTCAGTGGATAATTACCCAAGAAAAAATCTAAAACTTGGCTACAAAATCTTAATTCAAGAAATTAAATCCAATGTACTATTCGACCTTACCAGCTCTGAGAAAAAGTTTGCATGAATAACTAAATGTCATCGATAATTTCAAAAAGCCAAATCCCAATCCAAGCTCCCAAACCTACAATTCTGGATAGAGAAACCACCTAAATTTCAGTTGGAGAAATAATAATAA